>CM050166.1:20641154-20891154 GCA_027410445.1 Discoglossus pictus | reverse complement strand
CTTAAATGTGAATATATAATTATAACAAATTGACATCTGGTATCAAAGTGCAAATGTATAGAGGAGCAAAATCTGATTCACTGACTTTCAGCCTCATTAAATTTGGGGACTGTAAGTCCAACGTGAAGCGCATAATGGCTGCGGGCTTGAAATTTGGCCGAGTTTCGTTGCTATTAAATTAGAAGGTGCTGCGAGCAGGAGACGCAAATCGTAGAACGTTGGATTTTCAGCCGTGCGGACGATCAATTAGTGTAGAACGTAGTTATGGGTTTAGACGGAGACAATGATAAAAAAAGATCTCAGAGTTAAGTCACTGAAAAAGGGGAGGTTAGTTTTCAAAGTCCTACGGGCTTCAATTACAGTTTGCGATTGGACCTACAGTCCAGATATAATGCAATATTGATAAAGCTGTAAATATGATATTCTATCACATGTGAGTTACAGTATATGTATTAACACATTGATTGCAAGGATCTATAGTATTTTTCGGGGCCGATTTGCGGGCTTGAGATTGTTGTGCTATTCATTCTAAGACCTAACATCATTTTCCCTTTTACGAAATGTACAGTAATGTGTTTTTATTTGCATTACGAGTGCTACATATTGTACTTTACACCACTTGCGGGTCTTCTTGAGCACTCGTAGGGGTTTGGGCTCCATTTGCCTGTTACAGGCTTGCTCGTGTGTGACTTTGTTGCAATTTAATAGCTGAATTGAACATGTAACGTTTACGGGCTTGACAGATCAAAGGATTTGCGGGCTGCAAAGTTCAATGTTCATGTCAAGTAGGCAATTTTCGGCTGTCTTGCGGCTTACCCCGCAAGCCATCTGCTGGGAGGATTAAGAGGCCAATTTAAAAGCTCGAAGACATGCGAGCTACGCTACGAGCTACGATTTTTAAAAACATAGCAAGTTAATGAGGCTGATGGACTTGAACTTGTGAACCGCTGGCAGAAAAGTGCTGGAAGAAAGGCTAACTTTTGAGAGAACACTTATCTGTGGGGGCAAGTCACATCCCCCTGTGAGAACATTTGGAAGCGAAACATCTTTGGCTAAGCTAAACTCTGCAAATGCTGGGACGCACTGGGGTGGCATTGAGAGAGCTTCCATTCCAAAGAATGGTCTTGTATAATGCTTGAGGTTGTGTAAGAGTATATCTGGCGGTGTATCTTATTGTTTATCAGCATTTTTTCTAATCTGTACTATCTCTATCCTGTTCTTAAAAGGACATTGATTTTTTCTGAGTTGCATCTGAAATAGAGGCTTTGATAATATAACATTGTGTGGCTTCCTTTTTCAGTTGATACTCTTTAAAGGTATATGGAAGTTTCATGGATTAGGAATGCATCTGATAGAGGAGAATCAGTAGTGTATACAAACATTCTTTTGCATTAAAAAAATGTATATTAATAAACTTACCCTAGAGTTTGCAAAATGTTTTCTGGCAGCATATTTTGAGCAGGAATGCCCCTGAAAATCCAAGCTAAATTATCATAAAATTCATAATTTGTCATGGCCACTCAGAGGCCACTCAGAGGCAGCTACAATATTGCAGCAGTATTGAGATTCAGTCTCTGTAGCAAGGCATTGTGGGATCTGAAGTCTTTTGTTCCCACTAAACACACCTCTCTCTCCTCCCCCGAATGATGCAGCTCAGGCAGTACTGCTTTGGATCTCTGCACCGTGCTACTACTGTCTGGAAGGTTATTATAAGGTTGATAAATGCATACTTGAACCTGGTTTTCCATTGGTTAGTACGGGGTGCATATGTAGGCACCTCTGGGGGTGTGGAAACCATTTTTTTTTAATAATGATACATTTCAAAAGTCACTGCACTTCACTACATCTCACTACTTGCACTTCTCATCCATCCTCATTACCGTTTCCCATGCTCCCTTGCTGGACTTCTCAAGAGCATCCAGCAATTTTTGGAATTCCCAACATCACTTCATAAGATTTTCCTATTGTCTTTGGATACTGAACCATAGTGTGAAAACCACCTGTTCACAGAAGCACACCATTTACCTCCTTACTCCACTACTAACTTCAAACAAGGCTATATATTGTGGTTCTCTCTCTCTCGCCACCCATCAAGCAATTCCCTCAGCCTATGTCTCTACTTCACCTATTACCTCTTAGCTGCCTCGATTTTCACCATGTGTTTATTGTGAAACATGTTGGTGCTCTACAAATGAAGTGCTATAAAATACTACTAATAATAATATTGTAGATTATTTGAGGGTGAGTTTTGAAAAAAACAGAACAGTTATGGATGTTCCAGTTGCAAGCAAGTATTTCTTAGATTTCACCCTCCCTTTAAGTACACTTCAGACGGAACAACAGAGCAACTGAAATATATCAATATTCTAACTTTAGGGAATGGTTTTAACCAAAACTATTCAATTTAGAGGAAATCTAAGCAACCTTCATCTCACCTTGCTTTGTTCAACATGCTGTTGACAAGACATTACTATCAGCTTATCTCTACTGTCTACACATATTTGCTTCCCAATCAATATGTCATGTATTTTATGTTACCATGACAATCATTGGAGTACTTGCGTTCTCAGTTGTGTGTAATTCATAAATAGAGGTTTATATTAAATGAAAAGTTCTGATTTGCTGGAAAACAAGTAAAGCACCTTTCTGTTCTTGTTCTCCAAAAATATTGCGTTGATGTTGATTAGCTATGGAAATGAGCTATGGACCACATAGGTTTGATTGGTGAATGTAGCAGATGTGGGTTCCGTCCACACCATTTGTTGTGTTAAGTAGAAAGTTGGAGCCAGATGTCCCTACTACCCTGCCTGCTACCAATATTAAAAATAAGTAATAAAGCCATGGTTAATGTATACAGCTTTCCTTCTTCTAGTCAAGCATTTTCTTTTTATTAAATACAAGAATCTTAAAAAAGTAGAAAAATATATATTTTTCCATGACTCATTAAGGAAACCATAGACCAACAGCTTCATGTGTAAAATCGTAGGCGTAACGTAGCCCACAAGACTTATGGCTATTAAATTGTCCCCGTAAAGCAACCAACCGATGACTTGTAGGGTAAGGGCGAGAAAAGGCTACTGGACGTGGTAATTTGAACTGCACACCCGCAAATCCTTTGATCTGTTAAGCCCGTAACTGTTATGTTTCCAATCATGCTATTAAATTGCTAAAAATTCACTGGTGTTCAACCCATAACCCGCAAATGGAGCCAAGAGGCCAACGGGTACCAGAGAAGACCCGCAGGGGTTATAAAGTCCAATCAGTAGCACTGTAAATGCCAATATATACACACTACTTTACATATAATAAAAGGGAAAGTGATGCTATGTCTTAGAATTAATAGCACAACATTCTCAAGCTCGCAAATCTGCAATATAAAATACTTTTATTTCATGTGTAATTTCCGTGTTATATCGAACCCGGCAATCAATGTGTTAATACATATAATGGAACTCACATGTGATAGAATTTAATATTTACGGCTTTATCAATATTGCATTATTTCTGGAATGTGGGTCCGATCGTAACTCGTAATTGAAGCCTGTAAGACTTTGAAATCTAACCTCCATTTTTCAGTGACGTCATGATAATGATCTCATTTGCCTTTGGCTCCATCTAAACTCGTAACTACGGGTTTGACTAATTGATCATGTTCACAGCCACGCATTCAACATTCGAAAAATGGTTTACGGGTTTGCGTCTCAAGTCAGTATCTTGCGGCATGTTCTAATCTAATAGCTATGAAATGCAGCCACATTTCAAACCATTGCGGGTCTCACGTTGCCGCTACGGGCTTCGGATTTAATAGGGCTGCAAGTTTTCTTTATATTTTCGTGTAATTCGACATTAAGCGTATAAAATGCGAAGCAACAACTTTTAATTCTCATATTTTTATGCAATATATTACATGCAATTGATATATCTGTAATCGAATAATCACTCTGTGTCATATGGTATAACAAAACTACCATGTTGTTTTAAAAATACAATATTTAATGTCTGATATGTGGAACAATGTTGTATATAGATCTGCAGCACACATTTAGGTAATTTTAATTTGGAAACATGCTAAAAGATAATCGACAAACAATATTTAAACAGACTGAACAAATAATAAATTAGTAACCCAAATAATAATATACAATGTTCACTCTCCAATCAAAAGTTGAGGAAGCAAAGCAGTCATCCATAGTGTTATGCTATTAAATGCACAATATACAGGGGTGTAGGAGTCGGAATAATTCTGGGGGGGGGATAAAGCTCATTGTGTACACGTTGTAAAATAGCTTATATATACATACATGCAAACATAGAAAAATCTGTGGGGGGATTTGTCCCCCCATCCCCCCAGTTCCTACACCCTTGAGTCTATATATTGTTATATATCAAATGACACTGTATTTTCAAGGCTGCTAAATGTGAAAAAAAAAACTCACCAATTCCCTATACGTAACTATTAGCAGATATAATAACTGGCACTTACAATACACTAAAATAAAAAAAAATAACAATAAATATAAATCACAGTTTACTATTCACAGTAAACCACCAGCCCTTTCTATCAGAAAATAACAACAGCTCTCTAAATGAAATAGAGTAAATATTAATGTAAATTATGAGTTCCCAAATGCACTGGATCTTAAATGCCTATCCCCAGTGCACTATAGAAACACACAAGACTCTATTTAGACTTTTGTAGCAACAAATTACAGAAAAAACTAAAAAAATCTTTATTATAGAAAAAACATATAAAAAATAGTGTATGTGCAATAATGTGTATACAAATATAAAAGATATACTATACAGTATATCAGTAGCAGGCTGGTTAATTGGGGTTAAGGCTATATAAGTTACCCCTTGTTATTAACGTGAGCTTAAGTAAGGTCTTACTAGGTCAACATAGAGATTATTGCCACAAGTTAGGTTGACTAATAATTTTGATAGACAGCACAATGCTGTAATCAAAGGCTCCACTAACCCAAGAGTAATAGGTTAACTGATCTTAATAAATTATCTTATGGGACAAGGTGTACTAAGAAATAAGAAATTTCACTATTACCTTATAGTAGTGAAGGGATAGGGTATTGTACACCACAAGTGGGAATGCCTACCCCCACAGCCTGCTACTCTGTTCCTGACGCGCGTTTCCCCATTGTTAGTGTTTCGAATTCATCAGGGCCCTTACTGAAAACCTTTTCATAAGTAGTGATAAAAATAACTGATATATTTGACCATGGGTGTCGGAGTTTTTGTAATTGAGTCTGAAGTTACCAGTTCCCTACACCACTTGAATGTCCATTTTAAGAAAGCATTATGAGAACCCTAAAATTATATAGTCTATATCATAAGCTGTTAAGAAAGCTACAAACCATAGCGAAACGGCCGTAACGTTGTCATATTGTTGTAGCTGTTATCCCCTATGAGGCTCGCAAAAGGGCATAGGGATTAGAGTACTGAAACCCTGTCCAATTGTTATGGCCTATGGGAGGATCATAGCTCTACCATAATGGTTTATTTCTCTTAAAGGTATATTGACGTCTCCCTGTTTTTAACTTTTTCTAATCTAACACCTACTGCTTATATCAAAAACATTGATTCATTATATACACATACAGATTTTTTTTTATTTAAAAAAAAATTGGTTTCAACATGAGAGCTGCTTATATAGGCACTTGCAGCCTTATTAAATTGTGATTCGGGCAATTGAATAGGGCTCTATATAAGCACAGAGCATATTTTTTACAGAAGTTTTTAGTTAGTGAACTTCTATCCAAAAGCAAGGACTTCACTAACTAAAAACTTCTGTAAAAATATGCTCTGTGCTTATATAGAGCCCTATTCAATTGTCTGAATCACAATTAAATAAGGCTGATAGTATCGACCAATACAAACATTGCATTCAGGTATGCTTTTTAACCCTATAGTGACCCTGAAGCTAAACAGCAGCATAATGTAGATATCTACAGCAGCAATGTCTGAGCTCATCCTTGCTTCCTTGTTATGGGTTAAAAAGCCTACACATCCCATGGTGCTTTGGTGCAGAGACTGACTTCCCAGATTTTGCAACAATGTTATAGCTGCCTGTAATTGGTCAAAATGAATTATGAATTTTATGCTAATTTAGTTTGGATTTTCAGGGGTATTCCTTCTCAAAATCAACTGCCAGAAAACTGAAGAAATTTGCTAATGTTAAGGTATGTTTATTAGTATTTATTTTGGAATTTTTTCATTTTTTTTTCATGCACTACTGATTCTACTCCATCAGATGCATTCTTTAAACTTTTATATACCTTTAAGACTTTTGTGTGTACTGTCAGAGATTGTGCACATGTTCCTGCAGTTTTTATGTTTTGTAAGTGCAACCTCTCATATGTGTGTTGAAATAAGCCAAACGTACATGACAACACCTTTTTGCTGTTTTTCACCTTTTTTGCAGTCTTCTCCAACTATTATAACATAAAGGCAAAGATAACGTGCAGAGATAACATAAGGAAGAGAGAGAAAATGGAGAATTGGGGAGAGAAAAAGAAAAGAAAATAGTACTTTAATGAAAGAGTAATGGATAACTGGGATAGCCTTCAAGTGGAAGTGGTAGAGTAAAACACAGTTAAGGAAGTGAAGCATGCCTGAGATTGGCATAAGACCCTTACGGCTTAATAAAACACACTTTTTGGTTGATAGAATAGGCAAGCTTGTTGGGCCTTTTTAGTTATCTGTCATCAAATATGTTTAAGGGAGGAGGCAAGACAAAAGAGAATTAAATAGACAGACAAGGGAGATAGAGAAGGGAAAAAGCAAAAGACAATGGAAGAAATAGAAAGAGACAAGAAAGAGAGAAGGGTTAGAGTAGGGTAAGAGAAAAAGAGGAAGAATAGGAAAAGAAGAAAGAAAATATCAGGGAGCAAGAGAAATCAAAAAAAAGAAGGTCCAGGACAGGAAAATGTAGATAAGGGAGGGGAGAGGAGAGAAAGGGGATGAGAATGGAGGGAGGAGAAAAATGGGAGAGCTAAAGAAAGGGAGGAAGAAAGGTCTAGACAGTTGGAGAGAGCGGATGGGAGAGGCTAGAGAGAAGGGACAGAAGGTATAAGAGGAAGAGAAGGGAACAAGACATGCTGCAAAAGGGTTTATCCTGCTAGACATGTCCCAATGTTTCCCTTGTTATTGTACACATATAACTATAAAAAAACATGTCTGCAAATCAGACAAAAAAATTGATTCAGAAAATACAGACATATATCTGTACTGTAGTCATGGATGGCTTGAAATCTATTGTCGTATATTAATAATGTATTATTCCACTATCATATCACAAACTTTCCCCTCCTAACTATCATATCACTGTATCGCAAAGGCTTCTCCCTCCTCACTGTTATATCACAGCCTTCTTCTCACCTCACTATCACATCACTGCATCGGAAAGGCTTCTCACTCCTCGCTATCACTGCATCACAAGACTCACAAAGGCTTACTCTCACCACCCTTTCATATCACTGCATAACAAAAGCTTCCCCTTCATAACTATCATATCACTGCAATGCAAAGGCTTCTCTTTTCTATCTTTCATATCATTTCATAACAAAGACTTCCACCCACCTCACTATCATATCACTGCATTACATTTCGTCCAACTTTAATTGCTACATGATACTTTACCAGGGGAAAATAGTGTGTATGAGGGTAGGTGGGATATGGGTGATGCGAGAAAAAGGGGAAGAGGAATGGAAGAGTAATTAGTGAAGAGCAGGAAGCAGAGGAGAGGTAGAAAGTGAGAAGGAGAAAGTAAAGACTTTAAAAAAACAGAATAAAGAACAAAGGGAAGAAGTGAGGTGAAAAGACATCAACGGTATATATTTTGAAAGATTAAAAAATAAATACAAAAACCAGGTGTTGTGGTTCAACAATACTGTACTAGACATTCTTAATTACAATGTGGTGTGTAAATACTCTTGCCTGAGTCCTGGCTATCCATTGCATCCACCCAAGGTTGTTAAAAAAGAGCAGGAGTCAAAAGCTTTCCTGGGAGACATACTTCTCAAAAGAACTGGTGCCTTCTAGTGGCAAATTCCTGCAATGCACGATTCCATTTTATGTCTGTATTTTATGTGTCCCCTATTCATATAATCTAAGGGGGAGTTGTTCCCATCACAGCTCCCCACCCCCATCTAGCTCCTACGTCCCTGTATCTGACTAATATTTATATTAGTCAAGTAACTGTTAATTGTCAGTTATTCTCAGAATGTAATATCTCAAAGAGAATAACACAAAAATATCTCAGTATTGTATTGGAATATAACACTAAACAGAATTGTCAACATTTCCCCAAGTGGGCACTTCCATGGTAACATACTAAGAGAACTGAATGCACCCTTTAGCTTTCGTAGACATTGACCCCTCTGGAACTCCGGCTGGTTGGTGTTCCAGAAACAGGTATCCGACACCTCTGCCCTTGTTCACAGTAAAAGTCTCACAACTCTTACCTTTGAAAAATCTTCTGTGATGGTTTTAAGTAGCCATGGAGCTACACAGTGGGCGGTGGTACTTGAAAATACCAGCTTTTTGTAGTCATCAGCTATAGTTGACATAAGTCTTTGTCTTCCAGTCTACATACCAAAGTGTGAAACGTATCCTTCCTACTTCCTACTGTATCCTATTTGTATTTATTATTTTAGTGCACTGAATGCCCAAGTGATTAGATTCATTAATGTTAAATTGCAGTGCCATTTTCAGATACATTGGATTTAACTGTAAATCGTATGTGTTATTATTTATAGCTCCTCTTTTCAGTTGGTGTCATATAAGTGTTTGAAATGCCAATGCATATGGGATTTTTTTTTGCAGAGTTATATTGCCAGATATTCAGACCTGACAACCAAATGGCCTAACAGCTGTTAATCCATCACACTTAAAAGAACTACTGTAGGTATCTATGAAAGTATGTTTCATCACATGTTCCATTTTTTTAAAAGTTTGTTTTTAGGGGAAGTACATACTATGACAAGACAATTTGCAATATATAACGCAGTATTATGTAAAACTGCTTCAAGTATGTATTATATGAGTTAAAGTAAATACAATATTTGGTCTTCTTATTGGATTAATACTGTTATCCAATATTTTTTTTCTGGTATTTCCAGGCTGTAATAATAAGACAAACAATATCATCCTCTGAAATTCACTACTATTTGTGACCAGAGACCTCCTAAAAAAAAGAGGGTTAATGATAGCCAATAACACAAGCTGAGATTGATTAATTTTAATTTAATTGTAGAGTACCCCTCAACCCAAGCTACAGCTGTACTTTTTTTGTAGCTTTCTGTTTTGTCCAATCACCTATAGGGCCTGTGGGAAAGTGGGTATTTTTGGGTTTATTTATGCTAAAAACTTTAAATGCTAGCTTACAAGCCTGGCCTACTTTTTCATATTGGTAATCTATTTCAGTTGAACAATGGTTTTAATAATCATTGCCCTCTTATCATAGGGGGTAGGGCAGAGCTACCAGTGGTGCAGGTAGCGAAGAGCACCAGGGCACTCCTCTGTGGGGGCCCAGCTATGGAAAGGGGTCTTGGGGGCTGCAGTTATGGGAAAGCGTCTTTGAGAGGGGTGCGGTTAGGTAAATAGTAATATGGATGGAAACTATGGAAAGGGGTCTTGGGGTTGGGCACTGAGTGAGTTGTTACCAAGGTGCAGGCACAGCGCAAAAAAAGTATTGTCCCCCCTTACTTTTATTTTTGTACCAAGGCCCTCCATTCTCTTGCACCGCCACTGGTTAGGGGCAGCTTTGTGACCACTTACACCTCCTCAATGCACCTACTGTATGAGACCTTCTACACTGTGTATGGGCTTCTACTTGTTACTAGACAATGAACAAATCATGGGTGTGGTATGGGCTGATCCCGGAAGGGCAGAAAGCTTGTGGTAAAAAGGGGATACTTACAGGGAGTAATATCATAGTCTAGAATAAGCATGATGCATAGCACCTACCAGGGTCGCATGTGGTCACTAAATTACTGCAACCAGAATCTGATGAAAAAAAGGATCATCGCAAATCACTCCATTTAATTGAAGAAACCATTAATGCGCATAGCACTTACACCTTGTCTAGATCTATTCAATGAAACAGATTATTCAACCTCTGGACTGTGTAATCCAATCAAGTTTCACACATACAGTGTGGTGACAAAACAAAAATCTGAAAAAGATAGGCAACTAAAAAAGGGCGTAGGAGGATAAAAAACTAATCAACATACATGTACAGTACAGTGCTAAATACTGTAACAATATACAAATTAACTTGATTCCCATCTGCAAGCATTACTAACTATTAGCTAGTTCTCTGGATAATCAGAAATATGAAAAAATAGCCATTTATATGGAGAGGACACAAAGGTTGGCAGCCAGATTCAATGTTAATTTCATCAGACCCAAGGATATGTTCTCAGACTGATATTGAGGTCAGGATCACATGCTTCACTAGTGCATATATCAATGCTGGCTGTCATTAACATGCCATTGTGAGACTTTGTAAGTCCTCTGCCATAGCGGAATTAGTCTACATTTCAGCTAACAACAATCATGTCTGAGATATGTGGCTATATGATAGCTTTAAGATTTTGGGAGCTACATGTTAAGGGGGGGTGCTGTCATTGAAGGAATGTCTGCCTGAGAGGCACTGGTAAAACCTTACACATCATACATTTTCTTCACAATGCTTGCAGATGCAAAGGTGACTTCATGGACCTGAATTGTACCTAAAACCAAAAAAAACAACATAAAACCTACAAAATAAGGCATTAGAAATCATAGGAACGGGAGCATCTCTTCTCAACAGCATTCTTAAGTGACCATCAATTGGTGACATGTTAAACAGAGCACTACGTGTCCACAGAGAAGAGGATCATGGACCATGTGATGCAATCTTCATACAAAATATCACCATCACATATGCCAGGATCCAATACTCTTTAGCCAGGCTAGATTAGGTTACCATTGTGACCAATAGATTGTCACTGAGGAGTGCTGTTGAGAAGGCACAAACATATGCACAGCCCCTATATCCTCCTCTTACGCCTAGGCACAGGGCCCCAATCCCCTGTGGCAGACCGCCATTTCTCTGCTGATGGTGGTGGTAGGGGGAGGCAGGGGAAGGTAACCTCCTGGGAGGCATGGTGGGAGGAGAGGAGGGACAGGCTGCGTGTGGCTGGGGGATGCCTCTAGGATGGAGGAGGTGGGGCTGGTGACAAGAACGCACTGCATGGCCCCTGTGATGACTCCTTGGAATGCGCTCTGGTCCGCCCCAATCCTGAGCAGCCTGGGAAGGTAGGATTCAGTCATCAGATGATGCCTCCTCTCCTCCCTATTGCGCCTTTCCAGGCTGCGCATTACCTCTGCATGATTGGCGGAGATGCTGGCCTGGATCCCAAGAAGCAACTCTACCTGCAGTCATATGAGGGCCAGCATCTCCGCTTGCGCAGCCTGGACTGATATGTGTTTGAGCGGGGAGAGTCTGGGGCCCGGCTGCAGCCTGGGGCAAAACTGGTGGTGGTTTGAGTGGGCCTGGTGGTTGTGGTGGCGGCCAATCCATCACACTGCTGTGGGGTGGAGTAGGTGGTGGATGGCTGGCTGCTTGCATCTTCGCTCCAGTTGGAGCGCCCTGGCGATATGCTCAGTCTATGGAGGAGGGGGATTGTGGGGTCGAAACCCGGCGGGGTTTCCTAATGGTGATCCCACTAGCCATATTACATCCTCCTTGGGTACTCTTCCTTCCTCCTCCTCCTGCACCGGATCCTGCTGGGCAGGGGCTTGCTCCTCCACTTCCTGCTCTGATAGAGCCGAAGCCCCACCTCTGACTCGCCACTGCATTTATTGCTCCTTGATGCTGAAGGAGAGAAAAGAAAGGTATATGAGATTAGTATGATGAATAAAATATTGTTTTGTGTTCATTCCTAACTATCTGACATCTAGGCTTGAACCTGGATGATTCTCCTAATTGCAACTCAGATTAGCTATAATTTACTAAATTCTTTGGCTCTTGGTCTTCATCGTTCTTGTCTCCTAACGCTATCTTGATTCCGGCTGTGGGCTGTAACTGCATAGGCTGCAGTGGGCACACCAATACATGGACTATCTATTGGTTAATTACTGTTGTTGTGCCCAGGAATGACAGTGATTGGTCAGATTCATGGATTTAATGACACATCCATATATCCCTTGTTAATTCCATTGAGCTGACACATCAGTGTCCTTGTTGGTCATCATGTACATGTGTGGTGTGTGCTGTACATGTGGTAGCATGTTGGTGTATGTAATATTCACCTGACATGGAGGCTGGGCCCTGCTGGGCCAACAGGCCTAAAGCTCCAGCAGTAGGCAAATGTGTCAGGAGGTACCTGGCGACCCTCTCCCACTCATTATAGGTCACAGTCTGGTTCTCGTCCTCCTTAGCCATCATCCTCCTCACCTTGGCCCTGATGTCATCAAACCGGTGCTTGACAGACCTCAAATCCCTTGGTGCTGTTCCTACCACCGACACCTCAGCTGCTACCTCCTTCCATGCCTGAGCCCTAGGCCCGGGCCAAACTTCCCTCCCCCTGCAAGAATCACTGGGCAGCCACATAAAGCACCAAGGAGGACCACATTCTCCCTTAGTTACATAGTTACATAGTTACATAGTAATTAAGGTTGAAAAAAGACTTTCAGTCCATCAAGTTCAACCTGTTAAGATCTCCTCTGATCTGCAATATGCGGATTAGTTATTAATTAAATTATTGATTAAATAATTATTAATAGTATAGTATTGGAGAATGAATAAAGAGTTAGTCCATCAAGTTCAACCTTTTTAGATCTCTATTGATCTTTTTAATTTGGACTATTTATTATTATTGTTAATTGTTAATTATTGTTAATTGATCCAGAGGAAGGCAAACATAAAAAAAACCCATTGAAACTTTGCCAATTGTCTCATAAGGGGAAAAAAAAAGCAAAATTCCTTCCTGACCCCAGAAACTGGCGATCAAATTTCTCCCTGGATCAATATTCCTTGCTAGTTATCTAGGATAGCCTTGAATGCCCTCTTTATTCAGAAATATATCTAACCCCTTTTTGAAGTTGTCTATCGAATTCGCTGTCACCACCTCCTTTGGTAAAGAATTCCACAGTTTAACCACCCTAACTGTGAAGAACCCTTTTCTTTGTTTAAGGTGAAATCTTTTTTCCTCTAACCTCAACGGATGTCCTCTTGTCAGTTGAAAATCTCTTGCTACAAAAAGTTCACTTGACAAAGCCTTATATTGACCCTGGATGTATTTAAATAACGTAATCATATCTCCTCTTAGACGCCTTTTTTCTAGCGAAAATAAGTTTAATTTTGCTAGTCTTTCTTCATAACTTAGCCCCTCCATTCCCCTATTAGTTTTGTAGCCCTTCTCTGTACTTTTTCCAGCTCTAAAATGTCTTTTTTGTGAGGTGGTGCCCAAAATTGTACTCCATATTCCAAATGAGGGCGTACTAGAGATTTGTATAGTGGCAGAATTATATCTTCTTCCCGGGCTTCTATACCCTTCCTAATACATGCTAATATTTTATTTGCCTTTGCAGCCGCTGCTTGGCTTTGAGCGCTGTTACCTAGGTGGTTGTCCACTAGTACTCCCAAATCCCTTTCAATATCTGATACCCCTAGATTTGCTCCATTAAGATTATAGATTGCTTGGCTATTGTTCCTTCCCAAATGCATAACCTTACATTTATTTGTATTAAATCTCATCTGCCATTTAGCCGCCCATTTCTCTAATTTATGCAAATCCTTTTGTAGGGAAAATACATCATTATCTGATTTTATTACCTTGCACAACTTAGTGTCATCAGCAAAAATGGAGACACTACATTCGAGCCCTACTTCAATGTCATTAATAAATATGTTAAAAAGGGAGGACACAATACTGAGCCCTGAGGAACCCCACTTATCACATTAGACCAATCGGAGTATGTTACATTTACAACAACCCTTTGCTTCCTGTCTTTTAGCCAGCTCTCGATCCATGAGCAGATATTTACTGCAATTCCTGTATCCCTTAGTTTGCTCACTAGTCTTCCATGTGGCACTGTATCAAATGCCTTTGAAAAATCTAAAAAGACTACATCCACTGAGTTGCCCTGATCCAAGTTCCTACTAACCTCCTCATAAAAACTAATTAGATTGGTCTGACACGACCTTTCCTTCATAAATCCATGTTGACTGCTACCTATGATCCTGTTCAAATAGACATATTCTTGTATTCTGTCCCTTATTAACCCTTCTAAAAGCTTCCCAACCACAGAAGTGAGGCTCACTGGTCTATAATTCCCCGGATTTGCTCTAGATCCCTTCTTAAATATGGGTATCACCTCTGCTTTTCTCCAGTCATCTGGTAGAGACCCTGTAGTGAGCGAGTCTTTAAAGATTAGATATAATGGTTTGGCTATTACAGAACCCAGCTCCCTCAGTACCCTTGGATGTATTCCATCAGGACCTGGGGCTTTATTAACATTTATTTTCTCCAACCTCTTTTGTATTTCTTCCTGCGTTAACCAATTATTTAGTAAAGGTAGTGTAGCCCCATTATGTTGCAGTGTCCCAACCACTGGTACCTCCCTTGTGTAAACCGACGAAAAGAACCTATTTAGCTCATCTGCCTTTTCCTGGTCACTAATTATCAGATGGCCTGTGTCACATTGTAATGGTCCTATCGATTCCTTCCTGGCCTTCTTCCCATTAATATATTTATAAAATATTTTAGGGTTAGTCTTACTTTCCATTGCAACTGACTTCTCATTTTCTATTTTAGCCAGTCTAATAGCCCTTTTGCAAGCCTTGTTGATTTCCTTATAGTCACATAAGGATGCCTCTGTTCCCTCCTTCTTGTATAATTTAAATGCATATTTCTTTTTCCTCATCATGATCTTTAAGTCATTGTTAAGCCACATGGGATGTGATTTACTCCTATTCATTTTATTTCCACATGGTACATGCTGATGAGTATGTTTATTTAGTAAGGATTTGAATGTTGTCCATTTATTTTCAGTATTCTTCCCTGTAAGTTCTTTGTCCCAGTCTATATGTTGTATTGCTGCCCGTAGCCCATTAAAGTTAGCCCTTTTAAAATTTAGAGTTTTTGTTGGCCCCTTACAACTCTGTTTTTTGTATTCAATCTCAAATGAGACTGTGTTGTGATCACTGTTCCCCAAGGGTTCCCCTATTTTTACATTTGATATTATATCAATATTACTTGTGATGACTAAATCCAAGATGGCCCCATTTCTAGTAGGTTCTTGTATTACCTGGGCTAGATAATGATCCCTGAGTGTACTCAAGAACCTGCTCCCCTTAGCTGAGCTGCTGGTCTCGTTTATCCAGTTTATATCAGGGTAATTAAAGTCTCCCATTATTAGAACTTGCCCATGCTTAGCTGCATTTCCAATCTGTAACAATAATTGTATTTCCTCACTTTCAGCTATATTTGGGGGTTTATAGCATACTCCCACCAATATGCATTTAGAATTAGCTCCTCCACTATTTAGCTCAACCCACAAGGATTCAATGATGCCGTTAGTGCCAGCATAAATATCTTCTCTAACTATAGGCTTAAATTCAGGCTTAACATAAAGACAGATCCCTCCTCCTCTTTTACCATTTCCCCTATCTTTCCTAAATAGGTTATAACCATCCAGATTAACAGTCCAGTCATGAGATTCATCCCACCATGTTTCCGTAATGCCTATTAAGCCCCATTTTTCTTGTACTGCTAATATTTCTAGCTCATCCATTTTCCCAGGCAAACTTCTTGCGTTTGCAATCATACACTTTATGTTGCTATGGCTCTGCTGATGTGAAGTGCCTGCCACTGTATTTGAGGCCCCTATTAATATCTCCCTACTTTCTATTGTAACCCTCCCCCCTTCTCCTCCCCCATGGGTAAATGATTCATCCCTTTCCCTCTCTACCCTATTTACCCCAATACTTCTATATAGTCCCTCCCCCCCACCTACAAGTTTAAAAACTCCCCCAGCCGTTCTACCATCCTATTCCCTAGCACAAAAGCGCCCTCATCATTAAGGTGCAATCCATCCCTGCTATAGAGATTGTACCCAAGTGAGAAGTCAGCCCAGTGCTCTAAAAACCCAAAACCCTCTGCACTGCACCACTTTTTTAGCCACGCATTAACCTCCCTAAGCTCCTTCTGCCTCCCTGGGCTAGCACGTGGCACTGGTAGTATCTCAGAAAATACTACCTTGGAGGTCCTTGCTTTAAGCTTATTCCCTAATTCTCTAAAATCATTCTTTAGGACGCTCCATCTTCCACTAACTTTGTCATTGGTACCAATGTGTACCAAGACCGCCGGTTCATTACCAGCCCCTCCCAATAATTTATCCACCCGATCCACAACATGCCGAACCCGAGCACCCGGGAGACAGCAAACTGTTCGATTGCTGGGATCTGGGTGACAAATTACCCTGTCTACCTTCCTAATAATAGAGTCCCCTACCACCAAAACATGTCTGTTGCTCTGCCTATTCTGCCCTCCCTCTTCTCCAGTAGAGCTGTTCGCCCAGCTGTTAGAGGGAACAGCTCTATCTGGCATTGCCATTCCTGAATGGACATCGCCAACAGTTTCACTCATTCTGGCAAATCTGTTGTTGTTTGCCAACTCAGAACTGGCCTGCCTCCTCCTGTACCCTCTGATTCCCCTTCTAACTGTAACCCAGCTACCTCCCTGGCCATCCTCACTAGCCCCAGCTCCTCCCTCAATACTAGGCCCAGCTAAACTGTGCTCCGTGAGCACCAACTCCCTTTCCAGTGGAGCAATATCACTAAGTGCTGCAATTCTCCTCTCCAGATCTTCAATTTGAGCTTCCAAAGAGGCAACATGCTCACACCTGTCACAGAGGTATGGACCCTGGATCATCTGTTCCAGTAGTGCATACATTTGACAGGATGTACACTGAATAAGGTTGCCACTGGACTGACTCATAATTATTATTATTGTCTACGAAATTTCAGTGGGAAAAATAAAGAATATAATATAATATATTTATATAAAGTTTTCCTCCTTTGCACTATAAATCTGCCCTCCCTTTTCTTTGAAGGCCCTCCTTTTATTTAAACTCCTAGGCTTTTACTAGAATTGCACTTGATACTGAAAATGTTCGCAAGCTCACAAGTTCCCCTTCTCCGGTTTCTATTAACTTCTGCCTTCTCGCCTGGGCACAATTAGTGCACTCTGCAATTTATCAGCCTTTACTTGTAAGGTAAATCCACTTGTAAAGCAAGTGTGCGAGTAATTGTGGAACCTTGCCTCCCTGGCTTATCCCTGAGGCCTGTCCCTTTCCACGAACTACCACCCCCTCTGGGATCAGGCCCCGTCCCCTTTGTCCCTCTCCTAAGTGTGCCTGGTGCTAAGGCCACCCTGCCACCACCCACCTCCTCCTCTACACTACCATCCTCCTCCTCCTGCTCCTCCTCAGCCGCCTCCTCCTCCGCCTCCTTACCCTCCCCCTCTGCCTCCTTCTTCACCTCCTCCTCCCCACCACTCCTCTCCTCCTCCCCGCCACTACTCCCCATGGCTACCTCTCTCTCCTCCTCACCCCTCTTCTTCTCCTCCTCCCCACCTCTACACTCTCTCCCCTCCTCTCTCCTCCCTCCATCTTAATCCCAAAAATAATAGAATGATAAATACAAATTTGTGTAACTGTAAACATATGAAGGAAAAATAAATGTGTGTATTATGTGTAATCAATAACTGTTGGGGGACAGGATGTGGGGGATGGAATGGGGTGACCTAGCTCTATATGTCTCTATGTGTGTTCTTTAATTTATGTGTATTGCAAATATGTGTAATATGTAAATATGTGTAATCAAGGATTAAGTGTAAAATATGAAATAGTTGAAGATAAAAGAACAAAACCGCAAATTACTGCTCTGAAATAACTCCTGCTCTCTCTCTCTCTCACTCTCAAAAACCTCCAACTCCGGGACCTTTGTGCTACTTTGAAAGAAAATACAACACAGTCAACTCATGGGCAGGTGGAACTCAACTTTATAGCCCCCCTCTGTCAATCATCTGCGGCTAGACCGATTTCTATTGGCTGAGAGGCCTGTGTAGCATTTCATTATACCGCTGTTGGATCGTAACAGCCGATCGCATCTAGGCCATGTCCTTAACAGTTTGTGGCTGCGGGAGGAATTTACGGGCTTTATGCTTCGTCCCGTAACTCGTGCCCTTGCTCAATTGAATAGCATCTCAATCGGAGATGAACAGGAGACTGCAACACACCCGCAGACATTCGGACGTCTTCGATCAAGTTGCGGGCATGGAATTGAATGTGGCTCCTTTTTTCCAGCTCAGAATTCTGAGAAATACAGTTATTACACTGCATTCTGGGAAGCTGAGCAGGGACATGTAAATGTGCCCACAAATGCCTCGCTCTTTAATCCATAAACCATTTTAAACATGGCTTCCTTTTAGCTTATGCTCGCTGCAACAAAACAGCTTTTATGCAAAGCCAAGGTTGGATTATACACATGCTTGGATTCCTACCCATGTACAGCCGTTTCAAGGTTACTGCCTATCATCAGCTTAGGTTGTGGACATTATGAGTAGGTAGTTCACCACAACAATCATTTAATATATGGTGGGCAAAAGAGCGTTAGGAGCCTCCACCGTACAGTAGTACAGTAAATAAATAGTACATCTGTGTTCACATTTGAATGTCTAAAGCAAGTTAAAAAACTTGTTTCCAGCTCAGAATTCTGAGAAATACATATATATTGAAAGAGTAGATTACCTAACTGCATGGGCCCTCCTCCTTTTTAGTTACTGAAAAATGTATATCAATGTATTCCTGTTATTAAAATTTGTTCCCTTACTTGACCACTGACAATAAATATTCAATAGGAATGTTGTAGAGGTGCTCTTGCAATAATTATTTGTTAGCATCTGGAGAAAAGATAATAAGAATACTTTGGATATTAACTGTGACCAAAACATACAAGTAGGAGAAGATAAAGACTATGGGCAGTCTTAAAAGTTCTCATGATACCTTAAGTTGGCAGAGTAGACCAAGGCCTACGATGATAAATCTTGTTTTCCTGGTCTGTGTCAAAAATTATCAGTGGTGCAGCAGATGGATGGTTATTTATGGGTGTAAAATAATAATAAATTCTACCAACATTTAGCCTGTATCCCGATGTTATTTCCCTCTGTTTCAATACCAAAACCATACATGTAGTGTAACCCTAGGTACAATGCATTATCGTTACTAATCGTTTACTTAAATTATGATTGAGATAAAAAATGCACACACTATATTATTATACTGTATATAAATAAAACTCAGCAGCTAGACATTTTCTTAAAACTGGTTGCAACCTGTAATTTTCTTAACTGTAATAAAAAATGTTCAGAAACGTCCAAAGGTGCAGAATAAAGGTCACTGCGTGCTGTCCTGTAGTTTGCTGTCCTTGATTTGTCTTTCAGATTTGAATAGTTCACGGAAAACGTTGCTAAGCAACTTCAAATAATCATTTTTTTCATGTAACTTCAAAGATTTAGAGGATGAGAAAGCTATAACTCTTCACACGTGTTTTCTCCCATAACTTGGACAATTAGCCGTAAGTATTGAGGTGTGAGTCTTGGGATGATGTGAGTATTTGCAATGATGTTGTATTAGTCAAGTGCCTTATGTGTATGATTACTTCTAAAACATATAGCGGTCTATTTATCAGAAGGTGGGAAAAGTGGGAAAAAAGAGGAGTGCAGTGAAGATAACAAATAAAATATGCTCATTTTCCATCAGACCTATTTATCAAGCAGTGATAGAAATAACTCTTATGCAAACCACAAAGAGTGAGGATGTTTAAAGGTATATAGAAGTTTCCTGGGTTTTAAATGTTTCCTAACAAACAGCTACTAATTAGCATAAAAAACATGTATTTTATTGAAAAGTTGAGTGTACTTACAGAGTTATGTAGAGCAAACTGAAATCCTGATTTACACACCCCCATGGAGGTTATATAACAATGTACAAAGCAGGAGAGCAGCTAGGGGTGGATTTTAATATTTTTGTTGCTCTACAAACGAAAGTGCAGCATCGAATGATATGGTTGAGAGAGAGAGAGAGAGACTTGACGCTGTGAATGTACAAACTGCAAGGGTGGTAATGACATAAGTAGGCTTAGCTAAAGTTTAGCTCAGCCAAACAGAGAGAGGAAGAAAAAAAACAGCATCAGTTGATGCAGAGAATGGGCAATCAGCTGGGGTTGTAATCAAGTGTAGATTTGTGTCAGACTACATATCACAGGCTGCTTTGCAAAACAGGAACCCCAGAGATTGATACAAATATTTCATCTAACATCTGCTTTCTCCTGATTGGCCAAAATGAATTAAGAATGTTATGCTAATTTGGCCAGTGTTTGAAGGGGGTGTTTATGCTAAAATGTAACTGGCAGAAATTACAAGACATTTTGCTAACTTCAAGGTAAGTTTTTAAATGTTTATTTTTATATTTTTTCATGCAAAAAATATTTTCAAACACTGCTGATTCTCCTCTATCAGATGCACTCATAATCCAGGAAACTTAGATATGCATTTTTATTATTATTATTATCATTATTATTATTATTATTATTAACTTTTATTTGTAACGCGCCAGCATAATCTGCAGCGCTATACAGGAGATAATAAGACAATATTAACAAGCTGCAAAGAAAAAGATGGAGGGCCCTGTTTTGAGTTTAGAAACTTATGGAGCAAGTGCCTTTTTCCCAAAGCACCCTATATGATTAAAAACATGCGACTTGCAATCTAAAGGGAGTAGAAGAGGCAGAAACCTGGATAAGAAAAGCAGATAAGGAATAGCAGGGTCACCTTGGAATTTCGAGTTGGTCAGGTTTGGTAAGTCAAATTTTAAAAAAATAGGAGAGATAGGGGAACTGGTAGCAAGTCAGTTCGAGGTGGCTCTAGTATCTAAACTGTTGATTGCCCCAAGTGGTCAGAAAATATAATCTGATAATAGGAAAGTCAGGTGATATAAAGCTGCAACAATTAGGGGTGGATGGGTGTATGTGGGGGAGGGTGGAAGGGAAGTGGGTCCTTCAGCAGAGAGAAACAAGTTGTTGAGATTTCTGGCAGTTAGGGTCCACACAGAATATATTGAATTGGGGATGGTTATGTAAACACATGGCTAGGATGAGTGGGGATTACCTTTAGACTTGGGATAGGAAGAGAGATGGGACAACAGAGTTAGATGCCGCACATGATATGCTGAAGGGGGTGGTCATGTAAAGCCATGGCATGGCTAAATGGAAGGCTGGTTAGATTTAAACAAATCATAGGGATACATTCAAATGGATCCTGACCTTTCTGACATATTTGGCCCCACTTTGACAAATTATTATTATTATTATTACCGTTTGTAATGCGGCAGCATATTCCATAGCTCTATATATAACTTAAGTTCCAGGCAATGACAAATTCAAAATTAACACATTGCAAAGAATGGAGGGCCCTGTCTTTGAGATTGGAATCTGGCATCCATAGGCTTTCCAAAAGCACCTTGTAGGATTGAAACTAGCAGACTTACCATCTAAAGGTTAATGTTTGTATGTGGTACAGTAGGGAGAGAGAAGTGTTGTGAGCATTAGGATGGAAGGCGATAGGCTTCTTTAAAGAGATGTGTTTTAGTGACGTTTTGAAGGGTTTAAGGCAGGAGGATAGTCTGGTGGAGCGAGGTAAAAAGTTCCAGAAAATAGGTGCAGCACGAGAAAAGTCCTGGAGGTGGGAGTGAGAGGAGATGTCAAGAGTGGGAGTAAGAAGAAGATCGTTAGCAGAACAATGATGGCGTGTGGGGGGCGGGTATTTGGAGATGAGAGCAGAAATGTACTGGGGCGCACTGTTGAGGATCATGATTTTAAATTTTATTTTGGAGGCTAAGGGAAGCCAGTGGAGTGATTGACAAAGATGTGCTGCCGACACTGAATGTTGTGTGCGGAAGATGAGTCTAGTGGAGGCATTCATTATGGATTGAAGTGGGGAAAGGTGGGTGGTGGGCATCCCAACAAGAAGCGAGTTGCAATAGTCGAGACGAGAAATTATGAGTGTATTAGAATATTTGTTGTGTCTTGTGTAAGGTAGTGGCGTATTTTAAAAATGTTTTTTTGATGGAGAAGGCAAAATTTTGTTAGTGACTGTTTGTGAGGGATGAAAGAAAGGGCAGGGTCCAGTAGAACCCCAAGGCAACAGGCTTGGGAGGTGGGAGTGATGTTGACAGTGAGAGTAATGTGAGGAATTGAAGCTGTAGTAGAGGGTGTAGTAGAGGCTAGGAAGATTAAGAGTTCAGACATGTTGAGTTTCAGATGGTGGGTGGACATCCAAGAGGATTTACTAGAGAGGCAGTTGGAGATGTGTGTTAGAAGAGAAGGGGATAGATCTAGTGCTGAGAGGTAGATTTGAGTGTCATCTGCATAGAGATGATATGGAAACCCCAAATAGTTTATTAGGGTACCAAGTGAGGATGTATAGATGGAGAAGAGGAGGGGGCCTAGAGCTGATCCTTGGGGTATGCCAACAGACAAGGGGTGAGGAGAGGAAGAGGTGCCAGAGAAGGAGACTCTAAATTATCAATCTTGTAGGTATGATGAGAACCACGAGAGAGCAGTGTCTCGAATGCCGAGGGAGGAGAGAATATGGAGTAGAAGTGGATAGTCAACTGTGTCAAAGGCGGCAGAAAGATCCAGAAGAAGCAGAATGGAAAAGTGGCCTTTTCACTTGACGGTGAGCAGGTCATTGGTGACTTTTGTGAGAGCTGTCTTGGATATTGGGGCCAAAAGCCAGATTGGAAGGTTCCAAAGGGGAGTTAGAGGAGATAAAACTGGTAAAGGCGGTTATAGACGAGCCGCTCGCGCAGTTTGGAAGCCAGGGGAAGTAGAGAGACAGGGCAATAGTTAGAAGCAACATCAGATAAGAGTTTCTTAAGAGTGGCTGACATTATGGCATGTTTTAGAGAAGATGAAAAAATGCCAGTATTTAGGGAAAGTTTGAAGATGTGTGTGAGAGCTGGGATTAGTGAGGTAGAGAGGGGAGGGATGAACTGAGATTGAATAGGATCCAGAGGACAGGTAGTGAGGTAAGAGGATGATAACAGGCTGGAGAATTTGTGCTCGGTTGCAGGGGTAAAGTAGTTCATAGTGGGAATGGGGAATGGAGAAGACTGGGTATTGTTGGTTAGTTGAGAGGGTGGAGTGTGTGAGCCACAATGAGAGAAGAGTTAATTGCTGATGGTTTGAATTTTATGTGTAAAATGGCTGGCAAAGTATCAGCCATGAGACAAGAAGGGATGGGAGTAGGTGGTGGGCAGAGGAGTGTATTAAAAGTGGCGAAGAGACATTTGGGGTTGGAGGACAGAGTTGATATTAGTGATGTGAAGTAGTGTTGTTTGGCAAGGTTGAGGACGGAGGAGTAGGAACGTAGTATAAACTTGTAGTGGAGGAAATCTGCTAAAGTGCATGATTTCTGCCATAGCCGTTCAGCAGTACAGGAGCACTTCTAAATGTATAGTGTATGTTTTGTGTGCCATGGTTATGGATGAGTGCAAGGGCATCTGCATGTGGTTATGGGGCAAGGGTGGAAGAGAGTGTAGAGTTGTAGTGTTAGGTGGCAGCAGTTGAGGTGAGTGATGAGGCTATGAAGGGGGTTGGTGCACAGTGGAGAGCTGTGCAGGGTCAAGTGCTAGCAGGTTTCTGTGGGTAATGGTAGCTGTGGTTGAAGAAGAGTGATGAGAGGAAGATTTGGTGAGTTTGAAGGTAAGGAGGTTATGGTCAGATAGAGGGAGTGGGTGAATGACTGGGTTGGAGGTGGTACTGATATTGGTAAAAATAAGGTCAAGAGTGTCCAGCATGGTGAGTTGAAGAATCTGTTAGTTGTGAGAGGTGAGTGCAAGCAAATTGTTAGAGTAACTGTGGTCGGTGCCTAGCTAAGTTAGATACATATATACCTAGCATGGAGGGAGGTCAGAGGTAGCAGTCCAGGTAAGAAATTGCAAGTTGGAGGTTGTCTAAAAGCTGAAATGAGAGGCTAAACCAGTACATACACAGTGCCTTGCAAAAGTATTCATCACCCTTTGCATTTTTCGTGCTTTGTTGCCTCACAACCTGGAATTAACATGGATTGTTTGAGGATTTGCATCATTTAATTTACAGGACATGCCCACAACTTTGAATATTTTTTTTTATTGTGAAGCAAACAACAAACAGGACAATATAACAGAAAAAGTTAATGTACATAACTATTCACCCCCCTAAAGTCAATACTTTGTAGAGCCACCTTTTGTGGCAATCACAGCTCCAAATCGCTTTGGATAAGTCTATATGAGCTTGCTACATCTGACCACTGGGATTTTTGCCCATTCCTCCTTGCAAAGCTGCTCCAGCTCCTTCAAGTTGGATGGTTTGCGCTTGTGAATAGCAATCTTTAAGTCTAACCACAGATTTTCTATTGGATTGATGTCTGGGCTTTGACTAGGCCATTCCAACACATTTACATGTTTCCCCTTAATCCACTCAAGTGTTGCTTTAGCAGAGTGTTTGTGGTCATTGTCCTGCTGGAAGGTGAACCTCCGTCCTAGCCTCAAATCACGCACAGAGTGGTACAGGTTTTGCTCAAGAATATCCCTGTATTTAGCACCATGCATCTTTCCCTCAACTCTGACCAGTTTCCCATTCCCGGCTGCTGAAAAACATCCCCACAGCACGATGCTGCCACCACCATGTTTCACTGTGGGGATGGTGTTCTCTGGGTGATGTGAAGTATTGGGTTTGCGCCAGACATAAAGTTTTCTTTGATGGCCAAAAAGTGACATTTTAGTCTCATCAGATCAGAGCGCCTTCCTCCATACATTTTAGGAGTATCCCACATGCCTTTTCACAAACTCAAAACGTGCCATTTCGTTTTTTGCTGAAAGTAATGGCTTTCTTCTGGCCACTCTGCCATAAAGCCCAACTCTATGGAGCGTACGGCTTATTGTCGTCCTATGTACAAATACTCCAGTCTCTGCTGTGGAACTCTGCAGCTCCTACAGAGTTACCTTAGGTCTCTGTGCTGCCTCTCTGATTAATGCCCTCCTTGCCCTGCCTGTGAGTTTTGGTGGGCGGCCATCTTTTGGCAGGTTTGCTGTTGTGCCATGTTCTTTCCATTTGGTTATGATATATTTGATGGTGCTCCTGGGGATCATCAAAGATTTGAAGAGTTCATTGATCTTCATGGCAGTGTTTGGTTAGTGGTGCCTCTTGCTTAGGTGTTGCAGCCTCTGGGGCCTTTCAAAAAAGGTGTGTGTATGTAATGATAGATCATGTGACACTTAGATTGCACATAGGTGGACATCATTTCACTAATTATGTGACTTCTGAAGGTAATTGGTTGCACCAGAGCTTTCTATGGGCTTCATAACAAAGGAGGTGAATACATACGCACATGCCAATTTTCTGTTTTCTATTTCTAAAAAAATAGTTTTATGTATATATTTTTCTCATTTCACTTCACCAACTTACACTATTGTCTTCTGATCCATCACATAAAATTCAGATTAACAAAACATTGAATATAAGGCTGCAATGTAACAAAATAGATAAAAAGTGGGGGTGAATACTTTTGCAAGGCACTGTATATATAAGAGGAGCATTTGGTACAGACAAATTTGTAGGTGTGAACAGGGTGGGGGAGAGGGTGAATACATAATACAGTGTGAAAGCTTTTTCAATTTTACAAAGTTTAAATAAATTACTCTGTGAACAAAAATTATATCAGATATCAATATTCACTATTAAAGTAACAGGAGGATAAAGTAAAGTAAAGGTGAATCATTGAGATGGCTGTAGATACCTTATAGCAGTGTTGGTTAAAAGTCCAGGTAAGAAGTTGCAAGATGGAGAGTGTCTGAAAGCTGAAAAGAATACACCCACATTATTCTTTAAATTTGCTAAATGCAACAAACTATTCTGTATGTCATAAAAATATGATTTTAAGAAAACAATTGAAAAATGGAAATTAAATCACAATTTCTTTATAAAATATTTTTATCATGTTTAATAAAATATTTTGTTTTCAGGATGTAATCAAAATTGAAATTGGATAACTGTGATATAAAGAGAAATTGTGTTACATGTAGTATCACTAAAACATACCATCAGTGAATAATTAATCGTTGAAACAACAAGCTAATTTTACGCAATATGTATTATGTGATAATTAACTGGCCTACATGGTAATGCTGTTTTGCGCTGCATTTATTATAGATTGCTTAAAGGTCACTGTAAGTGCTTTTCATGGTGTGAAAGAGCACAAAAATATATGTTAAAATTATCTATATTTTTAATTACACTAATAACACCTAAACAATCTTACCTATTATTTTTTTTTTACATGCAATCTATACTGCCCACTGACTGTTGCATTAGTAAGAAGCAAGAATGTGTGCGGGAGTGCCGCACATCGTGAGACTCTATGGGGTAAGGCTGTGATTGATAGTACTCAGGTTACACTGCACTGATCAGTTAACCCAAGGCTGCTGTTTCCTGTTTTAGGTGAGTAAAAGTTAGAGACAGATGTGGTAAGGGTTAATTATTTGTTTGTTGGGATCAGTGCACAGAGCAATAAACAGGCTGCCCGTTCGGACTGAATGCAATTTATAATCTCAAAGTAGATAATGAGCCTAAAAGCACTGCTAAAATTCCAGAGAGGCAAAAGTGCAGAACATGAATTTCATGCCAGTAATAAAAAATAATCCCATTACAAGGTCTGTCTTTGCTAAATATTAATAGCATATAATGAAGAGCTCATATGAGTAACATACGCACAATACAAAATTACCAGTAGGAATGTGACATGGAAATACTATAAATTATTGTTAGAATACATATCAAAATAAGTGCCAATGTCAATATCTTAAAAATATACATATAGATTTGAATATATATGTGTATTATAAAAGTTTATTGTTAGGTTCCATGCATGGACTCTGTTTAAGTGTTCCGGCAAGTAAGAGATTAGAGCTTACAGTTTGGTGGCTTGCAACTTTTACTTGGCACAGATACTGTCAAATTCTGAAGAACATATATATGAACAGAATTACTGATGCACAGAAAACATTATGGGCCTTATTAAATTCGCAGTTTTTTGCTGTTTGCGAGTACCGAATCTCTGCTTTGCGATATGACTATGAAAAATGGCAGAGAATAGGCTAAGAGAGAATAAAATTAAATAAGGAAGTAAATTCAAACATAATCTCTCCATTATCACATAAAAATATTAAATGTATCAAATGTGTTCTGTAGTTGTAAACTAACACACCTGCCAGGTTAGATCTATAAAACATTGTATCCCCTTGCCGCAAAACATCACCTGGCATCAGTGTTACGATCTCCGATTCACTGTGGAATGGGCTCCATTGAACATCCAATCATAGTGGCAACATAGTTGTAAAACAAATCATACATTAAATATGACAGCAACAAGACGAGGAGTGTTGCCGCAATACTCAAATGGGGGTACCTTATTATTCCACTATTTACATTGACTTGCTTGTATTTGTCGATCCTGTAATTGTATGGTGGTCTAATGTCATGTAGCGTTTTCATGCATCAAGTGCAATGTCGCAATACTAACCAAATACTTCTGCAGTATTTTACTGGTCTACCCATATCATGGTGCTGTCAACAATGTCTCTGATCGCAGATTAATTGGTAAAATAAGTTATTGGAATGCCATTATAATACATTTTAAGCGGCTGAGACATTGGGGATAATTTTAAATCTCACAATACTTAGTCTTTTCCCCCCTCTCTTTCCACTCTTTTTTTTTTTTATCTTTTATTATGTTATCTATTTTTTTAAGTTGAGTTGAGAAATAATGCAAGAAGGTGAATATAATTTTAGAGAAACAAAAAAGGAAAATTATCTGAGAAAAGACAAAGGAAAATGCTTATGTTTTAGACCACAACTTTTCATTGTTTACACTTTAATATATGTTAACATATGTTGTAATCTTCCTTTCTCACAATAAAAGTTATAAAAAAAAAGGTACTGAGTCATATGATATAATTAATAT
The DNA here is from genome assembly GCA_027410445.1 of Discoglossus pictus. Classification (NCBI taxonomy): domain Eukaryota; kingdom Metazoa; phylum Chordata; class Amphibia; order Anura; family Alytidae; genus Discoglossus; species Discoglossus pictus. The sequence continues at coordinate 20,863,027 of CM050166.1, read as the reverse complement.
TATTCAATCATTCAGTGATAATGGTAATGATGAATGTCATAATAAATATTTTTGTGATGAATGGACTAGTTTTTAAAAATAATTATGATGTTAATCAAAACTGTATTACAGAGGGCTTTAAATACTCTGTAATCCAGATTATTCTACTCCCACTAGATATCCCTAGTATAGAAAATGTATTTAAATTAAGTTATCCACAAACGTAGTATTCTGTGGTATTACTGATGTTATTATCCACCAATAAAGAGTATAAGAATTATTATATATATTATTATATTTTTGTGAATTACTTTTGTTTGAAACATTGAAATGATCATGAAGGGAAAGAATGAATTTAGTGATTACATTTACATATTAAAGTGAAAACTAGTATTAAATAGTGCTCTACTGAAAAAAAAAAACTCTGTTTATTAAATCCTTGTGATTAGGTTTTAAAAAAAAATAGGGAAAAAATAAGAATTGAAAAATGTTTAATTGCTAACCATTTTCTATGTGATTGTCCACGGATGGAGCAGTGAAATTACCTATAAATTGTGACTGTGTATAGGTGTTATACTGTCATAAAAATTAATAAGGTGATGACAAAAATAATTTGGAATAAGGGAATACCCAATGTTCCAAGAAATCCTTGATTATAATATCCCCCAGTGATTATATTATCCCATCTTATATTCTCATATCTTTACATAAACATAGCTTATCATAATTTATTTTTCTCACTGTTTCAGTAGAGTACTATGTAATATTATTTTTCACTTTCATATGTAAATGTAATCACTAAATTCATTATTTCCCTTCATGATCATTTCAATTTTTCAAGCAAAAGTAATTCACAAAAATATAATATAACATTTGAAAATAATTCTTATACTCTTTATTGGTGGAAAATACCTTTTTTTTTTTTAAATCATTTTTATTGTGAGAAAGGAAGATTACAACATATGTTAACATATATTAAAGTGTAAACAAATAAATATTGTGGTCTAAAACATAAGCATTTTCCTTTATCTTTTCTCAGATATTGTTCCATTTTTAATCAAAACTGTAATACAGTTTTGATTAACATCATAATTATTGTTTAAAATTATTACATTCATCACAAAGATATTTATTATGACATTCAATACAAGAAAATGTTTTACTATCATCACTGAGTCATTGAATAATATTAATTATATTATATGACTCTGTACCTAAATGCGTTCTTAGTATTGTGAGATTTAAAATTATCCCCAATGTCTCAGCCGCTTAAAATGTATTATAATAGCATCCCAATAACTTATTTTACCGATGAATCTGTGATCAGAGACATTGTTGACAACACCACGATATGGGTAGACTGGTAAAATACAGCAGAAGTATTTGGTTACTATAGCGGCATTGCACTTGATGCATGAAAACACTACATGACATTAGACCACAATACAATTGCAGGATCGACAAATACAAGCAAGCCAATGTAATGGAATAATAAGGTACATATTTAATATCCGATCTGTGCAGCAATGCTCGATCCAATAAAATAGCACAGTATGTGCCATGAGACTATCCAAGTGATACACATTACAAAATTGATTGATATAAGTTAAGGGAATATAGGAGATACTATTTAGTCAAATCACTGTGAGGAAATATATAATATACTTATCTATCGCAACATGATATATTATAACATGTCAGCTATACATATGAAATATGTTAAAGTGGTAAGTATAAGCAGATCAATAGAAGCAATTGATATACATTTGAGTATTGCAGCAACACTCCTTGTTGCTGTCATATATAATGTATGATTTGTTTTACAAATATGTTGCCATTTGGATCAGATGTTCAATGGAGCCCATTCCACAGTGAATCCGAGATCGTAAAACTGATGCGGGGTGACGCGTTGCGGCAAGGGGATACAATGTTTTATAGATCTAAACTGGCAAGTGTGTTAGTTTACAATTACAAAACACATTTGATACACGAGATATCAAGATATATCCAAGATGGGATTTAGTAAAAGTAAAGATTAATATTTTTATGTGATGATGGAGATACTATGTTTGAATTCACTTCCTTCGCAGGCTTAGACGATCATATGACCTGTTTTCACAATTAATTTCTTTCTAAATGATACAGGGTTAACTAATAGATGACATAAACTCAATCACATGATGGAATCTAGCCAATATCAAATCATATCTCATTTAACCTCTGATTGGCTAAAGATACTATATAAGGATAATTTCCTATTATCCGGGTAAATCAGATTTTTTTCAAAAATATAGAGAAAGGTAGACTAGAGCAAAATATTCCTAATCAAAGAAAAATGTATTGGAATCTGTACATTGTTCTTTTCGTGCTCAAGGGATTAAGGAAAGGTGGTAAAAGTCACATAAAAGGGTATTACCAGTTCCTTAGGTATTTAACCTCAATTTCATTTTTAATAATTTAAGTCTATGTGTGTTGTCCTATGTGTTACAAGAAATCATAGTAAAATCAATAAAAGTAATATTTTAATAATTAGGAGACCAAGAAAAAAACTGGGATTCTTGTGAAAAGTTTCTTGTTTATTAAAATTTTGAATAACCACAATATTCTCTTCAGACTCAATATATAACAAAAACCTCACAGTTGACTTGAATGGGTGACACCCCCACAACCTGACAGGTTGCAGTAACGAAGTAGGTCTGAGTTCCCTTGTCTCAGATGTGGAGAAGGCTGCGGGCAGGCTTTCATACATATAAACAGATTTAATTTGATTTGATTTCTCAGTGAAAAATAGACATATTTAAAAAATTCAAAAAGAATTTCAACGTGCTTTAAGGAGATTTTTACAGAAAAGTAAATATATAGCTCTGGACCAGTACATATTTACCATCAATGAAATTCAGAAATGATGACTATCCCACTCAATTCTCATATTCATAGCATGCTTGCTTGAAGAATTCATTAATTTGATAATGGTTTTGTAAACTTGATTTTCTACTTGGAAGGGCGGTGGGGATGCAGTTAATATTTATATTCAGTTTATGTGAAGGGGTTAACTGAAATATTGTAATTAGATAACATATTACTACAGTTGTTGCTCACTGAAAAGCATAATTACATATAATAGTTGATAAATGTAAAGGCTGCGTAGCATAGCAGGGTCAACTGGACTGTAGACTTCTAGAGCATAAGATTACCATAGATTAAGCAGAAGGAGCAGTGTTAGAATCCTGCAAAAAGATATATAGATCTACCCACTCTGGAGTGGACCATAGTCCAAAACTTATACTGTATCATAACCACATACATTTTCTTTGTCCAAAACACAGAGTTTGATATAAGGAGAACAGTCTTGTCTAATGTGTATTTCATTTGTAATAGATTGGATGGAGGGTGGGAAACTAATCTGACAATTTTGCTCATTGGTTGGCCAGAGCCTTGAAGATTACGGATAAAGTGTTTGAACAGTCCTCTAATCAATGCTATACCACTTTGGGCAACCAACTGTTTGCTCGGGCTCCTACACCTACAATCTATAGAATTTAACAAGAAGATGGTGCTGTGCCAACTTGACTGGGTGGGCCATGAGACCATGATGATGTTGGCACCTTTGTGTCTGCATAACTATCTTCCATCTGTTATCCTTCCCAGAGTAGATGCTCAGGCTCACTGGAAAATAATGGTGGCCACCCAAAATATTGACACTTTGGGGCCAATTTGGACATTTCCACTTAGGGGTGTACTCACTTTTGTTGCCAACGGTTCAGACATTAATGGCTGTGTGTTGAGTTATTTTGAGGGGACAGCAAATTTACACAGGTTGACACTTAGGGACTCATTCAAATGCAATTTGGCAAATTGAATAGGGCTCTAAATAAGCACATAGCATATTTTTTTACAGAGGTTTTTAGTTAGTGAACTTCTATCCAAAAGCAAGGTCTTCACTAACTAAAAACTTCTGCAAAAAATATATGCTCTGTGCTTATATAGAGCCCTATTCAATTTGCCAAATTGCATTTGAATGAGGCCCTTACTACTTTACATTGTAGAAGAGGGTAATTTCTTCAGTGTTGTCGCATGAAAAGATGTAATAAAATATTTACAAAAATGTGAGGCGTGTACTCACTTTTGTGAGATACTGTATATACATATATACCCCATTACAATATACCGTAAATGTTTCCATAACTTCTGAAGTAAAATGTCCCAAGCATTACACAAGTTTTAGAAATGTCACTGATTTTCATATAAAACCTCTGGTGAGATATCACAGTCAACTGCTATAATTTATAAATACCAACACTTTTATATTATCTGTTAATAGCAGTGACAGAGAGCATTGTTTATGTAAAGATATGGAAATGTAACCCAGAAAAATGTTTGTGTTCTGAAGTTTCATAACATTATTTATTTCATCTGCATATTATAGCAGGTTAGCTAACATATTCTACTTTCTAGTCTAGCACAGAAAGTAAAGAACTAATTTAATCTTTAATAAAAAGTTTCAGGTTTCTAGATCATCTTTTAAATCCGTGTGGAGCTAGTGAATGGAGGGTCCTGATGCAGAATGTTTTTTCCCACCCCCTGTGGGGAAGAAAGCAAGGTTGCAATGTTGTTTTTTTTGCACTGGTACCACTTGTACCAATTTACTAACCTTTGACACAAAACACCAAAGACTTCCACCCAGTTCTGGTCCATCCTCCTAGGCAAATAGCTTGCTACCCCCTCACCCACATGGCTTTCTTGTTCTCATTACACATTTTTTCTCCTCTTACAGAGCCATAAAACTAGCTCCCACCTAAAGCCAGAGCCTTCACACGTGGCCGATCGCAGCGCCATATATATTCTTTGGAATCATTTAGCCCTTTGAATATATGACCACACGTATAATAACTGATGAACCCCAAACAGTCCAGTGGGCCCTTCTGTTCATAACATGAACTACCTACTCATAAGGTCCACAACACAAGCCATGTTTGAAAATGGATATGGATTGAAGAGCGCGGTCATTTGTGGGCACATTTGCATGTCCCAGCTTGGCTTCCGAGAATGCAGTGTAACAACTGTTTTTCTTAGATTTCTGAGCTGGAAGCAGGTTTTTTAACTTGCTTTAAACATTCAAATGTGAACACAGATGTACTATTTATTTATTTACTATATATATATATATATATATATTGTGGCAGAGCGCCCCCTTCTGGCGGGATCAACGCTCTGTTTATGCAACTTTTTATGCTCTTTATGGAGGACTCTGGAGCCTTTGTATGCTTTTTACAGGCTTTAATAAGTGGTTGGCATAATCTAAATAAACATAGCTTGTGGTCAGCATGAAATAAACATCTACTCAAACAGGCTTACTTACTTGCAGGAACGCCACTGACTAGCCCTGGGACAGCTAATCGGCCTGCAGGTAAAAACAGTACCTTTTGTATCACAGAGGGGTGGTACCTTTAAGTCCAGTCACTTAGCTGCAATGGATCCTCTTCTGCTTGCAGCGAATGTTCTCCTTTAAATCAGGTGTAGTCACACAGCCTGATCCCACAATGGCAGCTTCCCTTGCTGCTCTGGCACACTTGCTTCTCAGTCTCTGGTGCTCTGTCTCTCTCTGGAGCAGTCTCTGGTGCTCTGTCTCTCTCTGGAGCAGTCTCTGGTGCTCTGTCTCTCTCTGGAGCAGTCTCTGGTGCTCTGTCTCTCTCTGGAGCAGTCTCTGGTGCTCTGTCTCTCTCTGGAGCACTGTGGGTCCACACCCAGCCTGAAACCCCCCTGCTGGTTGCTTCAGGAGGCCTTTTAAAGAAACTTCCAGCTGGGCCTGATTACACCTCCAGCTTAACTCCGTAGCTCCTGGTGTAAATAATAATAATGTCTCAGGGATTAGTCCTCTTCCTAGCGCTGCGTCCACACTGGCCTCTGGGGGCAAACCATCACAATATATATATATATATATATATATATATATATATAAATTATAGGGCTTCTTGTCTTTTATTTGAGGTTCTGTGCTAAAAATAAATAAATGGTACTTATATAAGCATAGATATTTTTATGAATAAACATGTACCTCATTGAGATAGAAAGGTATACCATGGGGGTCCAAATTCACCCCCATGGTTATAGGTAGAGGTTGCATAGCGGTCCATGTTGTGTACATAATGTAGTTAGTGGGTTAGGGGTTAATGAGGCCACCAGCTGAAAGCAGAAGGGGGGCCCAACAAATTGTTGACGGGTCCCCAAACTAAAACCAGGCTCATAAAGAGTAATAGGCAATAGATGGAGGGGTCATAAAACCCACGCAGTGTATTTTATGAATTTTTAATTCCCTTGCCTGCCAGAATCACTTCAAGGAAGAGAGAACTGGTATTAATCGCATGACCGCTCTTGGTATGGATTTACCTGGTGCTGCAGGAGGTTGAGTTTACATGTAGGGTTTAAGTTCACTGTGAACGTCTGCAGGTCTTTACTGGAACATGAAGGATAAAGGCATTTTTTACGTGAGCCATGTAATCTCATTTTAGTTAAAATTTCCCATAGAGAAGGGAACACACGACCAGTGGTAATCTCTCATAAGGGTTTATTTATAGGGTTTTGTGGCAGGAGGAATGTAATAGCTTACGTATCTCCCTAAATTGAATATTTACTTGTAAGATTTCTTATGGGAGCCATGCAATCAAGCTCTAGGAAAGTCCTAAATAATAGCCAAATAATTTTGAGAAGATGGCCCCTTTATATCTAGCATTAGGAAGCAGTTAGATATTTGATTTAACATATAGTTGTGGGAAATTAGGGTTATGGGTAATATAGAATATATAGGAAAATGATCAGCCAGTTCAATAAAAATCTCTACATAGGGACTCGCGTGCTGGGTTTAGACCGGCGTGAGACAGTTTTTTTTTCCCTACTGATGATGTGTTGAAGGCTTCCAAGTTTGGTTTAGTTGTATATATAAATTACAGAGATCAGACAAGAAGAAATTTCTTAGAATTTCTTAGAATGTATCTTTCTAACACATTACCCTGTAATGCTTAAGAAGAAATCCATTTACATAAAAAAAAAGTAATTTTTCACTTCACCTCAAGACAAACAGAGACAAAACAAAGATACGGTACATGTGATTCACTGATAATTACTAGTAACTTGCCCGTAAAAAATGATGGGATAATATTTATTATGTCTCTTCCCCTGTGTCTCTTCCCCTTTCCCCTGTGTCTCTTCCCCCCCCCGCCATCCGTGTCTCTCCCCTGCCTCTTTCCCCCCTCCCATGTGTCTCTTTCCCCCCTCCTCCCTCCCGTGTGTCTTTTTCCCTCTGTCTCCCTTCCCTGTGTCTCATTCCCCTCCTCCCTTCCTCCACTGTGTCTCTTTCCCCTCTCTCTCCCTTATGTCTATTTTCCCTTTTCCCTCCCCTGTGTCTCTTCTCCCCTCCCCCATGTCTCTTCCCCCTCCCCTGTGTCTCTTCCCCCCTTCCCCTGTGTCTCTTCCCCCACCTCCCTTGTGTCTCTTCCCCCACCTCCCTGTGTCTCTTCTTCCACCTCCCCTGTCTCTCTTAACCCCCTCCTCCCTCCCCTTTGTCTCTTTCCCCCTCCTCCTTCCCCTGTGTGTATTTCCCATTACTCCCTTCCCTAAATCTCTTCCTCCTCCCTCTTATCTCTTTCTCCCATCCGGTGTATCTCTTCCCGTGTCTCTTTCCCCCACTCCTATGCATCTATTTCCCCCCCCCCTGCACCTCTTCCCCCCTCCTGTGTGTCTCCCCCTCATCCCTCCCCTGTGGCTCTCTGCCCCCCCCAATGTCTTTCCCTCCCCCCTGTGTCTCTTTTCTATGTCCTTGGGTTTATTCCTGATGTTCACTGAGAAGACTTGTCTTGAAACTGTATGGAGTCAAGACCATGGTTGTAGGACAAACCCCACCAGATTTTTCAATATGTGTGCTTATGTTTACAGAAGCAGTTATGTGGTATTTTTATACTATATGTGATATACCCCCAGATTTTCTTTGGCTCCTACACCCATGGTTAGGTTAATGTATTTCATCAGACAAAGCAATATTTTACGCATGTGATTTCACAGTTAGGCTATTGCCCTGCAAAGTATTTTATATTACATCTATCCAATATACAAACTTCAATGACAATGGGTGGTGTACCAAGTTGTCAAGGTCAATATACTTTGCAGTTTGCTTTACAATCTAATGATGAATTGAGGACTTGGGCTATTTTGTACTTTGTATTAAAGAAACATAGACGCATTATTTTAAGATTAAATTCTGTTGAACTAAATTTATAATGTTTTTTTGGGGCAAGGGCTGATATTTTTAATTGGTCTGGTTTATCACAGGAAGAGGGCACTATGGATACAAACAAGTTTCTATTACTCCTCCATTTCAACTTCTCTATTCAAAATAGAGTTAATAAACAAGACAAAAATATATGTAGCTGGTGAGATCACCCCCTATGATAAACTGATAACCTTTCTATAAAAATAATAGAATGCCCAACCTTCGTAATAAATTAAGAGACTCCCTTTACTTTAGTTAGCAGTTGGCCCCTACCTTGTTGTGGGCATGGTGCTTTACACCAGCTGCACCAGCAGTAGCTCAACTACTGCCTGTATTTAAAGTCTGACAATTAATGTATTTGATAATTGGCAAGGATGGCTTAAAGTGGGTTATACAAATTGTATGTGAGATATCAAACAGACCATACAGATACAGTTTAAAGGGCCAAGGGAATTTAGAAAGCAAAAACATAAGTAAATAAATAAGAGTAGCAATTTTTATCCCTTATGTCCAAATATTCAGAGATCCATTTTTTCCAGCAGTTATTTTATCAAAAATAATGTGTCCTGGTAAGCTAATATTCTGCCATGAATGCACTGCCAATTGTAAATGCAACATTCTCATTGTGGATATGGTGACTGCTTATCACATATATAGTTTTCAGCAATACGGGTTGTTGCTAACGCTTGCGGGCTCGCGCTCCTTGCGCTGGTGGAGATGCAACCGGCCGTAAGCTCTGAAATCTAAAAAGTCCAAAATAAATTCAAGCCTGCACTGTACAGCTCTGTAAATGCTAGGGATCATATTGGGGGACATGAGGATTAAAAGTAACCCACTCTCAAGCTTGCACATCAGCCCTAACCCGAGTTTAAATTAACTGTTTATTTTCCGGCTGCGGCGTGGGCGGGTCTGAGGTGCTCCAAGCACTCTGGACTTTTTACATGGATATTTGACGTATATTTAAAAAAATTATTTTACGGATTTGAGTATAGGGGAATTTTGTGCTATTTTTGCTAACACCGAATATCACTTTATAGTCTTCTCAAAGTGCAGGATGGCTTTATTTGGGCTATATTTCGTGCTTAATTGGAGCTTTAAGCAGTGTTGCAAAGGTCCTGGGTATCCCCCCTTGGTGTGGGTAATGTTTTTATTTATTTTTTGTGTGTATTTTTGTGTTTTTTAAAGTTTTGCTCTGTGCGCGGGTTGTCCGGTAAGGTCATATTTTTGTGATTCCGTAATGGATTGTTTCTAAGTTTGCGGCTCGTATTTTTTTGTGTAAGTCCATGGTTAGTCATAGCGTGTTAATGTTTTTTATTCCAAGTCCCGATTGTGTGGTCATTTTTAACCGATTGTGAGACTCCACCTCCGCAAATGCGGCCCTCGCTTTGCGAGGGACCGCATTTGTGGCCTGCAATGAGCCTGCAGCTCATTGCAGCCGAAGTGGGAGCCTCCACCTCCGCAAATGCGGCCCCTCGCGAGTTGTAGAAGGTCGTCGGGATGAGCACCTATGGCGCTCATCTCCTCCAGCACAAGAAGGGCCTTTGGAGCTCCTTGCCAGCAACTGCGGTCTTCCCTTCATGAGGGCCGCAGTTGCGGCGGGCTCACCACGCGAGCCCACAAGCGTTAGCAACAACCCGCATTGCTGACAACTATATATGTAATAGTGCCGCTATTAAAAAACCTGGGGTGAAAACGCTTTATGCTCCTTGAAGGGTCCTCCTACCTGGAAGGCTTAAAAAATGTTAAAGCCCTCTAAAGCTAGCTCATACCCTGCCTAATTTAAATCAAAAGGACTCTGCATGGGTAACCTGATTAACTGGCGGCTGTTTTGATGCTCTCTCTAGTAGCATTGTCAAAGGCTTGCTGATTAAAAAAGTATGTGTTTAGCGTTTCCTGGTTTAAGGGGCTTTAACACTTGTTTAGCCTTCCAAGTAGGAGGAAATGTGAGTGGCATAGGGCGTTTTGAGCCCAGGTTTTTAATAGCGGCGTTGTTTTACATAATCAATTATGTTGTAACCTTTCTGTAGATTGCACCTATAAATATGCAAGCTGCTTATGGAACTGTTGCCTTTGTGTGTACTTGTCAGTATGGTTTTATTGTCCCTTTGAATGAGAAATGTATTTAATATATAACACAGTAAAAGTCACAAACCTTGGGTTGATTAAGGCTATGTCTCACATCAGCTTGTGCCAGCAAAATTATTTTGAACTGATTCTATGAAAAAATAAATCCCTCTCATGCTTCTGGAACTCTCTTCAATTTAATTACAAAAGTGGTGGCTGATAGAGAGCCAAAGACAGCATTAAGCGCAAATGATGGGCAATAAATCAGATGGCAAAAAAACCTGCCAGGAAACAGGGACGTAAAAGTGCAACGGACCTATTCATTATACCACTATGAAATGATATTACTGCTGTTGCCAAAAATCTTGCTTTATGTTCAATCATCTATTATGAATTATTTGCTGTAATAAGAGTGGATTATTTGTTTGTTTTATTGTGTTGTTTCTGGTATATTTTTACTCTTTGGTGCATAACTGTGCCAGCAAGGCTGTAGGAACTGGGGGGGAAGGGACAATCCCACCCCCCCCCCCCAGATTTTATACTCCCGGATTATAGGAACCTCTATTTTGATTTCTCTCTCTCTCTCTCTCTCTCTATATATATATATATATATATATATATATATATATATACTAGCGACTTGCCCGTCAAAAATGACGGCAATAAAAACTGAAGCCTGGCAATGCTGTTTGCCACACAATGTAAGCCTCTCCCCCTCTACTTTACTGGCCTTGTGATGAGCGCCGTTGGCGCTCATCACAGGCCTTGCAATGAGCCCCTTTGGAGCTCATTGCGAGTCTCTCCCTCTGTCTACTTCCTCCCTCGTGTCTTATTTCCCCCTCCTCTCCCTCCCTTGTGTCTCCTTCCACCTCGTCTACCTCCTTTGTATCTCCTGCCCCCCTGTGTTTTTACCTCCCTCTCCCTCCCGTGTCTCTAAACCCCTCCCCTGTGTCTCTTTCCCCCTTCTCCCTCCTATGCATCTCTCCCCCCCCCTGTGTCTCCCCCAACCCTCCCCTGTGTCTCCCCCAACCCTCCCCTGTGTCTCCCCCAACCCTCCCCTGTGTCTGTTCCCCCCTGGCCTGTGTCTCTTTCCCCCTCAGCCCTGTGTCTGTTACGGCCTTCCTCGTGTCTCCATTTCCCTCCCTTGTGAATCTTCCCCCCTGCACTCTCTCCCCTGTGTCTCTTCCCCCTCCTCTCACTCCCCTGTGTCTCTTCCCCCTCCTCTTTCTGTGCCTCTTCCTCCCTGTCTCTTCCCCCTCACCCTCTGTGTCTCTCCCCACTCTGTGTCTTCCACCCCCTCCCTCTGTGCCTCTTCCCCCGCCTCTCTCTGTGTGTCTCGCCACTGTGTCTCTTCACCCCTTCCTCTGTTCCCCCCCCCCTCTGTGTCTCTTCCTCCCTCACCCTCTTTATCTCTCCCCCCTGTGTCTCTTCCCCCCTCTCCCTCTGTGCCTCTTCCCCCCTCTCCCTCTGTGCCTGTTCCCCCCTGGCCTGTGTCTCTTTCCCCCTTCCCCCTGTGTCTGTTCCCCTCTCCCCCCCCCATTTCCCTCCCATGTGTATCTTCCCCATGTTCTCCCTCCCGTGTGTCTTTTTCCCCTCCTCTACCTCCCCTGTGTCTCTTTCCCACCTATCCCTCTGTGTCTCTCCCCCTCCCTCTGTGTCTCTTCCCCACTCTCCCTCTGTGCCTCTTCCCCACTCTCCCTCTGTGCCGTGCCTCTCCCCCCCTCTTCCCCACTCTCCCTCTTCCCCACTCTCCCTCTTCCCCACTCTCCCTCTGTGACTCTCCCCCCCTCTCCCTCTGTGACTCTCCCCCCCCCTCTTCCCCACTCTCCCTCTGTGACTCTCCCCCCCTCTTCCCCACTCTCCCTCTGTGACTCTCCCCCCCCTCTTCCCCACTCTCCCTCTGTGACTCTCCCCCCCCTCTTCCCCACTCTCCCTCCCCTCTTCCCCACTCTCCCTCTGTGCCTCTACCCCCCCTCTTCCACACTCTTTTACCATGCTCTGCGCCCGAGCCGCGCTTGTGCAGAGCGCGCCGCGAGCCGCGCTGCGCGCAAGCGTGGCTTGGTCCGCGCTCTGCGCATGCGCGGCTCGTGCCGCGCTCTGCGCAAGCGCGGCTCATGCCGCGCTCTGCGCATGCGCGGCTCGCGGCGCGCTCTGCACAAGCGCGGCTCGGGCGCAGAGCATGGCTCGCGCTCTGCGCATGCGCGGCTCACGCCGCGCTCTGCGCAATGCGCAGCACTTTATAATTGTCTAACTGCAATTCGTCTGAAGCGTGACGACGAATCGCAGTTAGACAATTATAATATGTGATATATATATATATATATATATATATATATATTGAAGAGTGAAGCAGCCGTGAATGTCCAGTAATCTAGTAATTTAGTAATTATTAATCCATATAAATATAGATTAATAATGAGTATTGCAATATAATTTGATACCTTTTGTATTGGACAAATGTCTTATTTATAATGATAAATGTCATTATAAATAAGACGTTTGTCCAATACAAAAGGTATCAAATTATATTGCAATACTCATTATTAATCTATATTTATATGGATTAATAATTACTAAATTACTATATATATATATATATATATATATATATATATATATATATATATACTTCATCCCCCCAGATTTTTTTCCGTTCCTACGCCCTTGTTTGCCAGGTAAAATTGCATTTACAACTCACCCCCCTGGGAAAGGAGGAGAAGGTGTTACTGATAGTTGACTGATCTTATGAATAAGGTGAGGCAGATAGTTGTATGCCAGTAGCACCCTTTCTTCTATTTGCTCAGTTACCTCACTGTAAGTGCTCTTCGAGTTCTCTGGTGGTCCAGTGATTATGATTTGGTGCTTTCACCACTGCGAAATGGATTCAACTGCAGTTAGTGAACTAAGAGGTCACACCATTCTAAAGCCAAGCAGCGTTGGTCCCGGGAGACCACCTATTAATACCAGGAGCAGTATGTTGTGGCCCACTGGAGAAGGAACTGGCAACCCACTCCAGTATCTCTGCCATAAAAGCCAAATGTATTGGCATGACCATGGGCATAAAGATGTTCCTGGTGTATTGCTGTCCATGATGTCATGGAGAGTGGACACGACTGAACGACACAACAACAACAAAGTGCTCTTCATAGTATGAAAAAGCACAAGGTATATATTAAAATTATCTATTTTTTTACATTACACTAGCAACAGCTAACAAATCTAAAATGATAATTATGTTTACACACAAGTGTAGCCTCCCTACTGGCTGTTGCATCACATATATAGTTGTCAGTTCAAGAACGTTGGTCACGTTTGCGGGTTTGTCACGCTTTGCAAGCCCGGTTGCGGCCCGTAGTGAAGCGAAGTGAGCTGTTGACCATGTAGGACTTAGACTGCAATGAGCGCCAAAGGTGCTCAATGCGCTGCGAGCCTCGCAAAGCAAGGCAAGCAGTTGAGGCACTCAGGACTTAGGCTGCAATGAGCACCGAATCAAGCAGTTGAGGCACGTATGACTTATGACCCGTACAACTTAAGACCGAAACCGTACGTGCACTGTGCACCTCGCAAAAATGCGACTTTAACTGCCGAACCACTGAACTTAAAAGACATGAAAAAAAAAACAAATATGCCCCGAATTAACTTATACACACACAGCACAGTGGGAGAGCCAGGGAGCCTGTGAGTCAGCTTGCAAGTTAATTTGAGGCACATTACTTGTTTTTTTACGATAGAAAATTGCCTAAGCGAGAAAAAAATGGCTGGCGAAAAAACGAAAAAAATTGAAAACGAGGCCCAAGGATGTAATACTAGCCTGAAAAAACGTAAGAAATAGCCCTCAGCAGTAACACTTACCAAAAGGCAGTAACACCTAATCCAAGCCACTAACATTTAACACAAGGCAGTAACACTTAACCCAAGTCACTAATACTTAACCCAAGGCAGTAACACTCAAGCATGAGGCCTATAAACTACAAAGGGGGAGAGGCTTCACAATGAGCGCCGAAGGTGCTCAGAGGGCCCATAGTCTCGCATTGTGTGGCAAACTGCATTGCTAGCCTTACATTTGTACAGTAGACGGAGGGAGAGGCTCGCAATGAGCGCCGCAATGAGCACCGAAGGCGCTCAGCACTGGGCTCATGATGAGTGCCAAAGGTACAGCATTCCCAGGCTTAAAATTGTATCCCCATCATTTTTGACGGGCATGAGCTAGTGATTTATAATAAAGAGCCAAGGAGCATGCAGTGTGTGGTGATTGTCTATAGAGAAGACAGTGATTGATAGCACTTTTTCCATGGATTCAGGACTGAACTGACCAGTTAACCCATAACTGATCTTTTTAGATGATTCCAGCAATCCATGCATGCACAGATAGTTTTGTTAAGGGTTATTTTTTTCTTATGCTCACTGCATGGAGCTGGTCTACATTACTCAAATTCCAGTAAGGCAAGAGAAAATGTTAACCCATTACAAGGTCTGTTCCCTTCATCCTGGATATATAAGCAATCTTACCATTGACTTGAATGGAGGACACGACCCTACAACCTGATTGGCTGGAGAAATGCAAAAGCCCTTAATCTTTAGGCTGTGGTTAGTGAATGAAGCTTTAGCTCTCAGTGAACAAGTTGAGACAGAGACAAAGGTAGAAAACTGTTGTCAGGTTTATAAATTGCAAAAACAACTCTAAACAAAAATAAACAGGCTTGATAGAGGTGCACCTTATACATTGGAGGTGGTCATGAGTTTAAAAAGGGACACCAAGACATTCAAGCGAGAAGTCCTTGTGTTTCTTTCCATTATCTGCTACAGATTGTAGGGTTTTAAGGGGAAGTGAGTGCTGTATCATTTGAGGGATCACTATAATACGGTACATATTTGTTCTTGAGGTGTAGTTTAGTCGTCCTTCAGAGATGTGTGTGTAGAAATTGGACCTTTAAGGTATATGAGTTTCCCTGTTTTTAACTCTTATATCAGAAACACACATTACATTGATTCATTCGATACACCTACAGATTTATTTGATTTAATTTAAAAAAATGGATTCCACACCCCCAGAGGTTCCTACATAGGCAATGCATACTAACCAATAGAAAAACTACATCCAAGTACAGTGTTTCACCCTATTATAGCCTTTCAGCCAATAGCAGCTCAGTGCAGAGATCCAGAGCAGCACTGTTGCTCCAGCATAGGAGCTGCTGCTTTCAAGGGGAAGAGAAGTGTATGTGAGCAGCCCTGTCTGAGCTGGGGGGAGAGAAAGGTGTGTGGTGGAAACAAAATACTACAAATCCCATGATGCATTGAGACTGAATCCCTATACACTACTACATTGTTGTTGCTGCCTCTGATTGGCCATAGCCATTATGTATTTTATGATTACACTCAGCTTGGATTTTCAGGGAAGCTCCTTCTCAAAATCAACTGTCAGAAAACATTTGCAAACTTTAGGGTAAATTTCTTAATGTTTATTTTGGAATGTTTTCATCCAATCTTCATATGCAAAATACAAAAATAGAGGTGCTCAATCAGAGAACGAACTAACCTTAATAGGTTAGATCTATGGGCATGATAACCCACTCTGAGAGCAACTTCTTTTAGCCACTTGTGCCCTTCACAGGGAGAAATATCCCGTAGTATATCAGTCTGGTCTCACTCAAAAGAATGATCCAGCCCCGAAATACCAGGAAATTCTAACCAAAACAGGAGAAACAGCAAACCCCAGATGCACATTTTTGCCTTGCTTGTGCCTCGTCTGTGAGTTGTAGCCGATATCTCCCTAAGACACAGTGAGCAAGGTGTTTATGTCTGGAGTACCCTATCACCCTTAAGGATACTAATCCCTAAGGGTCATTTGAATAAACAAAATACCAAAATAGATGTGCTCAATCAGAAAACGAACTAACCTTAATAGGTTAGTTCTGTGGACATGATAACCACGCCGAGAGCAACCTCTTTTACTTCACTTCATACACTACTGATTCCCCTCTATCAGACGCATTCATAATCATGAAACTTAAATATACCTTTCAATTATTTCTAGCAACTGATACAATTGAAAATAAAAATATCAATGTATAAAATATGTTTGTCCCAGAATAACCAATCAAATGCAGGCAGGAGAAAGAGCATGCACAGCGGAGGAACTACTGTCGCTGCAGGTACAAAGTGGGGTCCACAACAGGGTGCAGACCATATGAGATGGGAGATTAACTTTGCTAGCGCAGAGGGACAGGAAATTGTTTTTATAGAAAGGTGATCTGATTACCATATAGATGATTTGACCATCCACTTACATTCTTGGCTTTTCACTGACCTTATGGAAAGTTGCAAGGGGGCCCCAAAATAATTGCATTCACTAGTATTAACATTAAGTCCATCTGTAAACCAGTGGGAGTGTGGGGCATTCAACCAGTGAGAAAACCCAATCTCTGTACCATGTGTGAACTGATGAAAGGCAGATGTGTACTAATGGGCTAATGTGGTAAATGGGGTTCCTCAGGGTTCAGTATTAGGTCCTCTCCTTTTTAACATATTTATTAATGACTTAGAAGTAGGACTGGAAAGTATTATGTCAATTTTTGCTGATGACACTAAGTTGAGCAAGGTAATTAAATCAGAAAATGATGTACTTTCTTTCCAAAGGGATTTGTATAAATTAGAGAAATAGGCAACTAAATGGCAGGGGAGATTTAATATGAATAAATGTAAAGTAATACATTTGGGAAGGAAAAATAGTCATGCAATTTATAATCTTAATGGAGTATCAGATATTGAAAGGGATTTGTGAGTGCTTGTGGAAAACCACCTGGGTAACAGTGCTCAAAGCCAAGCAGCAGCTGCAAAGGCAAGTAAAATATTAGCATGTATTAAGAAGGGTATAGAAGCCAGGGAAGCAAATATAATTTTGCCACTATACAAATCTCTAGTACGCCCTCATTTGGAATATGGAGTACAATTTTGGGCACCACTTCGTAAAAAGGACATTTTAGAGCTGGAAAAGGTACAGAGGAGGGCAACAAAACTAATAAGGGGGATGAATTGGCTAAGTTATGAAGAAAGACTAACCAAATTAAACTTATTTTCTCTAGAAAAAAGGCATCTAAGAGGGGATATGATTACATTCTATAAATATATCTAGGGTCATCCCTTGAAGATTAGAAGTAAAGAAAAAAAAGGGTTCTTCACAGTAAGGGTGATTAATCTGTGGACTTCTCTACCAAACGGAGGTGGTGACAGCGGATTTGATAGATAACTTTCAAAAGAGATTAGATATATTTTTAAATAAAAAGGACATTTAGAGTATTGATCCTGGGGTCCCCTTTTTGAGACAACTGGCAATGCTTCAATGTTTTTTTCTGTTTGCTTCCTCTGGATAAATTATCAATTAACAATTAATCCACTTTTTACAAAGATCAGAGGAGATCTAAAAAAATTGAACTTGATGGACTAAAAGTCTTTTTTCAAATGTAACCTTTAACTATGTAACTATGAGAAGAGAAGACAAGCTTCTCATGCTCTTATTTTCCATAATCCTCTTTATTTATTGAACTCTTATTCCCCAAATGATCTCTCTCATGGTTCTTAAAGAATCCTTAATTTAATTATAGTAGTAATTAATAGTAATATAAATTAAATACATGTATAATAGAATAATTTATTGAAACAATGGTTAATATAACAGACTAAGAAGCAGGGGTGCTCATTCATTATAACATTCTGAAATCATATTACTGAGTGTGACATAAATCATTATTTTGCTTTATGTTCAACAATATGTTAAAAAAAATTGCCCCACATGGACCTGCCTTTTTCATCATCACGCGGCTTTCGCAAAGCCCTCATTGCAGATTCGCCCCATATCTCCTAAACAGCATCCTTGCCCATGTTTCAAGGTAATACTTTAGGCTTTTGCTATGCCTTGCATTGCTGATTTGGTCCCCATCAGCATCCTTGCCCATGTGCAAGGACCCACATTTTCCCTTCCCACAACACCCTCTAAGAAGGCTAGATTTCAGTGGCTATGGCCACTCCTCCAGCCACCTCGCCAAGGGAGAGGGACCGGACTCTGAATATATTTATATAGAGGTTCCCAAAGCCCTGCTCAGGACACACCAGATAGGCCAATATTTTTGTTTAATACTTTTTGAATACAGACGAGGCAATTAGAGTTTGTTTGATGTCTTATAATCAGATAGATACGGATCTGTCTCCCTGGCTCTGCTATGGTAGGTGGTTTAAGTTCATTAGCAATACTATCCACCAATACATGCAAAGCTCTCTTCGATGCAGTAAAGCCTCTGAAGCTCCTTGTATTTGTAGAATGTCCTCATGCTTTGTCCTTGGGCTGTTGGATGATCACTTGTGCCCTACAGTCTCAACGGTATTGACTGGTGGCCAGGTACAAACCCAATATCACCTTTGCTTTCCAAGAATTTAAATTACCTTTGAGGTCCACAGGTGTGACCTTATGCCTTGCAGTTTGTCCTACCTCAAAACTCTCCCACATCTAGGTAAAATCATGTAGTATTCCATTTATTATGAATAAATTGTTCCATTTGGCCTAGTCAAAATGGGAAAGGTTGTCATGCTACTGCCAGGGCTACAGGTGAACTTAAGTTGGTGACTGTGATTTTTTTCAGATTAGAGAAACACACTGTGCCACCAGGAGGATCACCTGGAGGCTCCTGCTAACTGTCTCTCATATTCTGACACACACAGAATAGGATCACAATGTGATGATGATATGAGACACTCTCCTGTCACCTTGTGCAGTTTACTTTATTTTGGAGCCCCATTTGTGATGACCATTGTGATAATACTAAAGGGTCCAGGCTTGGGCAAATTACTGAAGAATAGGAAGGATTTTATTCTGCAACATAAATATTTTACCCAACTACAAGATGTTATCAGAAACCTGTCTCAGACGCTCTACTGAAGGCTTCATTCAGATACTGTGGGCCTCATTCTATTATCGGACGTAGGCGCTACGGGACCGCAAGGACCGGTCGCAAGCTATTCGGCTATTCTATTCCCCTCCGGCCGGGGATTCCAGCCTTTGATCTAAAACGTCCGCAAGAGTTTTGGCCGCAAGAAAAGCCCGGTTGCTATTCTATTGCTCCGGGAAATCTCTCTGCAAGGCTAAAACCGAGCCGCAGCTTACTTGCAGGAAAAAGGTCCCGCAGGCACGCAATTAAGCACATAAAATAGCCCAAATAAAGCCATCCTGCACTCTGAGGAGACTATAAAGTGATTTTAGGTGTTAGCAAAAATAGCACAACATTCCCCTATACTCAAATCCGTAAAAAAAATGTTTTATTATATATGTCAAATATCCATGGAAAAAATCCAGAGTGCTTGGAGCACCTCAGACCTGGCCACGCTGCGGCCGGAAAATAAACAGTTAATGTAAATTCGGATTTGGGCTGATGTGCAAGCTTGAGAGGGGGTTACTATTAATCCTCATGTCCCCCAATATGATCCCTAGCATTTACAGAGCTGTACAGTGCAGGCTTCAATTTATATTTGACTTTAAAAAATGTTGAGCTTACAGCCGGTTCCAAGATATGCAGCCGGCCATAAGTGGAGATCCTTGCGGGGCCGTATAATAGAATTGCGAGGTTACAGAACCCCTGCAAGGAATCGCAGCCTTACGGACGATTTACGGCCGATAATAGAATGAGGCCCTGTATGTCTACCTGAATGTTTATTTTTAGATTATCTACAATGACTCTACATTTTAGTCAAAATTCACCTAAACTACAAAAAAAAACAAGCAGAAATACTTAATTACCAAGAGCTTGATTATATGGCTTCCATAGGAAATCTTGCAAGTCAAAAGTACATGTAAAGCTAAAGTAGCTAATATCTGTTGCCTGTATCATGCATGTAGACCCTAACAAGTGATCACTATGTGTGTAATGATTTATACTTAAAGTGCAGTAACAGCTTCCATAAGAAATCGAGCCTAAGGCTGCAGGATCTTGCAGTGCGCCTAAAGCCTATGTGTAAACTCAACCACCCATAGCGCCAGATAAACGTGCTAACATCTTATATTAAAGCTATAACATTCCTTGCTACAGTCAAGGCAGGGTTTAAAATAAAATAAAAACTAATCTGGTAAGGTTAATAACCACTCCGCCAATGCCTCACTATCCCTGAATCTATAATATGAGCCCACAATGCCCATTAACCCCCTAGCTGCCATGCGTAAAAAAAAGTTCTCAGTGAACACCCATAGTTCCTATCCCCTGTGAAGGCCCATACAGCCACCCAAATCCCCAGTCATTATCTCCATGTGGGTCCTTGTAAAAATAACTTTGATCCTTTGACAAAGACATCAGTTAGACGTAGAAACACGTGTTAGGCGAATTAGCATGTAGGAGCGCGCAGAGCGAGTATACACCACGCCAATACATCATTAGTGTATGCTCAAAGATTAAAAGACATACACTATAAGAATTTTAACAGTTGTGATTATATAGTTACTAGCGACTTGCCCATCAAAAAATGACAGCAATAAGATTGTAAGGGCGGTAAATTTTGTTTGCGTTCCAAGATGCTTCGGAGCTCATTGCGAGCCTCGTGTTGAGCGCCTTTGGCGCTCATTGCAAGGTTGTTGGTTGTTTGTGTGCTATGAGCACTGTTTTTTTTTTGCTAATGCTAATGAAATAATTAATAAAATAATACATCAATATACTTTACCTATTTTGAAGTAATATATGCAGGAAGCATTGTGCAGAAGAGCTGGCAATCTGTTTGGATGTTGCCCGAGCATACAATGTGTTTTTTGAGGGTTGTGGAGCTGCTGTGTAAGTGTCAGCAATGTGTGCAGTGTGTAGTGTAAATAGGCTGCGTGCGTGAGGAAAATCTGTTAGAGTAGCTGTGTGCTTCCGCATTGTGTAAGTTAGTGTTGTAAAATGGCGCCTAATGTGTGGTACGCTTCTGTGGCTGATTTGGCGTGCTTGTTCTTGGATCGCGTCCATCTTTTTGGGCAAATCCGTATGTGTTTGGTGGTGTTTTGCGTCTTTAGAGTGCTGGAGCCTCGTTTTCGTTTTTTTCTGCAGCCATTTTTTCTCTCACTTAGGGGATTTTCGGGTGTCTAAACTCTTCTATTTTGACTTAAATTGAGGTGTAACTTCAGTTTCCAAGGTCCTGGGTGCCCCCCCCCCTGCTGTAGGTAAGCTTTTATGTATTTATTGTGTGTATTTATTGTGTTTTTAATTTTTTAATGTGAAAGGGTTTCGGGTGTTAAGGTTCGTACTTTTGCGAGGTTGAACATTTTTTTTCTAAGTTCCGCGTTTCGTATTTGTTTCTCATAAGTCTGTAAATTTTGCGAGGTCCGCAGTTGCTGGCAAGGAGCGCCTTTGGCTACGCGAGCCTGCAGCGTTAGCAACGACCCACTTGCTCACAACTATATATGTGATGTTACTAAGGTGATGAACATGTAGGAGCGTGCAGCGCAAGTATCCGACGAGCTAATACATTGCAAATGTATGGTTAAAAATGAAAGACATACACCACTAGTATTCCACAGCGTGATTCATACAGCTGTATAGCCATTCACAGGCTAACTTGAGAGCTTGCATATAGACCAACTCATTATACTGTCATAAAGTGACAAGGTGTCATTTTCTCATCAGCCATCTCCCAATGTCTATAACAGTGTAAAAGAAATCTACTTAACAATTACATGATATCAATAGGCTGACTTTGAATGATAAAATACTTATTTTGATTTGTGTTGGGTGGATTGTAATACAAATCAATCCTAAGAAATGTTACACAGTCCTTCGTTCTGTAATTGCCAATGTATTACTCAGGAAACTTAATTTCCAAAACATATCAAAATAACTTTTTTACTCTAATAATAATAGAGTGATAGATATATAGAAACATCCATATATATATATATGTATAAGATATATGTAAGACTTCCCCTGGTTACTAGAGAAAGTATCTGTTTGATATCTGTATATGGGTTGGAAAATAAACCATGATACATATGAACAACTAAGAAAGATCCCCAAGACCAAGAAATTCTACACCAACATAGAAAAGAACTGTGATAGATATCACTCAATGTTCAAAAAATATAAAAAAATGACAACAATTTAATGATAATAGGAACATACTTACCTTATACAATATCACCTATTTAAGAGAGGGAATCGTTCTCTAGATGTGAGACTCACAGGGTGTATATCAAGGAGTATGTGATTTATGAGCCATTATCAAGGGTCGATTGGCTCAACTGAATACATATAATTTGTCCCAACAGATAATCAGATACTTATCTTAGAAGTTTACAATTAGCCTGGTAACAGACTCACTGTTGGATAATTCAATTTCCTCACCTAAGAGTGTTTTATTTTTCCACTTTTTGTAACTGGTTTCCAGAAGTATAATTTTTATCTACCTTAAGACTCAGCGGTGCCACTGAAATATATAAACAGTGAATTGTTATTCACAAAGGTTGATCAACGTATAGATACCAAAAGTTTTTAAACTATTTTAATGTTTTTAATTTGCATTGCTGTCCTTGTCTATCAATAAAATATTTTTTTACAGAAATGTACCCTTTAGTTGTTAATGTATTTGATTAACAGTCAACCACTAGTTGGATTTATTTTCCTAGCTACTTTTTTGTAAATGTAAAAATAACTACCGAAAATAATAAAATATAATAACTGTAAAAAAAGGGATTATTTAATACGCCACCTTGTCCAATGATTATCATTGATGCCCTGGTCTTTAATCTTTAGAGTATTCCATTTATTATGAATAAATTGTTCCATTTGGCTCAGTCAAAATGGGAAAGGTTGTCATGCTACTGCCAGGTCTACATGTGGACTTAAGTTGGTGACTGTGATTTTTTTCAGATTAGAGAACCACACTGTGCCACCAGGAGGATCACCTGGAGGTTCCTGCTAACTGTCTCTTATATTCTGACACACACAGAATAGGATCACAATGTGCTGATGATATGAGACACTCTCCTGTCACCTTGTGCAGTTTACTTTATTTTGGAGCCCCATTTGTGATGACCATTGTGATAATACTAAAGGGTCCAGGCTTGGGCAAATTACTGAAGAATAGGAAGGATTTTATTCTGCAACATAAATATTTTACCCAACGCAGACGCTCTACTGAAGGCTTCATTCAGATACTGTATGTCTACCTGAATGTTTATTTTTGGATTGTCTACAATGAATCTACATTTTAGTCAAAATTCACTGAAACTACAAAAAAAAACAAGCAGAAATACTTAATTACCAAGGGCTTGATTATATGGCTTCCATAGGAAATCTTGCAAGTCAAAAGTACATGTAAAGCTAAAGTAGCTAATATATGTTGCCTGTATCATGCATGTAAACCCTAACAAGTGATGGATTTTTACTTAAAGTGCAGTAAGTGCATAAGAAATCGAGCCTAAGGCTGTAGGGTCTTGCAGTGCACCTAAAGCCTACGTGTAAACTCAACCACCCATAGCGCCAGATAAACGTGCTAACAACTGTCTCTTAAATTAAAGCTATACCATTCCTTGCTACAGTCAAGGCACGGTTTAAAATAAAATAAAAACTAATCTGGTGAGGTTAATAGCCCCTCCGCCAATGCCTCACTATCCCAGAATCTATAATATGAGCCCACAATGCCCATTAACCCCCTAGCTGCCATATGTAAAAAAAAGTTATCTGTGAACACCCATAGTTCCTATCCCCTATGAAGGCCCATACAGCCACCCAAATCCCCAGTCATTATCTCCATGTGGGTCCTTATGGCATGTAAAAATAACTGACAAAGACATCAGTTAGACGTAGAAACACGTGGTAGGTGAATTAGCATGTAGGAGGGCGCAGAGCGAGTATACGCCACGCCAATACATCATTAGGGTATGCTCAAAGATTAAAAGACATACACTATAAGAATTTTAACAGTTGCGATTAATATAGTTATGTTACTAAGGTGATGAACATGTACGAGCGCGCAACGCAAGTATCCGCCGCGCTAATACATTGCAAATGTATGGTTAAAAATTAAAGACATACACCACTAGTCGTGATTCATACAGCTGTATAGCCATTCACAGGCTAACATGAGAACTTGCATATAGACCAACTCATTATACTGTCATAAAGTGACAAGGTGTCATTTTCTCATCAGCCATCTCCCAATGTCTATAACAGTGTAAAATAAATCTACTTAACAATTACATGATATCAATAGGCTGATTTTGAAAGATAAAATACTTATTTTGATTTGGGTTGGGTGGATTGTAATACAAATCAATCCTAAGAAATGTTACACAGTTAATGGGTTCTGTAATTGCCAACTCAGGAAACTTAATTTCCAAAACATATCAAAATAACTTTTTTACTCTAATAATAAAAGAGTGATACCTATATAGCAACATCCATATATATATATGTATAAGATATATGTAAGACTTCACCTGGTTACTAGAGAAAGTATCTGTTTGATATCTGTATATGGGTTGGAAAATAAACCATGATACATATGAACAACTAAGAAAGATCCCCAAGACCAAGAAATTCTACACCAACATAGAAAAGAACTGTGATAGATATCACTCAATGTTCAAAAAATATAAAAAAATGACAACAATTTAATGATAATAGGAACATACTTACCTTATACAATATCACCAATTTAAGAGAGTGAATAATTCTCTAGATGTGAGACTCACACGGGGTATATCAAGGAGTATGTGATTTCTGAGCCATTATCAAGGGTGGTTTGGCTCAAATAAATACATATAATTTGTCCCAACAGATAATCAAATACTTATCTTAGAAGTTTACAATTAGCCTGGTAACAGACTCACTGTTGGATAATTCAATTTCCTCACCTAAGAGTGTTTTATTTTCCACTTTTTTTAACTGGTTTCCAGAAGTATAATTTTGATCTACCTTAAGACTCAGTGGTGCCACTGAAATATAGAAACAGTGAATTGTTATTCACAAAGGTTGATCAATGTATAAATGCCAAAAGTTTTAAACTATTTTAATGTTTTTAATTTGCGTTGCTGTCTATCAATAAAATTATTTTTTACAGAAATGTACCCTTTAGTTGTCAATGTATTTGATTAACAGTCAACCACTAGTGGGATTTGTTTTCCTAGCTACTTTTTTGTTAATGTAAAAATAACTACCGAAAATAATAAAAAACAAAAACTGTAAAAAAAGGGATTATTTAATACGCCACCTTGTCCAATGATCATTGATGCCCTGGTCTTTAATCTTTAGCCCTCTTTCCCTAATAGTGTAATTGTATTATTATTATCTATAGATTTCTTTATCGTAATTTATTTTATTATTTTCTAAGCAATTATATGTTTTATTTTGTGTAATAATTTTTTATTTTCTGTAATTATTTTTCTTTACATTGTCTTGTTTTAATGACTATGTGGTTCTTTTTGGACCCCATTGGTGGTGATAGGGGCCAAGGAGGCCCTTAAGGACAGCTATGAAATTAGGTTAGTATACCATGGGGGTTCATGGAGAGACACCTGGGCTCATATTATAGATGAGGAGATAGCAAGCCAGGAGGGGTCATTAACCCCACAATGGGAGGATGTTTTTATGGATAGATGGGTGAAAGGGTGTTAGGGCTAGCATAGCGTGTTTACTTTAGATACTAGGTAGCATTGCATGGCGTGGCTATGTGCCTTCTGAATCTATGGTTCTGAGTTTCATACGAGTACACGTTAAGATAGGTTGTGAGCACATGGCAGAACTAGAGAGCTACGGGCAATACCCCATAGGTGCAAATCAATAACTTTTACATGAGTTCTTTTGTATCAGCCATGTAATAGTTTGCAAATGTGCTTGTAAATGCTCTCATAGAGTCGTTAGCCTTATGGGATTTTCTTTTTCAGGCTGCCTGTCTTCTCATCCCACCTTACTTCTAATACTGCATTCCTCTCCCTCAATTCTTATCTCCTGTTTTACCGCTTCTCCATTTCTTTTTCCCATCTCTCATTCCATTTATTCAATTGTTCTTTTCCCCATCTTTCTTCTCATCCTTTTCTTTGCTCCTTTTTCCAATTTTACACTCTTGCTTCTTTCTTCACCTTCAAGTTAGTTTTCTCATCACCCTACATCTTTTCCTATCTTTCTTTTCATATATTGCCTTCCTATCCCCTCTTTACTCCCTTGATCCTGTTTTTCCTCTTTCCATGCCTCCTTCCTCTCCTCTCCTCTCCTCCATCGTTCCTCTTAATCTTCCCTGCATCCATTAGTTCATACTTTCCTCTCATCCACCTTAACTTTTTACATATCCTGTTGTTCCTCACCCATTTCCTACTCTCATTATTTTTTCCTCTTTGCTCTTTTTTTCCTTTCCTTCCATCATTTGTGTCCTATCATTCTTTCATTTTATCCCTCACTTCTTTTTCTTTCCTGTTCCTAGTGTGTTACCCGATTCTAAAATTATTCTGTATTCTAAATGTTTATGTTTTTGCCCATCCTTATGCGTATGTACCAATGAACCTCTGTTGTACATTATACTTTCGAGAAAACTTGTATATTTCTAAAGCACTGTATGATGATTTGTCTAATGGCTGCCATCGCAAGGCTGCGCTGGGCCCTCCAGGTAACAAACACTTCTTACATCAGAGATGCGTCATAATAGATGATGTCACAGAGTCCAGGGTCCTATATAAGGAGCTGGGTGGGGAGGCAGAGACATTATATCAGGAAAATCAACAGGTGAACAACTGAGTAACTGAGTGCCCAGGGCCTTTTAAAGATGATTATAGGAAGCCTTAAGGGAGCAAACTCTAACTTGCACATACTGAGAGATTGTATACATAAAGGTAAGGTTTAATTATTGGGTAATTAGGTGAATTGTACAGACAGAAAAGTACAGTATAACATTTGGGGTAACATTATTTTTTCTTAAAAGCAGCATA
Source organism: Discoglossus pictus (assembly GCA_027410445.1). Lineage (NCBI taxonomy): Eukaryota > Metazoa > Chordata > Amphibia > Anura > Alytidae > Discoglossus > Discoglossus pictus. The sequence goes on along the minus strand of CM050166.1, from coordinate 20,835,797 downwards.
ACAAATATGCACACCATAAATATTGCAACTTTATACTACTTATATTGTCAAAAGTCCCATGCTTAAGATTATATAGTCACAAGCAGGGGTGAATGAACAAAAACATATCAGGGGGGATAGAGTATATACACAAACATATATCCACATATATATACAGTCTTGCAAAAGTATTCACCCCCCCTGGCATTTTTCGTGTTTTGTTGCCTCACAACCTGTAATTAACATGGATTGTTTGGAGATTTGCATCGTTTAATTTACAGAACACGCCCACAACTTTGAAGATGTTTTTTTTTTTTTTTATTGTGAAGCAAACAACAAATAGGACAAAATAAAAGAAAAAGTAAATGTGCATAACTATTAACCCTCCTAAAGTCAATACTTTGTAGAGCCACCTTTTGCGACAATCACAGCTCCAAGTCGCTTTGGATAAGTCTCTATGAGCTTGCCACTTCTTATGTAATGACATATCATGTGACACTTAGATTGCACACAGGTGGACATCATTTCACTAATTATGTGACTTCTGAAGGTAATTGGTTGCACCAGAGCTTTTTATGGGCTTTATAACAATGGTGGTCAATACATACGCATATGCAAATTTGCTGTTTTCTATTTCTAAAAAATAGTTTTATGTATATATTTTTCTCATTTCACTTCACCAACTTAGATTATTGTGTTCTGATCCATCACATAAAATTCAGATTAACACAAAATTGTTGAGAAATGTCCGTCAGGTTGTATGCAACGTTACTTAATACGCCACCGCGCTTACCTATGACATCAGCAATAGGCGCATAGGCAGCGTTCGCGGTTTAGGGAGCTCTGACATTGTATGTCTCTGAATGGGCACACAACCCGCCAATTTGAGGCCTCTAGTTGACCTAAGATTACCTCATATTTTGATTTAAGAGTATTGGACTCAATTAAGACAAACTAGGGGCCTCATTCTATTATCGGCCGCAGCCGTTGCGGGGCCGCAAGGACCGGCCGCAAGCTATTCGGCTATTCTATTCCCTTACGGCCGGGGATTCCGGCAGGCTTGCGGCCGGTGCCTTGCTATCTCTTGCGGCCGATCGCGCCGGAGGAAAGCCTTTGATCTAAAACGGCCGCAAGAGATTTGCAATTCAATTGCTCCGGGAAACCTCTCTGCAAGGCTAAAAACGAGCCGCAGTTACTTGCAGGAAAAAGGTCTCGCTAGCACCAATTAAGCACATAAAATAGCTCAAATAAAGCCATCCTGCACTTTGAGAAGACTATAAAGGGATTTTAGGTGTTAGAAAAAATAGCACATAATTATCCTGTACTCAAATCCGTAAAATATTTCATTTTTAATATCCGTAAAATATACATGTAAAAAGTCCAGAGTGCTTGGAGCACCTCAGACACACCCCCGCCGCAGCCGGCAAATAAACAGTTAATTTGAACTCGGGTTTGGGCAGATGTGCAAGCTTGAGAGTGGGTTCCTTTTATTCCTCATGTCCCCCAATATGATCCCTAGCATTTACAGAGCTGTACAGTGCAGGCTTGAATTTATTTTTCAGTTTTTATATTTCACAGTTTACGGCCGGTTGCAAGATATGCGGCCGGCCGTAAAAGGAGATCCTTGCGGGGCCGTATAATAGAATCGCGAGTTAACTGAACCCTCGCAAGGAATCGCAGCCTTACGGCCGATTTACGGCCGATAATAGAATGAGGCCCTAGGGATCTTAGGACCCCGTTCAATATCAGCTCCGTTGTTTTGAAAATTAAGTGGATTTCTTAGAATAATTAAGACCTCGTGACACCAATTGCATTATCAGTTGGTATCTCAGGATACACCTTTATATTCACTTTCTCTAGTGATTTCCCTAATCCCTATTTTAGGGTACTATGTGGGCAATATATATTTGATATTTAATATTTATTATATTTACTATTGTGTGATTCCACACAGTCATTTCTTGCACTAAGCACCATTCACTTTACTGTTTATATACTATAAATTATTTATTCACAATTTTCTATAAGCACACAGCACTTTATTATCGGAGCATTTTACAATAGGATCACTAACTGCATGGTGATTTCCTGGGATTATTTTCCAAGTGCCCAAGCAAGCACACTGAGTCTATTCCACTGTCATATAAATCTTACCTTTATCAAGATTTTAACTTTATATATTGTCAAATACATTATTAAATGTTATGTTTTTAATAATTAATCTATCTCTATTTTGTAAATAGGCCTTGGGTGTGCTCCATTGCTATAAGGGATATTTTGTATTATTTTTGCACCTATTAACACAACATTGAACTTAAGGCTGTAACATAACAAAATAGGTAAAAAGTCAAGGGGGGTGAATAATTTTGCAAGGCACTGTATATAATACATTATAGAGTTATAGGGAGCTTATCCCTGGGTGTCTCATCACTCCCCAGTAGTCTCCCCCTCACCTCTTGTCCCTATAGTTGCTGGATTTATCTTATTGCCGGGTCTTGTGAGATCTTGTGAGAGAGACCGGGCTTCCTACGCCCTTGGTCACAAGTCTCATGTATTTACTGTATCCCTTGTATCATTTTACAGAAAATGGTAATGCGCTATAAATATAAGATATATAATTACATATGAGGAGATACATCTGTGAGGTGAGTCAAGAAGTTTATTTATTATCAAGTCCAGTTCTTCAACATGTTTTTTTCTTTAGATCCCAGAATTCCAGAATTGAGACTGAGAATACGATGGGCATAGAAATATGACTACTAGTTCTCAGGTGTCTCCATGACCCATCACAGACACATCCTTCTCTTCAGTGACACAACACAATGACCTTGTAAAACTCTATTGTTCTTTTACCTTTGTTCTACAGATCTGAGACTCGAGACTCATAACAGAATGGAACTGAATTTTGGTTTCCTGGAATATTCTCTTCATTCTTTGAAATTGAAAAATACCTTCAGAAAAACAATAAAAGCAAAACATTTGAGGATTGTTGGGATATATCCACATTGTTCTTGCAACTACATCTCTTTATCACAGTAGACAACTTAAATTACCAGCTTGATCTTAGCTGTGTAAGTAGGAGGTGGAGGCAAGGTGTGTGTAACATACAATCACTGCGAAACAGTGCAATGTAACCACTCAAGTAAAAATAAATACTGCCCTGGAGGAGATACACAACCACACATAGCACTATACAACATTAGGAATGCACCTAATCACATTGTAAGCATCAATCCATTTGAGAATACACATGGGAAGACTCTTATCCACTTGGTCCAAGCATCCCTTAACCACAGGAGGAGCTGCAACTATTTTACCTGAGACCATGGCAGATTATATTATATCACTCATAAAAAAACTTGCTAAGCATCATAAACAGGTAGCAGAGAGACTGCCTAAAATGTCTGATAAACTAATGCATGATACTGAATAGGGGAAACTATATCCTTGTAAAGTCTCCTTATAAAGTTTCTTTATCTCCTAGGTGGACTGGACCTCTCACCTTGTGTTCCTCGCCAATCAAAATGCTGTCATGGTTGAAGGTAAGGTCGGAATGGTTTCATGGAAGCTCATGTTGCAAGGGTTCAAGCCCCTCAGCATAGAAAAGGACTATATACATCCCTCTGGTGAGATGTCTGATAAACCAATGCATGATACTAACCTGGGAGATTATGTCCTTGAGAAGTCTCTTAGTAAGGTTTCCTTATCTCCTAGGTGGACTGGACCTCTCACCTTGTGTTCCTCACCAATCACGTCACTGTCAAGGTTAAAGGAAAGGTCAGAATGGTTTCATAGAAGCTCTTGCCGCAAGGTTTCAAGCCCCTCAGTATGAAAAAGGACTATATACAGCCATCTGGTCACACTCCCTGCATGCTCACTCTGTCTGCCATTGTGGTTATCCCTTGGTCATCAGTTTTGAAGAGTGGGAACAGTGGCAATTCACCTGTGTAGCCGACACCAACTTAACCGGCCTCCCATCTACTACTGAACTCCTTCAGCACAGAGACTCATGGTAAAATATATTTTAACATATGAACTAATATTAAACATCCCTATCTGCAAGGGAAATTTTAATTGTCAAAAGTCTGTAAATCTGGCAGAACGTTCTGTATTTGTGCAAGTGACTGTTTTTGTGATAATTAGGAAGTTTTACAATAGTGTACTTTTACTGTTTTGTTTTTTCAGATAAAGAAGACATTGTGACAATGAGCCCTCTCGTGACACGCTCTGCATACTCGCCCTGTCTGCCATTGTGGTTATCCCCTTGGTCATCAGTTTAAACGTGTGGGAACAGTGGCAATTCACCCGTGTTGCCGACAACAACTTAACTGGCCTCCCAATCTACTCCTGAACTCCTTCAGTACAGAGACTCATGGTAAAATATATTTTAATGTCTGATAAACCAATGCATGATATTGAACTGGGAGATTATGTCCTTGTGAAGTATCTTAATATGGTTTATTTATCTCCTAGGTGGGCTGGACCTCCTCCTTGTGTTCTACAACAAACAAACTGCTGTTACGGTTGAAGGAAAGGTCTCTTCACAGCCCTCTTGTGAGACTCTCTCAATACTTGCTCTGTCTGCCATTTTGGTTATCCCCCCTGGTCATCAGTTTTGAAGCGTGGGAACAGTGTCAATTCTTTATTGTGAGCAGAGCAGAGTCTTCAAGTATCACTAGAAGCAATCATTATGCACTGAAATACTTCCTTATACAAGTAAATAAAGACACCTTCAGCTTGAATAGATCAGATATGTGTCATTCTTTATTGAGTCAAATTCATCCGTAACATGTGACAAATACAAAATAAGATTGGATATTGGAAGTCACTATTGGACGCGCAGCCACTTATTCCAGTGTTTATTGTCTGCTGATTGGGCCATTCTCTTGTCTTACTCTCCCATCTCCTTTACACTATGTTCTCAGGAGCAGGATCATCAATTTCAGAATGTTTGTCATGTCTTATAGTATGTATTTTTTTTCAAAACCACTTATAATATTTACCCTTTGTTATATAGCTATCAGTCTCATGTTTTACTCCCATTTTTGGAACAATAATCAGCTCTATACATTGTCATACAATCCGTATAGATTGTTATCTCCAGAGCAGGTGCTTAACCTTCTCTGTATCAGAGGGTTTGTGTTGTTATAAGTCATATATAATGCTAATTTAAAAAATATATATGTTTGTCAAGAAAAGACATACAGAGTGAAAATTCTGTCCTGGAGGAGGACCAAAGCCCTGACCTTATTATGTGGAGAGAAATTCAAAACATTGATTAACTGAGACGTCTTTTACTCCATCTCCACCCATTGTTTTATTTAGTACCATCCTCCAGATTGCTTTGTCTGTTCCCCTATACCACACCTTTCTTCTTCCTTCATAACCAACAATCGTCTTCGTCCACAACCCCCACGTGTCTTTTCCCTCTTGTTATACCCTTTGTCTCTTCTAGCATAAACTAACCCTGTCTATTTTATTCCAGAATCCCATGTTGGCGTCCTCATTCCTGGAGCACAATGCCATCCAAATAAAATTGCCAGTTGCCCACTACACCTCCCCAAAAAATTGACTCTCAGAAGGAAGAAAGTGTATGTGCTCATGTGACTCTACAAGCCAATGTTGTGGTCAGTTGAGTCAGATTAACTGAGGCAATGATTCTTAAAACATGTTTTTTATTTTGCCATTAAATACCATTAAAAATGCAAACATCAGCAAACCAAATATTTAGCCAGACAATATTTATATCTATCTATATATGTTGTTGTTTAGTCGTTCAGTCTTGTCCGACTCTCAGTGGCTCTATGGACCACAGCACGCCAGGTGCATCTCTCAGCCACTGCTCCACTAAGCTCCATCAAGTTCATGTTCATTGCTTCAGTGACCTCATCTATCCATCTCCGCCTCTGTCGTCCCCTTCTTCTTGTGCCGTCAATCTTTTTCAGCATCAGAGTCTTTTCTAGGGAATCCTGCATCTCATAATATGGCCAAAATATTTTAATCACATATATAGTTGTGAGCATGTGGGTCGTTGCTAATGCTGCGGGCTCGCGTAGCAAAGCGAGGACCGCAGTTGCTGGCATGGAGCGCCAGTTATGGTCAGGTGCTGCTTTTTTACACTTATTTATTTTATTTTTTATAACATTACTACTGGTGCATTTTGACTCTATAGTATATAACTGTACCAGGTAATTTTGCATTCACACGCACACCCTGGGGATCAAGTACAAGAAGAGAGGGAGCTCCTAGGAGTTGGCTTGAACTTATCTTTTAAGTGAATAAGGTGATGCAGACAAATTGAATTAGTCAGATGCCAAGAGCAACCTCTCTTCCTTTTCCTTAATCCCTAGGCCGTGCTAAATGAATTAAACATTACCTGTAAGTGAGGCAGACACAAAGTAAACAAGGGCAACGGTTTTATAAACTGCAACTGTATACAAAAATAAACAGAAAAATGCTCTTGGAGGATGCACACAACTGCTGAACTATTAAGGGGTACATACCCCTACTTTTATTAATCAGAAACCATAAAATAATATGTTTTGGGGCTACACGCCATTTTTTATCAGGCAATTGTAACGCAAGAGTACCCTTACCCTTAAATTAATGTAATTATTTTCAATCTCCACCACTCACCTACAAAATTAACCCTTCATATGAACATCTCTTGAGGATACTAATCCGCATATATTTGAATATATCAAAGGGTAAAAGTACTACTTTATTAGAATTGGTGATGTTATGATTTGCTTATTTAATTGGGCTTAGCAAGAACCTAGTTCAAACTTACCCAGCAGAATCGTATGGTCCTTACCACCTCTGCTAGCAGAAGATAGACCAAGAGCTCGTGGAGAGTCTAGGCGTGGCACTCTACTATTCACTAGCCTCCTGATGTGACTAGACCTTTAACCATGTGATTCATTTTTAACCCCGTTAGATAGTTACAGATACAATGACAGACACATTGAGTATGTCGGACAACGGCCACTTTATTTAGGACGTTACACACATTTATATCATGTAGTGAGAACTCTTCTCACCATGTGCTATGAAAATCAGTATAATCAATACTTTAAAGCCTCACCACAAGGCACTGCTCACTACACCTTGACTCAGCTCTTAAAGTATAACCTACCCCCTCCTGTTCAACCTCGTGGGTGACTCCCCTGTGGCCCAAATGTTCTGCAGGTATCAATATATCTAGCATCTGTTGGGGTCATGCATTTACTTCATTTATGTGAACTTCCCTCTCCTGAGAATGGTGACCATAGGCTTTATTCTGCTTTCTCAAGAGGCTATTTTATCTTACTTGTAACCAGTTCTCATGTATTAACCATAGAAATTATTATTATTATTATTATTATTATTATAGTGTATTTATAACGCGCCAACATATTCTGTAGCGCTGTACATAAATTAGGTTCAGACAATGATAAATACAGATTATCATTTAGCAAAAGAAGGAGGGCCCTGTCTTTGAGCTAGGAATCCAATGTCCATGGTGAAATCCCAAAGTATTTAGGATAGAAACTTGCAGACTTACAATCTAAGGGATAGTGAGTGGTAAAAGAGGGAGAGAGAGGTGATAACTGTGTTAGGGTGGAAGGTGATATGTTTCTTTAAAGAGATGCGTTTTAAGTGAGGTTTTAAATGTTTTTAGGCAAGAGGATAATCTGGTGGAGCGAGGCAAGGAGTTCCAGAGACTAGGGGCAACACGAGAAAAGTCCTAGTGACGGGAGTGAGAGGAGGTGACAAGAGTTGTAGAAAGAAGAAGGTCATTAGCAGAATGAAGAGGATGGGTGGGGGGAGTATTTGGAGATCAGAGCAGAGATGTATGGGGGAGCATTATTGTTGAGGTCTTTGTAAGTTAGGGTCATGATTTTAAATTTTATTCTTGAGGCTAAGGGAAGCCAGTGGTGTGATTGACAGAGAGGTGATGCCGACACTGACCGTTGTGTACGGAAGATACACATAAACTTGATAAATCATAAACTAGGGTGATAGGCCAGGCACTTCCCACTGTAACACTTTAATAGTCCCTAGGTTACTGACCCACTTTTCTTCTCCCCACCCAACACCCACTAAACTCCACATCAAACCCCAGTGTCAACCCAGTCTGCCCAGTTCCCCATCAGTTCCAAAGTCCAAAGAAAGTTCTCTCGGGCATGCCAGCCTACCAAAATGTTGTATTATTTTATAGTTTCTGCTGAATAAATGTGGGGCTATGTTCAGACAAACTGTTCACTGGAAGGTATGATCATGAGGCTAGAGCTCAAATATTTTGTCCATATAATGAGAAGACAGGATTCCCTGCAGAAGACTCTGATGCTCGGAAACATTGATGGCAAAGGCGATAGATGGATATATGAGGTTATAGAAGCAATGAACATGAACGTACGATGGAGCCAGAACAGCAGATTTGTCTGGAGTCCAGAGGGTCACAGACAGCCGGTCATGACTGAATGATTAAAGAACAACATATTCTCCTAAATGGTTAACAGTTGAGTGTCCTCTACGAGCATTTTGTGGATATTATCACATGACACATTCAACTTGTTTGGAGTGGATATTCCTGCTATTAATAATTTACAAGGTAAGAAACTGAAGCATATATAAATGAGTTACAAAAATAAACAGCTTTGATAAGGAGAAGCAGATTATAAATTAGCATTTCAGAATAATAGGAAGCTTCAATGTTTTTACTGGACATGAGTCTAATCTGGGTGGGATATGCCCCCCCCCCCCTTTCCTACGCCCATGAACCAGAGAGACATAGCCATTCATGCACACAGTGCCCGAGTGGCCCTCTGTGTATTATTCTGTCTGCTATAGATGGCTGGGTTTAAAATGGATGTAACTGTTGTATCTGCTAAAGGATGATGGACAACCACCCTGACTCCCTTACACATGCATGCTCTTTTATCTACATACTCAGTGATGGAGATAATGCTGGTGCAGCAGGTACAAAGCACTGAGGCCCTCAACAGGGTAGAGACAATTGAAAAAGTTTAATTTATTAGATGAGGATGACAGATAATTAGTTTAGAGAAAGTTGATCTTATTGCTATATTGTTGAGGTCTTTGTAAGTTAGGGTCATGATTTTAAATTGTATTCTTGAGGCTAAGGGAAGCCAGTGGTGTGATTGACAGAGAGGTGATGCCGACACTGACCGTTGTGTACGGAAGATACACATAAACTTGATAAATCATAAACTAGGGTGATAGGCCAGGCACTTCCCACTGTAACACTTTAATAGTCCCTAGGTTACTGACCCACTTTTCTTCTCCCCACCCAACACCCACTAAACTCCACATCAAACCCCAGTGTCACCCCGGTCTGCCCAGTTCCCCATCAGTTCCAAAGTCCAAAGAAAGTTCTCTCGGGCATGCCAGCCTACCAAAATGTTGTATTATTTTATAGTTTCTGCTGAATAAATGTGGGGCTATGTTCAGACAAACTGTTCACTGGAAGGTATGATCATGAGGCTAGAGCTCAAATATTTTGTCCATATAATGAGAAGACAGGATTCCCTGCAGAAGACTCTGATGCTCGGAAACATTGATGGCAAAGGCGATAGATGGATATATGAGGTTATAGAAGCAATGAACATGAACGTACGATGGAGCCAGAACAGCAGATTTGTCTGGAGTCCAGAGGGTCACAGACAGCCGGTCATGACTGAATGATTAAACAACAACATATTCTCTTAAATGGTTAACAGTTGAGTGTCCTCTAAGAGCATTTTGTGGATATTGTCACATGACACATTCAACTTGTTTGGAGTGGATATTCCTGCTGTGAATAATTTACAAGGTAAGAAACTGAAACATATCGCTGAGATTTACAAAAATAAACAGTTTTGATAAGGAGAAGCAGATTATAAATTAGCATTTCAGAATAATGGGAAGCTTCAATGTTTTTACTGGACATGAGTCTAACCACTTATAAAATCTGGGGGGGATATGCCCCCCCCCCCCCCCTTTCCTATGCTCATGAACCAGAGAGACATAGCCATTCATGCACACAGTGCCCGAGTGGCCCTCGGTGTATTATTCTGTCTGCTATAGATGGCTGGGTTGAAAATGGATGTAACTGCTGTATCTGCTAAAGGATGATGGACAACCACCCTGACTCCCTTACACATGCATGCTCTTTTATGTACATACTCAGTGACGGTGATAATGCTGGTGCAGCAGGTACAAAGCACTGAGGCCCTCAACAGGGTAGAGACAATTGAAAAAGTTTAATTTATTAGATGAGGATGACAGATAATTAGTTTAGAGAAAGTTGATCTTATTGCTATATGGGTGATCTGATCATCTACAAATATTTTTTACGTTTTTATTGACCCCAAAGTGTGGATAGAAAAGTTGCAAGGGGAGTGCCGAAATTATTTTGCACCAGGACCCTCCATACACTAGCTCTATCAATGCACATGCCCCCTTGCACATGAGCATTAAGTTAACCAGCAGCCATGTATCCTGGCACATACTTATTTGTGCACACTAACTCATGACATCTCAACAATTCTCAACAATTTAAATTTACTAAATCTTTATTTACTTCAAGAAGTGTACAGGATTTCAAGAAAAAACTCAACATGGTGCAGATCTTTCCAATGAATAAGCCTCTGAAATGGCCCACGTTTAAGCCCTTTTTTAACATAAATCTATTTTTCATTCATCATTATTAAACACTAAAAATACATGTGCAAACAGCAGCAAAGAAAGGCTTTAGCAATAAAAAATAATTAAAAAATATAGTTACAACCCATCATTTCCTCGGTTGCACTCCTATGCCTCCCTCTTTGTCATTTGCTCAGTGGTATGCAGACAATCCAAATCAACTTGGACTGAATTATTTATGTAGGCCAGATAACGTGGGGCATGTTCCCTTTGGAGAGGCAGGTTTATGGGGTTGCATTTATAATGCACACAGAAAATGCCTGCATAATTAAAGGGACACAGTCATCTCAAAATCAAGTTGTTGTTTTTTTATAGGTTATAGAAAAACACAAATAACTGACTATATGTTGTGTTAAAATTGTTTCTTTTTCTAAAGTGAATCAATCCTGGTAAATTCCATGCTGTAGTTGCTATACTTATGTTCAAAAAAGTGGTGCATGCATATTAATTAGCTGCTTTGATGTGCTAATTAGATTAAAGTATGCTTGTATGTCTATGTAGTGGCCAAAATAAAGAAATGCAATATTATCTGGCAGTTAGGCCCGCTCTCCCACCCTTAACAAGAACACATTTGCACACCTAGCCACACATTAGCAAACAACAGCTGCAAAACCAATTCTAAATATTTCAGAAATTATTTACTGTAACAATAAAACTGCTAGTATAATGTATAGCCAGTTATTAATGTTCTTTAAAAATAAATCAACTTCCTATTGGGGTGACAGAGTCCCTTTAATTCAATGTCAGGGGAGTATTGCGCCAGTGCCCATAATGGGTGGTAATTATATTAACAACATTTTTTTTTCTTGCTAAAGCCTTTTTTGATGCTCTGAGCACATGTATTTTTAGTGATAATTAATAGAGAAATAAAAAAATAGATTTAACTTGAAAACTGCTATCACTATTCCTTTAAGGTCCCACGGATTCCTTGTTACTTGTTAGGGAGAGTTTGAGTTGGATAAATTTGGGTAGATTAAATATTTTAGTAAATCAACTAATGGAATCTGGTAATGTGACAAAATATTTCAATATCACAAATATGTTTTATCCAGATATGTATGAATTGTTGGTGGAGAAAGGAAGACGCCTTCAAAATGCTATTTTTTTTTTCATATACTATTTAATTAAACAGGAATGGCACTCAAAAGAGTCTCAAACCTAACCAGATAGTGTTACTTTCTTATAAAAATAATTGTAGCGTATGTTGGATGGTGCTTTATCTATGAGCTCAACAAAAAAAAATATAAAAAAAAAAATATATATATATATATATATATATCAATACACAATAGTGTCACACCCATTAATCAGTGTTAATGATTCAACATTTGTCCACAATTTTATATTATTAAATCTTTGTAATGTTATTTTTAACAGGTGCATCACCCTATCATCAACCAAATCTGGGAAGGGATTATTCCAAGTTTAGTTACTTCCTAAGGAGAAAAAAAATATTCTATATACATCTGATTCAGTGTCCGTCCGTCAGACATGGATTAATGACCAATATAGAGGTTCCACTGTATATGTAAATATATTTTAATTTTGTAATACAATTGTGAATACATCAACATTATGAAAATTCATAAAAGTGTCAAAACTATACTATGTGTAAGAAGGAAAAAAATCAACTCTTAAATAAGCTGAATACATGAACCCACTGGACCTATCCGGGGCGGTAAATTATAGCGACCTTAAAAGCAAACAAAAATACATTACCACAACATAATTTATACCATATTTTAATATAAAATTAGGAAGTGAACAAATTGAACTTCACTCAAAATGTTCTGTAGTTTAAAAGACACTTGTCAAGTACATATGAAACTAACAATATTAGTAATCGTGGACATAAACCATTTTTTAGGAAAACCTACATTTTGGAAAACTGTGTTTATGAGTAGAGGAGTCCATTTTTTGTTTGCTACATCACATATTGAGAGTTGGATCATGACGGTGTGTTTTTGTAAAGGGAGGGGAGAGGGAGGAGGCAATAGGGATACATCCAAAGACTTTGTTATGTAATAGGGTAAAGTTGACACCATACCCCTTCCCCCTCAAACAGACAGCTTGCATTATTCAATACAAAACAGCTCTAGAACTCTAGGAGAATGTAAATCCCCTCTCACACACACAACTTCCATTAAGTATCATGGATTCTTCCAGGGTCCAGCAGAATTTATTTTGTTCTAATTATTAGCAAGCATTATGACTTTTTCCTTCTTAATTGTGCTCTCAATCAGACTCAGGGGTTTTAAATAAAGCTAAAAAATAAGTTAATAAACGTATTTCCTGCTCAAATTTCTCAGAAATACACTTGATGCAATGCACTTTGGGAAAATAGGACGGGACATGCAAATGAAACCATAATGCAATGCTCACTCCAATAACCATTTTGTACATAGCTCCTTTTAAGCTTATGCTTGCTGTATTTCATAGCTTTAAGCACAGCACCGGAATGGATTATGCACAAACCAGGGGCCCTATTAAATTATGAAATTTGCAGGAATTAGAGCGATTAAATTAGAAAAGGCCACGACGACATGGCCAAAATCCAAATCCGTAAACCATGCTGCGGCACGTAGCATTTCCAGGTGTGAACATGATAAATTATTCAAACCCGTAGTTACAGGTTTAGATGGAGCCAATAGTAAAAGAGACCGTAATCATTACGTCACTTAAACATGGAGGTTACATTCACTTACGGCTTTGACGTCCAAGTTGCAATCGAGCCTGCATTCCAGAAATAATGTAATATGAAACAATCAATGAATATAATATTATATCTATTAACACATTGATTTCTGGGATCCATATAACACGGTAATTAAACATAAAAAATATTTTTTTAGTGCAGATTTGCAAGCTTGTTGTGCTATTAATTTTAATACCTTTCATTGCTTTCCCTGTAATTTAAATTACAGTAGTGTTTTTATATTTGCTTTTACAGTGCTACAGACAGGAGTTTAACCCCCTTGCGGGTCCTCTCTTGTACCAGTAGTATTTTTGGCAGCATTTGCCATTTACGGGTGTGAAAACAACTGCGGGCTTGAGGACTTTTGAGCAATTTAATAGTGCATTGGGATTATAACAATGATCAGACTTTGACAACCCATAGGGATTTTCAGTCAGTAACCCGCAGATTGCTTGCAGTAGCTAAAAGAGGCCAATTTAATAGCCATAACTTTTGCAGGCTACCTAACGGACTTCTAGAAGCACAAATCAGTGGATTTAAAAGGGCCCAGGTCACCTACCCACATACAGAACTGTTCCACAGTTACTGTCAATCATTAGTGTGGGGTGAGTGCCTGGTTTGTTTGATAGATTTAGAGAGTAATTCACTACAGCAATCATTTCACATATGGTGGGCTAAAGAGTGATAGAAGCCCTCCACCGTGCAAAGTACAGTAGTACAAACAATGAATAGTACATTAGTGATTCCATTTGAATGTCTAAAAGATAAGTTTATAAACTTATTTCCTGCTCATATTTCTCAGAAATATAGTTAATGCACCACTCTGGGAAAACAGGGCAGGGACATGAAAATGACACCATAATGCACACTCACTCTTATTAATCCAATAACCTCTTCATACATGGTTCCTTTTAAGTGTATGCTCGCCATGTATATAATGTTTTTTTATTAACAGAGTGAGCATGCATTGTGGTCTCATTTGCATGTCCCCAACTTGTTTTTCCAGAGTGCAGTGCAACAACTGTATTTCTTAGAAATATGAGCAGGAAATAAGTTTATTAACTTATCTTTTAGACATTCAAATGGAATCACTAGTGTACTATTCACTGTATGTACTACTGTACTCTGTATGGTGGAGGGCTTCTATCACTCTTAGCCCAACATATGTGAAACGATTGATATATATATACTAGCGACTTGCCCGTCAAAAATGAAGGGGCAATAAAATAGTAAGGCGGGTAATGCTGTTTGCCACAGACATTCATTTTTTTGGTGTTCTGAGATCCTTCTGCGCTCATTGTGAGCCTCTTGGTTGTTGTACTTATTTTTGTGAGAGGCGCTTTTGCTGTCATTGTAAGCCGGCGCTGATCTCCTTTTTGCGCTTATTGCAAGGCTGTCCCCTCGTGTAGTTTGTGTGCTCTGAGCAGCGTTGGCACTCGTTGTGAGGCGCGCGGTGAATGGCTTTTGTGTTTATTGCGATAGTTTTTTTTTTTTGTGTATGTGTACTTTTGTGTGCTAATGAAATAATTAATAAATTAATACATTAATACCGTATTTTTCGCCGTATAAGACGCACTTTTTCTTCCCCAAAACTGGGGGAGGAAAGTTGGTGCGTCTTATACGGCGAATATAACTTTTCAGACTGCCTCTGTCCTCTTGATCTCACCCCAGCGCTTCCTACCAGCATCGCGTCGGCCGGTGCGTCCTAGTGACGTCACACACGCAACGCTGCAGTAGGAAGCTGGTAGGAAGCGCTGGGGTGAGATCAAGATGGCAGAGATCAGAAGGAAGGTGAGGATCAGGGGGATCAGGGGGGTCAGGGAGGATCAGGAGGGTCAGGGAGGGTCAAGGGCTCCCAAATGCTGCAGTATATGGATGTGTGTGTGTATGTATGTGTGTATGTATGTATGTATGTATGTGTGTGTGTGTGTGTGTGTGTGTGTGTGTGTGTATATATGTATGTATGTGTATGTATATTTATGTGTGTATGTATATGTATGTATGTGTCTCTATAAAGGTGAGGATCAGGGGGGTCAGGGAGGATCAGGACGGTCAGGGAGGATCAGGAGGGTCAGGGAGGATCAGGAGGGTCAGGGAGGGTCAATGGCTCCCAAATGCTGCAGTATATGGATATGTATGTGTATGTGTGTGTGTGTGTGTATGTATGTGTGTGTGTGTATGTGTGTGTATATATGTATGTATGTGTATGTATATTTATGTGTGTATGTATATGTATGTATGTGTATCTATATATATATATATATATATATATATATATATATATATATTTGTGTGTAATGTAGGTGTGTATCTGTGTGTAAAGTGTATTTGTGTTTGAGTGTATTTGTGTTTGATTCAGATTTTTTTTTTTCTTGTTTTCCTCCTCTAAAAACTAGGTGCGTCTTATCTGCCGGTGCGTCTTATATGGCGAAAAATACGGTACTTTTATTTGTAAGTAATATATGCATGAAGCATTGTGATGAAGAGCTGGCAATCTTTTTTCATGGTCCTGCAGCATACATTGTAGATTTGCAGTTTTGTGGAGCTGAGGTGTAAGTGTCAGCAATGTGTGCAGTGTGTAGTGTAAATAGGCTGCGTGCGCGAGGGGAAACCGTTAGTGTAGCTGTGTACTTCAGCATTGTGTAAGTTAGTGTTGTAAAATGGCTGCGAATGTGTATGTGGTACGCGGGTGTGGATGATTTAACTTCCTTGCTAAAAGTGTTTCTTGTACCTCGTATGGCTTTTTGGAAAAGCTGTATGTGCTTGGTGGTGTTTTGAGGCTTTAGGGTCCTGTAGCATGGTTTTCGTTTTTTCTGCGGCCATTTTTTCTCTTGCTTAGGAGATTTTTATGTTTCTAAACTTGGTAATTCGGACTTAAATTTAGGTGTAACTTCACTTGCAGAAGTCCTGGGTGCCCCCCTCGCTGTTGGGTAAGCTTTTTATGTCATTTTTGTGTGTATTTATTGTTTTTTTAATGTTTTCAGCTGCGCGGTTCGGCCATTAAGTTCGTATTTTTGCTAATTCGTAATGTTTTTTTTTTAAGTCCCGCGGCTCGTATTTTTTTTTGTGTAAGTCCGTATTTAGTGATTGCGTGTTTGATGTATTTTTTCAAAGACCCGCTTCTGTGGGTGTTTGTAACCGCTTGTGATGTGCCGTAGAGCCTCCACCTCCGCAAATGCGCCCCCTCGCTTCGCCAGGGTCCGCATTTGCGGTCCAAACTGCGTCCCTCACGAAAGCGTGACGACGATTCGTAGTTTGACAACTATATTATGTGATTACTGCACTGTGTTGTTTAACTAGAATGTTTCTAAGCAACAGAAAATATCACCTTTTCATAGTGCATTTGAGTAAATTGTTATATAAACTGATGCAATTGTAAATTGTCTTTTTTGTTATAAAATTGCCTATTATATGTGTGAAGACACATTTTAATTAGCAGAAAGGTTAGTTTAAGTATAACATTTCCTGTGTTCATGAATCATAAGGTGGACAAGAAATGTTGGCTGCACACGTTAGTTTGTGAAAAACTTTTTAAATTACTATCTAATTAAAGTATAAAGTCAGAGAAGCAAATAACAGCCTGTGAGCATAAATCAGTTTAATAAATGATAATCTGTGTAATTGTGATTCTATAACCTTAACTGTCTAAAATGTGTGCAAAGTACTTGGCCCCAGCAAGATCCATTAGGCGTTTAGATAAATAAACACACAGACCAAGTGTTTCTTGGGAAAATTATGGCACACAGCTTTATTAAAGCAACCATGATCCAATAACCAATTAACATAATTAACATTGTTACATAACAGCTCAATTAAACATCCCGGAGGAGGAGCCCGATCTGGTCAGTAACCTCACGCCCATGAGGCAGGGCAACGCCCACTTAAGCCCGTGGGCCGGGTGACTCACCTCCCGCCAACCAAAGGTATTCCTAACTTGCGTCCTAACCTAGGAATGTTAAAATCCTTAGCCTTCTAATCTTTCCCCCTTTTCTTTTTTTTTCTCTTTTTTTAAAAACTTAAGCCACTTGTACTGAGCTCAAGCAACCTTACTTTTTTTTTTTTTTAAACTAACCACCAACTCAAAGGGGAGGGAGGGCAGGAATCAGCTCAATTGCCGTCATGGAGTGAGGAGGAAGCTGGCGAAACGGACCGAAGTCCCTTCTCCTCCAGCCAATCAGAAGCGCCCAGTAATATCCAACCACCTGCAATTACATCAGCCTACTGCCTTAATCACTGCCATCCTCCACCTGTCACCCTTCTGTCTTACCCCCATACCTTCTAGATTGAAAATTCTTCAGGATTAGATAACGTATTTCTGTTGCACCAAGATGTCTGCTAACCCATTCATCTTACATTGGTATTGTGTCTGTAATTTTCTACTTGTACTCACTGGTGCTTTATAAATAAAGAGTAATAATAATCCTAATAATAATGATAATGATAATAATAATAGTTACTATTAGTATTATAATAAATAAAATAAATAAATAAGAAATATTAACAAAAATAATAAAATAAAAAAAAAATTGTTATAAAAACAATAATGTTATTCATTGTTAACAGAATTTAAATATAACTTAATAGAGATTATCTACACCCTAAATACCTCTCATTCCTCTCGTTTGTCTGTCTTGACTAAAGCAACATTGAATACAATTAATTAAAGGATACATTTATTTATTTTAAACATAAGTATGTGCAGATTGAGTCCAGTGTCTGCCATTTTCATATAGCTTGATAAAGTGATTATTCAAAAAAATGTATATACTTTTTAGGGTGTCCATATTTTTGACTTAATATAAATAAGTAATGAGTTTTGTAATCTGCCCAGCTTTTGCTGTTTTTGTTGTTGTCTGCATTCCTTTTTTTTAAGTTTTGCATGAATATCTGAAACCTGTAAACTAAAATCATCAATAAACTAATACATTTCATTCATGCAAAGGTCAAGCTTAACCATTCATGAAGTAGGAGAAGGAAATTAATATTAATTTACCTTATTTCTTATCAAAAATCATCTCTTATGGCAGACTTTAAAGGCATATTTAAATTTCCTGGATTATGAATGCATCTGATAAAAAAATTTTTTAATTAAAATAACTCTAAAGTTAGCTAAATCTCTTGAGTTTGCTAGCAGTTGAATTTGATAGTTAACACCCCTGAAAATCCCTGATAAAATTAGTATTAAAATCCATAATTTGTTTTGACCAATCACAGGCAGCTATAACATTGTTTCAATCTGTGAAGTTCCTTTGAGCATCATGGAATGTATAGTCTTGTGTTTTTCCCCTGCACAAAGAAGCAAAGAGGAGCACAGGGTACTGTGCTGCTGTTGGCTTGAAGGTTAGTAAAGGGTTAAAGAACATACTTGAATGCAGTGTTTTTATTGGTTAGTACCAGGTGTGTATGCAAGCACATATGGGGGTGTGGAAAACATTTTTTTTTTTTTAATTAATTTGCCAAATCACAATTAAATGAGTCCCTTAGACTTCTACCCGGCACCCTACTAACCGGGACTCTCAAGCAACCGGCACCAGCAAATTCCTAAATTTCCCCAAATTAAAAAAACTCCTGCTAAACCAGCATAACCGGCACTATCAAGCACTATTCGTCAGTTTGAGACTGCAAAAAAAAAATGCTAGCTTTTTTCCTAATTGTTTTTGTGGGCCCTAAATGGCCCAGTTTAGGTGCTAATGCCTATTTAAAGGTATTTGAGGTTTTTTGGGGGGGTTTAAGGGTCGTTTAGACCCTTAAAATCGGGGACCCTGGATTAACCGGCAACTACAGTTATCCGGCAATAGGGAGTCCCCGTGGGTGTCGGATAACAGGGGTTTTATTGTATCTCCTAAATTAAAATAATAGGCCAACTATTGTTTCCTATCATAACTAATCCAGTATTTTTGCTCATTTTATTGAGATGTCTAAAAAATATAGTTTTTCTCAAGTACACTACAAGGAATTGTATATATTATTTTTTAGACATGTCGGTGGTCTCATAATTGTAGATCCTTTCTACAGTTCAAGCATGAAACATTGTCTAAAATTGTTATCAAGCTCATTGGTACAATTAATTTTTTTTGGCAATTTGTAGTTTGAGGCTAAGCAAATGGATATGTCAAGTATTTAGGCAGAGACAAAAAAGAGACAATAAAAAGCAGAATCTAGAAATAGGCAAAGAGCTTGCAGTCAGCAGACAAAGTAGAGTACTGGATCTCATAGGAAACTGAAATCTTGCATTGACAAGTATAACATTTGGTTCTAATAGGGTCTTAATTATCACCTGCCTGAGAGCACATGTGACTCATCTGCAATTATGTGGAAAATAGGAGACATGTTAGCAGGAGAGCTATAAAGTCTTATCTACTGTTAGCTATTTTTATTTTATTATTATTTTCCTATGTCGGCCAAGTATTTTTCTAAGGTGACTAAGAAATGGTACAGGCACTTTTTTTTTTTTTTGAGGATGGAATAATTACTGGATATTATCTCATAATTTATATAAATTATTTGATTACATACATGATGATTTGGGACATGTATACAAATAATATAATTATTTGCATATATAACATATGATACATTACCCCCTATCTGTACATAACCCTCTATCTATACATTACGCCCTATCTAGACATTACCCCATATCTAGACATAACCCCCTATCTAGACATAACTCCCTATCTAGACATTACCCCCTATCTATACATAACCCCCTATCTATACATAACCCCCTATCTAGACATCCCCCCTATATACACAATACCCCCTAAATCTAAGCTAAAATAGAATAAATAAAACCACTTACCTTTGCAGATGTCCCTTCAGATCGCACCCCCTAGGAAAAACAGAAACATCAAATTAGTACATAATTAAACAGTACATATAGAAATAAACATTACAAATAAAGTATTGAACTCACCTTTCCACCAAGTCCCCGTTCATTTTCTTCTGTTCTCCGGCTCAACCCCTGGAAAAAAGAAGCATCACATTAGTATAACACATACACCAATACACACAACATAGATAAACAATAAACATTATAAATGTAAAACATACCTGTCCGCGATGTCCCTGGCCTTCTTGTCTTCTGCCCCGGCTGGGCCCTTGAAGAATCCGCCTTTAAAATAAAAAATAAAAAAAAGAACTAACGTAGCTCCGCACTTACAAATCTACCCTCTTCCAAGAGAAAATTGGTAATGGCGCCTTCTGATTGGCTGAAAAGGCTGCCAAGGTGTGAGCCAATCAGAATGGGATACATCCCTATATCCCATTCTGATTGGCTGATGGACCTGTCAATCTTTTTTAAACCAATCAGAAGGCACTATTGCCTTCAGCCAATCATAATGGGATACACCCCCACGGGGTGATTGACTGAAGGCATCTACGCCTTCTGATTGTCTGTTGTCACTGTCAATCAGACTGCAGCCATGAGTGACGGGGTTAATTAAGGGCTATAGTGTTAGTTAAGGGCTCATGGGGCTCTGTATAGTATTTATTTTCCTTTAACGACCCGCAAGGCGGGAAATTTGAATTTTTAAATGCAGCGGGGTCACGATCGGCATCTGCAAGGGTTAATATGGGGACACTTTGGAGGGCCCGATGGGGACCCCCAGCATAGAGGGGGTTAATGTTAGGTGCTGCGGGGGTACTTACATAATATACCTTTCAAAAATACAAATAGTAACATACCCTGTTTCTCTTCCTTTTATCAAGGATATTTTGCATGATTTAATCGTACACCAAAAAAAAATAATATTGTGTATCTATAACAATGCTTTATCTCTTCTATATTGTAAATAAAGTGATTATATTTCCTTCTATCAGGTGGTTATCACCCAACAAGCTACTCATATCTAAACAGTGCTTTTAATTCCGCCAGTGAAGTACGCCTAAGATTTTATCTATATTATATTACATGTTCTTTTCTCCTTCATGTGATTACCTTCTCTGACTTTAATAACTACATACTAAATATCTTAGTGTGTTAATCTAATCTACTCTAGGCATTACATTGCCTGTTTTTCTACTATAACCACAGAGTTTTTCTCTTGTCCTCTCCTTCTAATTTATTACACTTTTTCCCATTCATATTTAGAATTTCCCGTTGGGGTCTCTCCCAACTGTAAGGAATGTTGCATTTTTTCCTGTGTTAAAAAGTCTTGCTTCATTTAATTAATTAATAGTTCATTTTTAATCTTTTCTTCGCTGAGAATTTTAGTAAACTCTCGGTATACTCTTCTCTTTTGCCAAGTCTTATTAGGTAAGTCCAAAAATATTTGAATTATTATATGAAGTGGAAAGTTTTTTAATTTGCCTACTAGTATTTAGTAATTTTTGTTTGTAATCTTACAATGATGTCTCGCTCAGCATCCCTAGAAAGGTTGGGCGGCAATGGGAGTCTATACAGCATTTCTGTTTGGTTCTCCCCACCCACCGTAGGTGAGACCAGAGAATCAAATAGCTTGGTCACATATTCCTATACGTCCTTGGGCCCAATGCTTTCGGAGATCCCCATAACCTTAAGTTATTCCTTCTCAGTGAGTCATCTAATCTATTTTGTTTATGTTTTAACATCTTAACTTCTTCTTCTAAGTTCTTAACTTTAAGTTTTAATTTTTGATTCTCTTCCCAAATTACATTGTGTTTTTTCCCACTACTGTACATCTCTCTGCTTTAACAGACATTGTTTTAGCATTATTTGACAGTTCAAGAGCTATCTGATTTTGGAGCGAAATGTGGAACTCGCTTCATAAACTCTTTAGTAAAGATACTGTCAAAATGTCCTTATCTTCCAATAATGGGGATTTAATATCCTCTATAGAGGTAGAATTATTTGAATTAGAAGAATTAAAGGTTGATAGATCCTCAGCCAATTAGTGTTGGAAAATAGTTTTTGTTAGGTTTGTTAGGTTTGTGGAGAATTTTTGTTAGGTTTGTGGTCTGTACGTCTAAAATGTGCTCTATCCAAATTAATGTTTAAAATCTGAATCTACTATTGCTTATGCAATTTAAGCCTCAATCAATCAAGAAATTATTCTGCAGTCGGGCTCTCTTAGTTCATCCAGGTTTGACCAGCTCTCAAAGTACCTGGGCTTACCCAATCTCAGGCTGAGATAACCTTTTTACCCTTCTCAATCTGTTCACCGCCCCTTACAAGCCGGGTACACTAACTTTCCCTAAATAACTTTGATTTACATAAGATCTTCTCCAGCCGGAGAACCTTAGTATTGAGGTCCAACAAATATTTCAGATTTTGATCATCTAGTTTATCTAAGTAGGAATTATTAAGCACAAATGGTATAGCCTTTAACCTCTAAATCCCCTGTGGTGCTTATCTTAGATCACATTTGGCAACTGAGAATGTACGGCCACTACCTTCATTTTACTCCATTTCCATCTGTAACCAAACTAAAATCCACAGGATATTCTCCCCACCAAAAGCCAAATACATTCTATGTATATACAGATTTTCAGGAGTTGCCGGAAAGCATGACTCAAAAAAACCTCCTCAGTTCTACACTCGGACCGTAATTATATCACCCTAGATGAGTTCATGAAGATACTGTGAGGAAAGTCTAGCTGTGATAATAAAATTTTGAGAGCAAAAACATATATTTCCGTAGAAATATTAATGCCCAATACTGGACTAGACTTTATATGTTTTTTTTCTCTCCATTAGCTGTTTTTTCAAATAAACTCTATAGCAATTGATCGCACACCCTAGGGAGAGCCTTATATGAGCTATGCTCTATTCCTGTTGATTTCTTGCAATAATTCTTCCTGGAGATAATTCCCCAAAAGCATCAAGTCAAAATGTGTTCCTTAAGTAAACTCAGTAGAAGTGACCATAGTTTCAGCTTGCCAAGGAGAAGTGCAAAAAATGAATGTTTAATTCTCCACCTTAATAAAGGCCATAGGCCTTCAGAGTGTATGTCCACGTATCTGGGATATAGATCTCATTTAGTACTCTCCAGTTCTCATAAAAGGCAATAGACACCAGCTTCTGTAAGCTAATTTAAACTGTTTCCATATTTTGAGCCAATAGCCTCTCTGTTTAAGTGTAGCTTTTGTGCCAATTTTAGTGCCAGTGTATTGCCTTATATTTTGTGTTATATTTTGCTGTTTATTACTTGATGATAATTAGTGACCAAGAAAAGGCAGATGAGCTAAATAGGTTATTTTCTTCAGTATACACAAGGGAGGTACCAGTGGTTGGGACACTGCAACATAATGGGGCTACACTACCTTTGCCAAATAATTGGTTAACACAGGAAGTAATCCAAAGAGGTTGGAAAAAATAAATGTTAATAAAGCCCCAGGTCCTTATGAAATACATCCATGGAACTGGTTTCTGTATTAGCCAAACCAAGATTCACTCAACACAGGGTCTCTACCAGAGGACTGGAGAAAAGCTGGTGTGATAGCTATATTTAAAAAGGGAGAAAGAGCAAATCCGGGGAATTATAGACCAGTGAGCCTCACTTCTGTAGTGGGGAAGCTTTTAGAAGGGTTAATAAGGGCTAATATACAAGAATATGTCTATTTGAACAGGATTATAAGTAGGAGTCAACATGGATTTATGAGGGATAGGTCATGTCAAACAAATCAAATTAGTTTCTATGAGGAGGTTAGTAGGAACCTGGATCAAGGCAACTTGAAGGCAACAAGATGTAGTATTTTTTGATTTTGCAAAGGCTTTTGATACAGTGCCACATGGGAGATTATTGTGCAAACTAAGAGATACAGGAGTTGCAGTAAATATCTGCTCATGGATTGAGAGCTGGCTAAAAGACAGGAAGCAAAGGATTGTTGTAAATGAAACATACTCCGATTGGATTAATGTGGTAAGTGGGGTTCCTCAGGGTTCAGTATTAGGTCCTCTCCTTTTTAACACATTTATTAATGACTTAGAGGTAGGATTGGAGTGTCTCTATTTTCGCTGATGACACGAAGTTGTGCAAGGTAATTAAATCAGATAATGATGTGCTTTCCCTCGAAAGGGATTTACATAAAATTGAGGAATGGGCATCTAAATGGCAGATGAGATTTAATACGAATAAATGTAAAGTTATGCATCTGGGAAGGAAAAATAGCCATGCAATTTATAATCTTAATGGAGCAAATCTAGGTGTATCAGATATTGAAAGGGATTTGGGAGTGCTTGTGGACAACCACCTAGGTAACAGTGCTCAAAGCCAAGCAGCAGCTGCAAAGGCAAATAAAATATTAGCATGTATTAAGAAAGGTATAGAAGCAAGGGAAGCAAATATAATTCTGCCACTATACAAATCTCTAGTACGCCCTCATTTGGAATATTGAGTACAATTTTAGGCACCACTTCATAAAAAGGACATTTTAGAGCTGGAAAAGGTACAGAGGAGGGCAACAAAACTAATAAGGGGAATGGAGGGGCTAAGTTATGAAGAAAGACTAACCAAATTAAACTTATTTTCTCTAGAAAAAAGGCATCTAAGAGGAGATATGATTACCTTATATAAATACATCCAGGGTCAGGATAAAGATTTGTCAAGGGAGCTTTTTGTGCCAAAAGGTTATCAACTGACACGAGGACATCCCTTGAGGTTAGAAGTAAAAAGATTCCACCTTAAAGAAAGAAAAGGGTTCTTCACAGTAAGGGTGGTTAATCTGTGCAATTCTCTACCAGAGGAGGTGGTGACAGCAGATTCGATAGATAACTTTTAAAGGGGACTGGATTTATTTCTAATTAAAAAGGGAATTCAGGGTTGTCATGGATAATTAGAGAGGCAGTATTGATCCAGGGAGAAGTCCGGTCGCCGGTGTCTGGGATCAGGGGGGAATTGATTTTTTTTTATTTTTAAATACAACTAATTAATTAATAGATTATCCACATATTGCAGATCAGAGGAGATCTTAAAAGGTTGAACTTGATGGACTGAAAGTCTTTTTTCAACCTTAAATACTATCAGCCTTATTAAATTGCGATTCAGTTAATTTAAAAGGGCTCTATTTAAGCACACAGCATATTTTTTTACAGAAGTTTTTAGTTAGTGAACTTCTATCCAAAAGTAAGATCTTCACTAACTAAAAACTTCTGTAAATAAAATATACTGTGTGATTAAATAGAGCCCTTTTAAATTTACTGAATCGCAATTTAATAAGGCTGTATGTAACTATGTAACTATGTAACTATGTAACTTATCCTACGTGGGAGCTATCCAGTGCAGGCGGGTCCCTCTCACCAAAACCCCCTGTTGCACTAGGTCTATGACCAGTATTCAGCAATTTTGCAGAGCTGCCCTTAAGACTGTGCTGCTACTACCTCACTCCATGCACTGGTTTAAGATGGTATCCAAATTCCCATAAGGTAGCCTGCAAGCAAAGCTATGCTAACATGAGAAGTGAGTGTAGTGTATTGTCAGAATCCAACCCTTTACGTAGACTGAGCATGAAAGGTCCCGATTCCTTGGTTCTGTCCTGGCATTCATCCCGATTCACAGCAACGGAAAGAGAGGACTTACTCAGTTATCTCTACTTGATAACAGAATATCCTGCTTAAAGTGCCTCTGCTTGTGCTTAGCACATCCTAGGTGGAGGTGCTCTGTTGTACTCTGTTCCACTGATGATCTCTGTCAAGGCATTTTCTTTACCTCCGGCAGCATTCTTGGGGTGATAGCCTCCCGTCTGCAGAGCTACTGCTGGCTGACCGCTACTGGCGTCCTCGTGGCATGTCTCACTGGACTAACAGAGTTCAGGCACGCTCCAGGCAATGGCGCTAACACACTGGGTGGCAAATCCTGGGTGGGGCCATCAGCAAATGATGATGATAGTTCATCTCAATCAACACATTCATTGCAGGGCCGAAACACACAATGTTGAATATTAGAACGATTTTCTTTAGTAAATTCTGAGAGATTTGGGTGTTTATGGTATGGCAACATAAGGACAGCTTTTAATGTAGAAAAAAAACCTTTAGTGATATACTGCATTGTAGGTTACAGTGAGCTATCACACCAGCACCCAAGATAACTAAGTCAATCCCCCCCCAGAATCTTTTGTAACAATTAAAGCCCAAAACAGACAAGTTCTATTAGTTTTACATACATTTTGAAAATGTCCCCACAATCTATTTTTTAAATAAAGAACTTATTTGTAGGTATGATGACAATAAGAAAAAAAATACATAGGGCTTCATTCTATTATCGGCCGCAGCCGTTGTGGGGCCGCAAGGAACGGCCGCAAGCTATCCGGCTATTCTATTCCCCTCCGGCTGGGGACTCCGCCGGCGCCTTGTTATCTCTTGCAGATCGCGCCGGAGGAAAGCCTGTGATCGAAAACGGCCGCAAGGAAATCGGCCGTAAGAAAAGCCTGGTTGCTATTCTATTGCTCCGGGAACCCTGTCTGCAAAGCTAAAAACGAGCCGCAGCTTACTTGCAGCAAAAAGGTCCCGCTAGCACCAATTAAGCACATAATATAGCCCAAATAAAGCCATCCTGCACTTTGAGAAGACTATAAAGTGATTTTAGGTGTTAGAAAAAATAGCACAAATTTCCCCTATACTCAAATCCGTAAAATATATATTTTTTAATATATGTCAAATATACATGTAAAAAGTCCATAGGGCTTGGAGCACCTCAGACCCGGCCACGCTGCGGCCGGAAAATAAACAGTTAATTTGAACTCGGGTTTGGGCTGATGTGCAAGCTTGAGAGTGGGTTACTTTTAATCCTCATGTCCCCCAATATGATCCCTAGCATTTACAGAGCTGTACAGTGCTGTCTTGAATTTATTTTTGACTTTGTAGATTTCTGAGCTTACGGCCGGTTCCAAGATATGCAGCCGGCCGTAAGAGGAGATCCTTGCGGGGCCGTATAATTGAATTGCGAGGTAAGGGGACCCCCGCAAGGAATCGCAGCCTTACGGCCGATTTACGGCCGATAATAGAATGAGGCCCATAGTTTATTATCCCCTAATATTAATATTAATTATTTAATTGCTGTTCCGTTAGATCAGAGTGTGAATATTTCAATAAATTTATACATAACAGAACTGAATCATTTTCAAGGCACATCCTCTAAGAATTTAAATTATAGCTAATAACTATAATTATGTTTATTAAATGTGTGCTTTTCATTTCTTCAATAAATTAGACATTTTCTGTGTCACAATATTTGTATTTCAAAAGATTTTTACATTTTGTTTAATATGTGTATTTAATGAGCAAGGACCTCTCAGAATTTACTATTTTCATGTTTTCCGTTTTGTGTTTCCCAGATTCTACAAGCCGCATGCAGAGCCCAACAGGCACCAGGATTGTTATTATTTATTATTAATATTCTTTATTTGTAATGCTCCAACATGTTTTGTTGTGCTATACAGGAGTTAAGTACAAGGCAAAAACAAAATGAAAATTAAGTTCCACCAATCTAGACCAAGGGGGGTCACGTTTGGTTCTGGAGGGACGCACACAGGCCTGGATTTGAGGATATTTCTGCTGCATACAAGCGAGACTATCGCTTCTTCAGTCATCCTGATTGACTCACCTGTGCACAGAAAGGAAATCCAAACTTGCCCACCCCCGAGACCTCATGTCTGCTATGGAATTACTGCACAATCTATGTAGGTTTATTGTATAATATAGTAGCCACTAATGAAGTACAAAGTGATTACTGGATAGCTAAGTGGAAAGTCTCTATTGGAGTTTGGTTTGACAACATGTTAAGAGAACATAGATAAGAATCCATTGGTCAGTATGGTAATCTCAACAAGGAGTTATAATTGTCAGTTTATTTTATCGCTTAATCAATAAAGTCAAACAATAGCCCCAGACAGCATTTGTCAGTCTAAAAGAAGATTACAGCAGTACAGTAAGCACACACACACATAATATATTCCAGTCTATGGCTACCCCTATGATAACCATGATCTCCCCTGTTTGGACTATGTATGGTCTGGAGTCCCTCATCCCCAGTGAATGCCCCTTGTGTTTGTATGTTGTGGACATTATGAGACATCTGCTTGTTATACATATTATATCCATGTTATTCATGCCTAATATTTGTATATATTTTTTATATGTACCGTATTGGTCCGAATATAAGCCGCACCAGCGTATAAGCCGCACCCGTAAAGTTCAAGGTGAAAAAATAGAAAAAAGATAGAACTCAAATATTAGCCGCACCCGTAAAATTGGAGAGAAAAAGACTCTCAAAGTGATCCGCCATTGCAAGAAACAGGCTTTTTTTGCAGGTTACAGGCTTTACAGGATGTTAGAATCACTAAAACCGTAAATCGCTAGTCAATACCGCAGTCTAAAGCACGAAAATTGGCACCCTTGACTCGCAATTGCGCAAATCAGCAGTAATTTTGCATTCGCGAATAGAAGTCGCACGCATTACAAGCAAAGTTTGCAAATCGGCAATGATTTTTTGACGGTCGCGAATATAAGCCGCACCCTTAACTCGCAAGCTCAAAATCGGACAAAAGGTGCGGCTTATATTCGGACCAATACGGTAGTTTGTAATTCATATACTTTGATCCAATTTTTTTTTTGCAAGGACAAATCTAAGGTCTACTGTGAAATTAAGAAAAAAGGGGACATTCAACACTTAAGACCTTCTTCTGAGTGATTAGATTAATTGTCATTCCTATCTTAATTATGCTAGCTTTTGTTTCTCTGCACCAAGACTGATCAAATTAAAGTGATTGTTTTGTTTTCCCATTTATATAAGTCCCTGTGTGTTTCAATTAAGGGATTCCCCCCTTTTGAAAGCATACGTGTGTGTCAGCTGTATTTCTAGGGGTACATACTTTCTCTCCACAGATCTTCAAGCAAGCAACCTTCCAGAAACCAGCAGAGGAGGGGACCTAACTTGTGGTACCCATTCAATGGCCAGACCAGCTGGTCTATACTCATGACAAACCTACTGGAGCTGGAACGGTGCTATCAAGGGGAAAAGCCAAGCGTCAAAGACTGGAAAAGCAGTGGTAAAGATGTTCCAGTATGGTGAGGAGGTACCGTCATCGGATTGCCCTACTGGGGTAAGGACTGTCCCTGGATCACAAATTAAAGGTTATGACAACAGTCACCATTTAGATCACCAAGTCGCCTGATACCCAGCCAGTCACTACATCAAAGCCAGAGCTCCACTGGTTCTGACCCAACAGCCAGGAAGCTGCCTGCAGAGCCATCCAGCAATCTGATGATGATGGGGGTCATCAACAACTTTCTGCAGGACTTTCAGCTACAGTGCCAGCTACAATGAATCAATCCTGAGGACTGGGTTTGACTCCTGATGGGCTTGCTTAGTGGGCGAGCCAGCACAGCCTACTGGGTCATTTCCCACCATCGGAGGACTAACACAAATTCAAGTGGGTGCTGATAGCCCGAAATAAGGTGACCCCTGAACATTACAGGAAGCAATTCCAGGATCTGCCCGAGTGTCGCAACCCACTTCTTCAATTTGGCTTGCACAGAACATGGTTCTGACCGACCCAGCGCTCGTGTGGGTTGTTGTAGATATCGTTGAAAGAAGGAATAAACCCATACCGGTGTTTAATCACTACATAGGACCAAGGGATCACTGTCACCAGGATAGCAGGATAGCAGTGTCACCAACTAAAACTCTAGTCAATCAGATGCAGCATCAATACCCCCAAGGTATAGGATAATTTCTTCCCCAGAAAGAATAATACACATATATTATGTAGATCTAAACTGCCAACTGTTAATTAGCAAGAACAACTCATATTTATGGACAGGGTCACAACCATAGCAATCCCCAAGCTCTATTTTTCCCACCTGTTCATCAAGGATTGACAGAGTCCCTAACGACAAGGGCCCCCATCCTCAGGTACTTGGGAGCCTAAAACAGCAATTAATAACTGACTTGTTTGATCAGCTTGTCAAGGGGGTTAGCTGACTAATCAAAGATTGAAACAGCTCCTGCAGATATGAAAGCAAGCCCATTTGGTCAGCTCCTAGCAGTGATACCAACTAAATGACACCAGGGGACAATAACAGTTAATTAGACCCCATTGCTCTTCACTGAGCTGAATTACCAGAGCTCTTAACCCTTATAGCCTTTCCCTGAACCTTTGAAGCCCAAACCCTCTCAACTCGGTAGCTCATAACTCTGATCCTATTCCAAGAGGATTCAGGCTATATGTTTTATTATATTCCTTGGGATACCAAACATGATATTGGGATTCTCATACTACATATACAAGTCATATAGGTTACAATCATACCACAGGCAATATTAACCAACCCATGCCAACAGGGCAATACCAGTCCTTGTATCCAGATGGTGGGCAATATTAAATGTGGGTGATCATCCAAGTACCTAAGTATTTGTGCATTGGGTTTTTTTGGGGGAAAAGGGAAGAAGTTGTACCCAAGGGCCTCCAGTAGTCCTTAGCTCCCAAAGTCAAATGGGACCCCTTTGGTGTGGCCATTTCTCCCTTTTTTAGTGTAGCCTAGAAAATTATCCTGTTCAGATGACTTTCTAGCTACACTGTGCTTAATTATGTTCCTATCTTGAGAGTCCATCTGCATTTTGATGGACCTTGCCCCGGTGGTGTTGTATGCCAAAATTGAAAGTCTTTCAGGCCAGGCTTCATCTCAACAGTATGCCATTATCCCCTACCCCTCTGGATAGCTAACATAAGGGGTTGTGATCAGTCACCACTGTGAACTCCCGACCAAACAAATAATCCTTCAGGGCCCATACCACAGCCAAACACTCCTGTTCCACTCCTGAATGGGCTTTACATGGTACTTTATTCTACTTTGTACTTAGCGCTATGGAAAATGCTGGCGTTTTATAAATAAAGAGTAATAATAAAAATGTATCTTTACTCACACAGCACCAGTTTATCTATGGCATTATTGTTGTTTCCAATAGACCCAATAGTGTATAATGTCCCAAAACAATATCACTTATACTGTTGTTTGAAATGTCATCAGAGAATTTAAGAATAGACAATTATTGTATTTCTCTAAACATATGCATTGATTTTATCCACACCAGATTAACCATGTGGTCTATAGTGCATCCTTCTGAATTGCATGGAAGTACTTATTAATTGCCAGTATAAAACACTTCAGGCTCAGAGTTGCTAAATTTTAAAAAAAGAATGTGTAAGCTGCAAAGAAATCTTAGCTTAGAGCATTACTTGTCTTCTCATAGTATAGGAGTGTAATTGAGAGAGCTTAAATGTGGAGTTTTGTAGCTTAAATTTACATGGAATAAAAAAAAAGCTTTTCGGGGCAGGGAAACTCTAACCTATTGGTTGTCTTTTTGTTTAATACACTTACTATATATTGTAGTTATAGTTACCAGTCTCCTACGAGTTTGTGCCTGTGTTTCTGGCACTTTGATGGAGGAACACAATTCAAGGAGGCTATAATACTTTTTCAAGTTTTACTAAAACTTTAGCCAGTAATACAATAATAATACTTCGAAACAAATCAAAGAAAATAACAGGCTTAGCTTCCACTGAAGCACTATCTTTACTTTTATACAGTTCCCTAACTATCCAGCTCTCATGCAAAGAGTCCAATAGTTTTTCAGATCTCCAGGTCTCCACTCTGCTCCAAGTGATCATAAAAGCCAAGCTGCTGTCTCACTGTCAGTGTCTTTTTCCAGCTTCAGATACCTGCACACATACTTCTCTCAGTTTGTCTCTTTCTCCAACTCAAATAAACTCTGCACAAACTCCTCTCTGTGTGTGTCTTTCTTAAGCCCAGACCGGCTGTCCTCCTCCAGCTGCACCCAAACTCCAGGAGCAGTCATATCAGGTCTTATGAGGTGTAGCTAATCAACTGCTCAGGAAAGTTAACTCCTTCAGTCCTCCTGTGTAAAGAGAGCTTTGCAAAGTCTGTGGCTCACATAAAACCCTTGTTTAACTCTATCACAAATTACATATATAGTATGCATTTAAAGCAACTTTACACCATTTACCCACAATTTACTTTGCAGGATTGTGAGTACATCCCTTTGATGCAGCCAATTAGTCTAGAGGGCATACATTATTTGTCCATAAAACTCCATAACTCAGCTGGTGCTGTGTCCTGATATACCATTATTATAATGTTCAGATGATGGTCTTAACATTGTTGCAAATGCAATCTGCAATGGGAAATGAAAGTTCAATTATTTAATCTTCGTATTTACTAAATTTTCAGAAAAAAAAGATAAAAAACCTAGTCCTGTCTTTTTAAGTGCGTGACAAACAAACACCATGTGTGAGTTCAATGTCCTTTTTATGTGTGTTCAGCTTGGCAAATTGTGTTTGTTTAACGAGTAGGCAGGAATATTCATTGTTTTGTGAGAGATCTAATGAGAGCTAGATTTTTTTTCATTTGCTGTTTATTTTGATTTATAAAATTGGTTTGTTTAAAATAAAAGAGGTAGAAAGTTTAGACTTTTGTTGGAAACCCAGAAGACTGTGATATAACCTCTATCACTACTTAAACATTGTAAAATGATAATAAAAACATCAAATTCGTTTAGTAAATCCATAACTATAAAAAGCTCATCCAGCAAGTACAATAAGCATATTATTGCTAAACTAGTCACTTGCCTCTCACAAATGACAGGATATTATTTTATTTTTCCGCCCCCCCTCCATCTCTTTCCCCCTCTCCCTACCCTGTGTCTCTCCCCCCTCTCCTTTGTCTCTCCCCCCTTCCCCCCTCTGACTCCTGTGTGTCTCTTTCCCCCTCTCCCTCCCCTGTGTTTCTTTTCCCCCTCCTTCTCCCCTGTATCTCTTCCCTCCTTCCCCTCCCCTGTGTCTGCTTCCCCATCTCCCTGCCCTGTGTATCTTTCTCCCCCCACCCCTGTATCTCTTTCCACCCCTCTCCCTCCCCTGTGCCCCTTTCCTCCCTCCCTCCCCTGTGTCTCTTTCCCCCCTCTCCCTCCCCTGTGTCTGTTCCCCCTCTCCTGTGTCTCCTTCCCCATCTCCCTCCCCTGTGTCCCTTCCCCATCTCCCTCCCCTGTGTCTCCTTCCCTCCCATTTCCCTCCCCTGTGTCTAATTCCCATCCTCTCCCTCTCCTGTAATCTTACCCCATGTCCCTCCCCTGTGTCTCCTTCCCCCATCTCCCTCCACTATGTCACTTCCCCCATCTCCCTCCACTGTGTCACTTCCCCCGTCTCCCTCCCCTGTGTCCCTTCCCCCATCTCCCTCCCCTGTGTCTATTTCCCACCCTCTCACTCCCTTGTGTCTCTTCCCCCTCTACCTCCCCTGTGTCTCTTTCCCCCATCTCCCTCCCCTGTCTCTCTTTGCCTCCTCTACCGTCTTCTATTCCTATTATGGGCCTGCTTAGACCAATATCGGGTGGTTGCTGTGGTACTTGACCAATAAAAGATATACATCACTGAAGAATCTGCAGAGCATTAGCAGTTTGCATTAGCGTTTGATACTTTTTTTTATTTTTTGTATACATCTATACATTGTTTTTACCATATTTGTTTTTGATCTTCCTTTTGAAAATAAATATTTAATTTTCATCAACTCTGAGTGATCTTGTTGAGATCGATTAACCAAATCTCACCTACCATAGCTAGACCGGAAGAAATCATGATATACATATTATAAATGTCCAGGGATTACTGGTACTAAATATTGTGCGCTTTTAAACATTCCCCCCTTGTGTACTCCCTACTTGTTCAGGACACTGGTGTGAACAGTGTCCCGGGAATCAGCTGTACATGACAAGACACAAGAGATACAGACAAAAACAACGGTTGCACTTCTACTGTAATACTAAAAGAAAGAGACTACCCAAGCGCCTATCCAATTGGGACGGCATAAACCCCAATCACCAATTTTCAAGCCCTTTAAGAAGAAGCAGTGCTTATATTTACTTGGTGCTCACTGAAGAAGGTCTTCAGCTATGGACGAAACCTCCAGCTCCAACATAATACATTTCATTTGATTTTTTATTTTGATTTAGTATATAGTGTATAAAGACAGATAAGTTTATGTTTTTATTTTACATTTGATTAGTTTGAATGGCAATAGTAAAACATAATACTTCCACATAATAAATGGAAAAAAAACTATACAAATATAAAATAGGAAAGAGGCAACTTGGAAAAAAGCTAGAATTTATATTTGCATTAAAAGAGTATATAGACATTAAGAATGAGCTTGTAAATTATGGTCCTGCACAGCTTCAGAGATTGTCCACAGAAATACAAATGAACACTTTGGGCCTCATTCAATTGCGATTTGGCCAATTGAATAGGGCTCTATAAAAGCACATAGCATATTTTTTTTACAATGTTTTTAGTTAGTGAACTTCTATTCAAAAGCAAGGTCTTCACTAACTAAAAACTTTTGCAAAAAAATAGGCTATGTTCATATATAGAGCCCTATTCAATTGGCTAAATCGCAATTGAATGAGGCCCTTAGATAGCTGAAAAGGCTAACACTGCATGATTTAGGCTAGGTGGCAATTTCTTGCAATATAACAGATTTAGATAAATCAATATTTTGTATATTACTTGCAAAATGATATATTTAAAAGATTGTTTACTTTGTGGGAGAATTTATTAAAGCAATGGGTTGTTATGGGGCATAATGACCTGTGACATCAGATCATGTGATTTACTAATGATTATGTCTAGTCTAAAATGCTGCTGAAAGTGGCTCATAGAAACCACCCACAATCTGGGCACATTTAGGGCATGTTATGGCTATGTTTAAGTTAATATCTAAATTAACTAAAGCAAATTTGTGATCTTAAGAGGCCACCATGCTGCTGTTCAGCATCTCTTACTAAAACCACACAATGTGATAAAACCTAGAGTATAAATGAAATTAAAACAACCCCTCCAGGACTTATTTTAATTTTATTTATACATGGCGGCACTTTGATAAATTATTATAACTCTTCCCTACCCCTCTTCAGCCATTGTAAGCAGGCACCAGTGGGTGAGGTAGTAAATGGAGGGATCCAGTGCAAAATTAATTTGGGCCCCCTTGCAACTTCTGTATATACTGCATAGGGGTCAATAACAAAGCAAAAAATATATGTGTGTGGTCAGATCACACCTAGGATGACCGTATCACCTTTCCATAAAATAATTATCTGTCATCATCCAATAAGAAATTAAGGACAAGATTCAATTTGAAGCCCGCAACTCGATCTCAAACGGCCGAATGTCTGCATGTGAGTTGCTGGCTCCAATTCATCTCCGATTGCGATGCTATTCAGTTGCCCAAGCCTGCAAGTTACGGGCGGAAGCCAAAACCGTAAACCATGCACTGGGTCGGAGCACTTCAGGACGGGAACTTGATCAATTCAGCAAGCCCGTAACCTCCCATTTTGAATCGGCCAATAGAAAATGAGACTGTCATTATTACATCAGTAAAACATGGGGGTTACATGTCATTCAATTAGGTTCGGGGGTCCAAAATGCAATCAGACTCACAAAACATTCAAAATAAAGAATTATGAAAATAAATGCCAATACTGTTCTAGTGTATAAGGGTAGCCTGATATGTATTAACTCATTGATACACAAAATCGATTTAACCCCGAAATGACACATAAAAAGTATTTTATTGTCTGCCGATTTGCGGGCTTGAGAGTGTTGTGCAATTGATTCTAATGTCTTTCATCGCGTTCCCCTTTATTTACAGTGCAGTATTGATTTTTTATTTGCATTTACAGTGCTACGAATAGGTGTTTAACCCCCTTGCGGGTCCACTCTAGCGCTCATAGGATTTTTGCCTTCATTTGCCATTTACGGGTGTGAAAACATTTGCGGGCTTGGGGAAATTGAGAAATTGAATAGCGATTTGTGATTTTAGCCTTGCGAAAGTGACAGATCAAAGGTTTCTGGAGGCTGTAAGTTACAAGTTTAACCATCGCCATTTTTTCAAGCTCGTAACTCGGAAGCCGTTCGGAGCCCGCAAAAAGACGCCAATTCCATAGCAAACTAAAAGTCTCCCTTTACTCCAAGTATTGCCAGAAGTTGAGGGCCCCTACACTGTTGTACCAGCACTAGCTCGACCATAGAGATGAAATCTTGATTAGAACCCTTGAGTCTGATACATAAGCCTCTTGCAGTGCTCAATACGGTGAGGGGGAAAAGTATTTGATCCCCTGCTGATTTTGAACGTTTCTCCACTGACAAAGAAATGATCAGCCTATAACTTTAATGGTAGGTGTATTTTAACAGTAAGAGACAGAATAACAAAAAAAAACACCAAGAAAAACGCATGTCACAAAAATCTATAAATAGATTTGCATGGCAATGAGGGAAATAAATATTTGACCTCTTCGACTTAGTACTTGGTGGCAAAACCCCTGGTGGCAACCAGAGAGGTCAGACATTTTGTGTGGTTGGCCACCAGGTTTGCACACATCTCAGGAGGGATTTTGTCCCACTCCACTTTGCAGATCCTCTCCAAGTCATTAAGGTTTTGAGGCTGATGTATGGCAACTCAAACCTTCAGCTTCATTTTCTATGGGATTAAGGTCTGGAGACTGGCTAGGCCACTCCAGGACCCTAATGTGCTTCTTCTTGAGCAACTCCTTTGTTGCCTTCGCTGTGTGTTTTGGGTCATTACCATGCTGGAATATCCATCCATGACCCATTTTCAATGCCCTGGCTGAGAGAAGGAGGTCTCACCGAAGATTTGATGGTACATGGCCCCGTCCATCGTCTCTTTGATGCGGTGCAGTTGTCCTGTTCCCTTAGCAGAAAAACACCCCCAAAGCATAATGTTTCCACTTTCAAATTTGATGGTGGGAATGGTGTTCTTGGGGTCCAAACACAGTGACTTGAGTTGATGCCAAAGAGCTCGATTTTGGTTTCATCTGACCACAACACTTTCACCCAGTTCTCCTCTGAATCATTCAGATGTTCATTGGCAATCATCAGACGGGCCTGTACATGTGCTTTCTTGAGCAAGGGGACCTTGCGGACGTTGCAGCATTTCAGTCCTTCAAGGCGTAGTGTGTTACCAATTGTTTTCTTCGTGACTATGGTCCCAGCTGCGTTGAGATCATTAACAAGATCCTCTTGTGTAGCTCTGGACTGATTCCTCACTGTTCGCATGATCACTGAAACTCCACAAGGTGAGATCTTGCATGGAGCACCAGACAGAGGGAGACTGACAGTTATTTTGTGTTACTTCCATTTGTGAATAATTGCACCAACTGTTGTCACCTTCTCACCAAGCTGCTTGGTGATGGTCTTGTAGCCCAATCCAGCCTTGTGTAGGTCTACAACCTTGTCCCTGACATCCTTGGATGGCTATTTGGTCTTGGCCATGGTGGAGAGTTTGGAATCTGATTGATTGATTGCTTCTTTGGACAGGTGTCTTTTATACAGGTAACAAGTGGAGATTAGGAACACTCCCTTTAAGAAAGTGCTCCTAATCTCAGCTCATTACCTGTATAAAAGACACCTGGGAGCCAGAAATCTTGCCGATTGATAGGGGATCAAATACTTATTTCACTCCTTGACCTGCAAATCAATTTATAACTTTTTTTACATGCGTTTTTCTTGGTTTGTTTTTTGTTATTCTGTCTCTCACTGTTAAAATACACCTACCATTAAAATTATAGACTGATCATTTCTTTGTCAGTGGACAAACATTCAAAATCTGCAGGTTATCAAATACGTTTTTTCCCTCACTGTAGCTCCAGTATGCTGTAGAAGCATTTTTCACCATAGGTTATTACCAAAAAGCAATATAATGGAACCAAGTTTTAAGATAGGGACTTAAGAGCATTAAAAAAAAAAAAAACATGTATCTTTTCATAGTGACTAGACAATGTCCTGTTGCTGATTAGTCCTTTACCTGGTAAAGGAAATTTTGTTTAGACTATTTTTTCACAAAAATAGTAAGTAAACTATAACTTGTTTTTGTGTATTTATCATAGTGTCTTATATCTATGCTGATTCTGCACGTACACATGTTTAATTCTGGATATATCATACTGAGTTCATACTTTTACTTTACAATATCCAGCTTGTGTCTGGATCAATGCAATACTTTCTCTTGTACATGTGTTGATTTCATGATAGAGCCCAGCGTAACCTGCAGGTCGCACAGTCCTGTGTCTGTCATGCCATTTGTTATGTGCGGACTGCAGACAGGAAATCTATAAAGGCAATTATTTTTTTTGCTTCTGCTGTTGTTGCATTTATGGCCTGTATCTCTTTTGCATCTCTAACAGTTTATTGTGCAATGCCTTTGAAAAATGAGTTATTGTGTATTGATAAAAGGGCAATTGTGACCTTTTCTGTGGGGAAGCTAAAGGAAAATCTGGACTTCTGTGCCAATATAAAGTATATGTACACACAAACACAAATATATATATATATATATATATATATATATATATATATATATACAGGGAGTGCAGAATTATTAGGCAAATGAGTATTTTGACCACATCATCCTCTTTATGCATGTTGTCTTACTCCAAGCTGTATAGGCTCGAAAGCCTACTACCAATTAAGCATATTAGGTGATGTGCATCTCTGTAATGAGAAGGGGTGTGGTCTAATGACATCAACACCCTATATCAGGTGTGCATAATTATTAGGCAACTTCCTTTCCTTTGGCAAAATGGGTCAAAAGAAGGACTTGACAGGCTCAGAAAAGTCAAAAATAGTGAGATATCTTGCAGAGGGATGCAGCACTCTTAAAATTGCAAAGCTTCTGAATCGTGATCATCGAACAATCAAGCGTTTCATTCAAAATAGTCAACAGGGTCGCAAGAAGTGTGTGGAAAAACAAAGGCGCAAAATAACTGCCCATGAACTGAGAAAAGTCAAGCGTGCAGCTGCCACGATGCCACTTGCCACCAGTTTGGCCATATTTCAGAGCTGCAACATCACTGGAGTGCCCAAAAGCACAAGGTGTGCAATACTCAGAGACATGGCCAAGGTAAGAAAGGCTGAAAGACGACCACCACTGAACAAGACACACAAGCTGAAACGTCAAGACTGGGCCAAGAAATATCTCAAGACTGATTTTTCTAAGGTTTTATGGACTGATGAAATGAGAGTGAGTCTTGATGGGCTAGATGGATGGGCCCGTGGCTGCATTGGTAAAGGGCAGAGAGCTCCAGTCCAACTCAGACGCCAGCAAGGTGGAGGTGGAGTACTGGTTTGGGCTGGTATCAGCAAAGATGAGCTTGTGGGGCCTTTTCAGGTTGAGGATGGAGTCAAGCTCAACTCCCAGTCCTACTGCCAGTTCCTGGAAGACACCTTCTTCAAGCAGTGGTACAGGAAGAAGTCTGCATCCTTCAAGAAAAACATGATTTTCATGCAGGACAATGCTCCATCACACGCGTCCAAGTACTCCACAGCGTGGCTGGCAAGAAAGGGTATAAAAGAAGAAAATCTAATGACATGGCCTCCTTGTTCACCTGATCTGAACCCCATTGAGAACCTGTGGTCCATCATCAAATGTGAGATTTACAAGGAGGGAAAACAGTACACCTCTCTGAACAGTGTCTGGGAGGCTGTGGTTGCTGCTGCACGCAATGTTGATGGTGAACAGATCAAAACACTGACAGAATCAATGGATGGCAGGCGTTTGAGTGTCCTTGCAAAGAAAGGTGGCTATATTGGTCACTGATTTGTTTTTGTTTTGTTTTTGAATGTCAGAAATGTATATTTGTGAATGTTGAGATGTTATATTGGTTTCATTGGTAAAAATAAATAATTGAAATGGGTATATATTTGTTTTTTGTTAAGTTGCCTAATAATTATGCACAGTAATAGTCACCTGCACACATAGATATCCCCCTAAAATAGCTAAAACTAAAAAAAAACTAAAAACTACTTCCAAAAATATTCAGCTTTGATATTAATGAGTTTTTTGGGTTCATTGAGAACATGGTTGTTGTTCAATAATAAAATTAATCCTCAAAAATACAACTTGCCTAATAATTCTGCACTCCCTGTATATATATATATATATATATATATATATATATATATATATATATATATATATATATATATATATAGTAAATAAAAAGTACATCTGTGTTCACATTTGAAAGTCTAAAGCAAGTTAAGAAACCTGCTTCCAGCTCAGAGTTCTGAGAAAAACAGTTTTTACACTGCATTCTGGGAAGTTGAGCTGGGACACACAAATATGGCCACAAATGCCTCGCTCTTTATTCCGTAGCCATTATCAAACATGGCTTCCTTTAAGCATATGCATGCTGTTTTATACAGCTTTAATGCAAAGCCAAGGTTGGAATAAACACAGGCTGAGTATCCAATGCATGTACAGCTGTTTCAAGCTTACTGGCTATCATCAGCATGGAGAGGGATCTCAGCCTGTGTTGTGGAAATTATGAGTAGGTAGTTCACCAAAACAATAATTTATAATATGGTGGACACTATATTATATATATAGGGACACGACAGATGCTATTAAAAGACAACTAATAAATAAACACAAAAAAACCCTTAGTCGTCTGGTTTTCATAAACGTTATAAAATTTAACAAAAGAGCACAATTCTGATTAGCTGTTTCCTTTATATTTTGATATGTAATTAAAGTAAAGAGTAACTGGCATATAGAATTCTAGACTCAGTATAGCTTTACGTGTATCCTAGGCATGCTTGAACTCCATATTGTGTTTGACTCTACCACGACCACTGGAAGACTATTCCAGTTATCTTCGAATCTTTCTCTACCTTTTCACAAGCTTCCAACTTCAAATGGATTTTGAATTGTTTTTTTTCTGAAAGATACTTCTGTCTTGAAGTTTATTAAATCATTTCAATAATTTGAAAGGTTCCATCATATCACTGCTCACAATTATGTCCTCTAAGTTATACACATGAAGGTCATGAACTATTTCCTTATGAGTTTTACTAAACAGGTTAATAGAAAACACAATAAATTTTATATTTTAACTATGCTTGCTTATCCATGCTCAACCCCACTTTTATTCATATCTATCTATCTATCTATCTATCTATCTATATATCTAACTTGCTAACCATCTACACCTCTTACCAGAAAAGTGGTGACCCACTACCCCCTACGAGGTCAGTTATTCCTGGGACACCTATTGTACCTAAACCTAGCATCCTAGCATTGGGGTCACTATAGACCCTTATGGCACCATGACTACTACTATAGGGATTTTTATGGACCACCATGGAGCCTATCTGCCATGAGGGTCCACAAGGATGCCCATAGTACCTGCCACCATCCCCAATTAAATAAACTAAATACATTAAAATGCAAAAAAACTACAAAAAAGCGAGAAACTACCAAAAGAAACCTGGTGGGGTGGTTCTACTTTCATTCCCATCGAGGGCTCTCCATCAATGATCACTGATAATTTCAACCAATGAGAATACACGGACTAGAATCTGTGCATTCCAATTGGTTAGCTTGTAACCAATTAGATGGTTGTATTTTGCTCTATTTTGATAGGTTGAAATGTCAGTCAATCAGAATAAGATTTCATTCTAGTGTTATCCTTCTCTAAGAGCTTGAATATCATTGCAGGAGGCATGTGATAGAGATTCTGAAAATATTTATGGGACAAACACTCAGTGCTTAAGATATTACAAACATTTTGATCACTCAGATGGCATTTCTTGGGGGCTATAAAAACAAGTGTAATATGGTAGCTCCGTAGTGTTTTACAAGTGATTTTTACTTAAGGAGCCATGGATTAGAGACCTCATTAAGTGACACATAGAGCCCGATTCAAAAGCCATATGTCTGCGGGCTTGCTGCGGGCTCTCGTTCATCTCTGATTCCAGTGCTATTCAATTAAAGAAGCAGCAAGTTACGGGCCGAATGCCAAAGCCGTAAAACACGCACTTGTGCGTAGCAGTTCAGGGCAGTAACATGATAAATTAAGCAAGGCTTTAACTACCCATTTAAAAACAGCCAATAGAAAATGAGACCACCATCATTACGGCAGTAAAACATGGAGGTTACATGTCAATCAATTACCGTTTGGGGGTCCGATATGCAATGGGACTCGCAAACCCTCAATATACAAAATAATAACAATGAAAGACAATACTGTTCTAGTCCAT
Source organism: Discoglossus pictus (assembly GCA_027410445.1). Lineage (NCBI taxonomy): Eukaryota > Metazoa > Chordata > Amphibia > Anura > Alytidae > Discoglossus > Discoglossus pictus. The sequence continues at coordinate 20,793,400 of CM050166.1, read as the reverse complement.
ATGGCTGTCCTGATATGTATTTACTCATTGATTCCCGAGATCAAGATAACTCCGAAATGAAACATTAAAATAAATGTGTTTTTACTGCCGATTTGCGAGCTTGATACTGTTGGGCAATTGATTCTAATGTCTTTCATCGATTTCCCTGTCATTTACAGTGCAGCATTGATTTTTTATTTGCATTTACAGTGTTACGGACATGTCTTCAACCCCCTTGCGAGTCCTCTCTAGCACTTGTTGGATTTTCTCCTACATTTGCCGTTTACGGGTGTGAAAACATTTGTGGACTTGGGGAATTGTAGCAATTGAATAGCGATTTGCGATTTTAGTGATCATAACTCTTGAAGACGAGACAGATAAAGGGCTTCGGGAGGTTGTACGTTATGGGTTTAACCAACGGCAAAGTTTTCAAGCCCGTAACACGTAAAGCGTTTGGAGCCTGCAAAAAGACGCCAATTGAATATCAAATTCATTTTACTGCCTCACTTACAGGCTCCAGTAACTTATGATAACTCAATTGAATCAGGCTCATAGTATCCTGTTTCTAACATCACAATTTGTGACATCAACAGTCGTTGAGCTCCATACGGTACAGAGTTTTTCAGCTTCTTGGATAATGATATTTTAGAAGACTGTTCTCAATGAAAGAACAACGTATAATAAATATGTTTTTTAATGGTAAACATGGTATTCATTACAGGTATTGAATTACTGTTCATCAAGAAACAGCAGATAAGCAATATTATTTGTTATTGTGATGGAATTTTGTTTTCATTAAAAGTTCATGTAATCAATTGTAATCAATATTATTTTATAAAAAATATAAATATACAAATTATATACAAATTATGCCCATGAGATAAATAAATTGTAATATATTTAAAATATCAGGTTAGCTTTATTTCGGAACCTAGGGAGATGACTTAAAACTTGACAACAGCATATCAGCAAAACAGAAATGTCAACAAAGGTAAAATATTAAGAAAAGTAAATTGTATTGGACACGTCTGGCTCTCTAGTCTCCAACTGGAGGTCTGCCATGAACCAGTGTGCCAAGGATATTATTATGATTATTAGAGGTCTAGAGTTTGTAGATAATGTATTAATACATGGGTCCCAGGTCTGTCAAAGATTTTATGTTAGGTTTTCTTTGCATATTATTTGGAATATTAAATTCAATGTATAATTTATCATATGGCGTACTGGAGAATCTTTTTGTATACAAACTAATGATATTGGGAGCAGCCACATTTTTTAGCAAATGTGGATGACCTTTCAGTACCGTTTTTAAACCTTTTTTTTTTGTTAAAATACCAACAACTGCATATTCAAGCTCCAAGTCAATATTAAGGTTTAATCAGTGGCGGAGTTAGTGCATGAGGGTCCAGTGCAAAAAGAATATTTGGGCCAGCCACCCCACCCCACCCCAAGGAGGAGGCAGGCACAATTTTTTTTGGCACTTCCCGGGCCCACTCCAACATCAACTAACACAGTATATATGTACACTATACAAAAAATATATATATAAATAAAAAAAATTAAACAGGGGGCTGAGGGAGGCTGGAGAGGTCCCCAAGGGGCTATAATAGGCTGAGCTATGCATACTGCAGTGAATCCGACAGCTGCTGAAGAGTGCGTGGTGGAGGACCCAAACGGCGAACATTGCAATTGAGGTAGTCCCACAGGGTTCAAGTCAGGGGAATTTAGAGGCCTGGGAAGTAGTTGGAACCACTCCCAGGCAATTCTTGCTGTATGACACACTGCATTGTCCTGCGGAAGATCCCATCAGCTCCAGGCAAGACAGTCAACATGTACAGTGGATATAAAAAGTCTACACACCCTATCACGACCCACTCTCTGGCTGGGGTCTGCTGACTTGATTTGGGTTACTCTGGACCTTGGAGCCGTTTTGATTACAGGAACACCATGTCTCAGGCCTTGGTTTAGACTGAGCAATATTGACAGTAAGTCTGACGAATCTTACTGCAAGCATATGTCCCCGGGTAAATAATACATCTACACACCACGTCTTGATGAAAATTATGAACACTTTATTGAATTTAGTCAGCTTATTTAAAACCTTGCACAACACACTCAGTAGAGGGAGTGGCTACTCTTAGTCAAACCCTCATTCCCCTCTGGCCATTCTCACAGAAGTAATTTGTGGGAACTTATTAGTCTCCTCCCCCAGTGCCTCCCCCAGGCGTGGCTACTAATTCATTTTGGTGGCTGGCTCTCAAGGGAGAAACATCCTTTATTAGCTCTTGAACTATGCCCCTGGGCTTGTGGTTGGGAAACACCATACTATACTATTGTCCTGCGGTGCCTGGCAGTCTGGCAAATCTCTTTGTTTAGGTTATCTCCTTTGTTTACACTATGGACCATATGGCCAACTCCTGACTGAGAGTTTATACAATGGGGGAGGGTTGACTAATTAAAACATAACTATCACTCCCCAATACAATATACAATATAACACTAACATATTATCCCCCATAACACAATATACAGATGGTGGCGATTGGTATATAACAGTCCAGTCCCAATATAGGCCACTGCTGCCAGTCTCAAGATGGCCCCAGCATAGTTCACGCCAAATCCAATATGGCCCCTGGGTGATTCATGACACACCCCTGTTAAAATGTCAGGTTTCTGTCATTTTATGTCAGGTTTCTGTCATGGGGACCCCCGCTGCAATGAAAATTCAAAAAAACGTAAAGGTCCTTAAAGGACCCGTAATAAAAAATAATAAAAAATACCCTATCACACATGGGGCTCTATACAGAGCCCCATCAACCCCTAAAAAACCCTGTCACTCATGGGTGTCAACAAAGACCTCCATAAGCCCATACATAACCATGGCACTCATGTGGGTCAATACAGACCCCCATAAACGATTAATTAACCCTGTTACTCATGGGGGTCAATATAGACCCCCATAAGCCCTTAATTAACCCTTTCACTCATGGGGATCAATACAGACCCCCATAAGCCCTTCATTAACCCTGTCACTCATGGGGGTCAATACAGACCCCCATAAGCACTTAATTAACTCCCTCACTCATGGGGGTGAATACAGACCCCCATAAACCCCTAAGTAACCCTGTCACTCATGGGGGTCAATACAGCCCCCCATAAATCCCTAATTTACCCCGTCACTCATGAGGGTCAATACAGACCCCCATAAACCCATAATTAACTCTGTCACTCATGGGGGGCAATAAAGACCCCCATAAGCCCATAAATAACACTGGCACAAATGGGGGACAATACAGACTCCCATAAACCCTTAATTAACCCTGTCACTCATGAGGGTCAATACAGCCCCCCATAAGCACTTCATTAACCCTGTCACTCATGAGGGTCAATACAGACCGCCATAAACCAATAATTAACCCCGTCACTCATGGGGGTAAATACAGACCCCCATAAACCCATAATTAACCCTGTCACTCATGGGGGTCAATAAAGACCCCCATAAGCCCATAAATAACCCTGTCACTCATGAGGGTCAATACAGACCCCCATAAACCCTTAATTAACCCCGTCACTCATGAGGCTCAATACAGCCCCCCATAAGCCCTTCATTAACCCTGTCACTCATGAGGGTCAATACAGACCCCCATAAACCCATAATTAACCCCATCACTCATGGGGGTCAATACAGACCCCTACAAACCCCAAATTAAGCCTGTCACTCATGGGGGTCAATACAGACCCTCATAATACATATCATTAACCCTGTCACTCATGGGGGTCAATACAGACCCCCATAAGAACGCAATTAACCCCCTCACTCAAGGGGTCAATACAGACCCCCATAAACCCCTAATTAACCTGTCACTCATGGGGGTCAATACAGACCCCCATAATACATATCATTAACCCTGTCACTCATGGGGGTCAGTACAGACCCCCATAAACCCATAATTAACCCTATCACTCATGGGGGTCAATACAGACCTCATAAGCTTCTATTTAACCCCATCAGTCCCATAAGGGTATATTATGACCATTATGGGCCTGTTACAACCCAACATTAACTACATAAGTGCCATGACACCTACACTACCTACACTACCTACCTACCTCCTAATAACCCCCCCACCACTCTAATTACAGAAAAGAAAAAAAATAAAGTCACCAAAAATAAAAAATCTATATTACATCTATATTACATAAAATAAAAAAACTAAATCACAAAAACATAAAAAATCTACATTACATAAAAGAAAAAACCTAAGTCACAAAAAAGAAAAAATCTACATTACAAAAAAGAAAAAAACCTAAGTCACAAAAAATAAAAAAAGGAACCTTACAGAAAATAAAAAAATACATTACAACCATTAGATAGATAGGATGCATATTAGATAGATGGGGCCTCATTCTATTATCGGCCGTAGGAGATGCGGGGCCTTGCTATCCCTTGCGGCCGCACGCGCCGGAGGAAAGCCTTTGATCTAAAACGGCCGCAAGAGTTTCGGCCGCAAGAATATCCCGGTTGCTATTCTATTGCTCCGGGGAGCCTCACTGTAAGGCTAAAACCGAGCCGCAGCTTACTTGCAGAAAAAAGGTCCCGCTAGCACTAATTAAGCACATAATATAGCCCAAATAAAGCCATCCTGCACTCTGAGGAGACTATAAAGTGATTGCAGGTGTTAGCAAAAATAGCACAACATTCCCCTATACTCATATCCGTAAATATTTTTTTTTATATATATATGTCAAATATCCATGTAAAAAGTCCAGAGTGCTTGGAGCACCTCAGACCCGCCCACGCTGCGGCCAGAAAATAAACAGTTAATGTAAACTCGGGTTTGGGCTGATGTGCAAGCTTGAGAGTGGGTTACTATTAATCCTCATGTCCCCCAATATGATCCCTAGCATTTACAGAGCTTTACAGTGCAGTCTTGAATTTATTTTTGTGTTTAAAGATTTCTGAGCTTACGGCCGGTTGCAAGATATACGGCCGGCCGTAAGAGGAGATCCTTGCGGGGCCGTATAATTGAATTCCAAGATAACGGAACCCCCGCAAGGAATCGCAGCCTTGCGGCCATTTTACGGACGATAATAGGATGAGGCCCAAGGTATTTATTGTATATTAGATAGATTGGGTGATGTATATTAGATAGATTGGGGGATGTATATTACATAGATAGGATGTATTGTATATTAGATAGGGGTGTATTGTATTGTATTTCATTTTTTTTGTATTGTATTGTATTGTATGTATTATATGTATTTCTTTTCAGGTGTGTAATTGTTTTTTTTTTCTGTAGTGGGGGCAGAAGAGGAGGAGGCCGGGGACATCGCGGGGAGGTAAGTACAATGTATATTATGTTTATTTTACTTTGTTTTATGTTTATGTATGTGTATTAATGTAAAGTTTTTTTTTTAACAGGGGCCGCACCGGAGAAGAGGAAAAGAAAATGGACAGGGACATGCTGGAAAGGTGAGTAGAATATTTAGAATATGTACTATGTTTATTTATTTTATGTAAATGTTGAACTAATTTTTTTATGTTTTTTTTCCCTAGGTGGCTGATCTGAAGGGACATCTCAAAGGTAAGTGGTCTTAATTATTTTATTTTAGCTTAGAATTAGGGTTTCTAGATAGAGATAGCATGTACTGTATATTACATTGTGGGATATATTGTATATTAGATAGATTGGGGGATGTATATTACATAGATAGGATGTATTTTTATATTAGGTAGATTGGGGGATGTATATTACATAGATAGGATGTATTGTATATTACATAGATTGGGGGATGTATATTACATAGATAGGATGTATTGTATATTAGATAGATTTGGGGATGTATATTACATAGATAGGATGTATTGTATATTAGATAGATTGGGGGATGTATATTACATAGATAGGATGTATTGTATATTACATAGATTGGGGGATATATATTAGATAGGGGTGTATTGTATTGTATTTCATTTTATTTGTATTGTATGCATTGTATTGTATGCATTTTATTGTATGTATTATATGTCTTTCCTTTTCAGGTGTGTAATTATTTTTTTCTGTAGTGGGGGGGGGGGGGTTGTAATGTATTTTGTTATTTTCTGTAATGTTCCTTTTTTAATTTTTGGTGATTTAGGTTTTTTCTTATTTTTTGTAATGTCGATTTTTTATCTTTTGTGATTAAGGTTTTTTTATTTTCCGTTATGTAGATTTTTTATTTTTTGTGATTTCGTTTTTTTTACTTTCTGTAATGTAGATGTTTTATTTTTTGTGATTTAGGTTTTTTGTTTTCTGTAATTACAGTGGTGGGGAGGGGGTTATTAGGAGGTAGATAGTGTAGGTACATAGTGTAAGTGTTAACAGGTTAGTGTAGAGGGTGGTTAGTTGATATTTAATGTTTTATTGGGGGGTATAGTGCAGAGGAGTGTTTAGACTTAGTGGCATGATGGTCCTTGAGGACCGTCATGGCACTTATGTGGTTATTGTTGGGTTGTAACAGGCCCATAATGGTCATAATATACCCTTATGGGACTGACGGGGTTAAATAGAGGCTTATGAGGGTCTGAATAGACCCCCATAAGTGACCGGGTTAAAATGGTGTAGTGCTTACACTTTGTGTCATGAGGGTCCTGGATGACCCTCATGGCACTTATAGTGTTAATACATGCGTTCATTAGTGTGTTCGAGGGGTCTATATAGTTGAGGCACACAGTACACTCACATTGTGTGGAAAAACTGCATTTCAACAATTTCTTTTATTGCTCCGTAATTTTTTGACGCTAGTATATATATATATATATATATATATATATATATATATATATATATATATATATAAAATTACGCTAGTATATATATATATATATATATATATATATATATATATATAAAATTATATAATATATATGACGCTAGTATATATATATATATATATATATATAAAATTATATAATATATATGACGCTAGTATATATATATATATATATATATATATATATATAATTATATAAAAAATATATATAAAAAATTATATACAGTATATAAAATTACAACAATATATAAGATCTTACATATTAGAGACAAAGCAATATGGGATTAGGGATCAATATGTGGCACATTATATCTAATTGTACAGCTAAAAAATGAATTAGTTATATGTGCATATGTTAAAATAAATTCCATATTTTTGTGTCCAAAATATAGAAACGTTTTTCACTTGAATTATTAGTTTCCTGCATAACAAATTTAGGCTTATGCCATTTCATACACGGTACCTTTTAAAACTTCCAATTAACGATTCTGTAAAAAAAAAACTTTCCAATTTAGATAGGATTATGTGAAAGTAAAGCCAGTACAGAGAATAATCTGTGACATCCACTTAGAAGCTCTTTACCTTTTATGCACCAGTGGTTTTTCAACATTCCTATTTACCGTATCTTTTCTTATTCCACTATTCTAAGAGGGCTCAGCTACACAATCCTGAGGAACCAACTCATTTTTATAATGCTATGGCTCAGTGGTAACTGCAGTGCTGGTATTATTAAAAAAGAGTTGGATAAAGAATGTTTGACAAGCGGTGGATAGATTCAGGTTATCTATACTATAACAATTTTGAATAAGCTCAAATTATTTAAATGAAAATAGACTTTGTTAAGCTATATGATAAACACAATTTAAAAATTTTGTTCATTGTGTATACAGACTTAGAGTATTTAAAATATGTATATATATATATTTTTGATCATAAGAGTTAAAGTAGCCATTTAGTAGATGGTTCATGTTGGATCCTTGAGTTGCATATAGCATAATGAAACTTTGCCAATTGTCTCATAAGGAAAAAAAAAAGCAAAATTCCTTCCGGACCCCAGCGACTGGCGATCGAATTTCTCCCTGGATCAGTATTCCTTCGCTAGTTATCTAGGATAACATTGAATGCCCTCTTTTTTTTAAAAATATATCTAACCCCTTTTTAAAGTTATCTATCGAATTTGCTATCACCACCTCCTTTGGTAGAGAATTTCACAGGTTAACCACCCTAACTTTGAAGAACCCTTTTCTTTGTTTAAGGTGAAATCTTTTTTCCTCTAACCTCAAGGGAAGTCCTCTTGTCAGTTTAGAGTCTCTTCGTACAAAAAGTTCACTTAACAAAGCCTTATATTGACCCTGGATGTATTTAAATAAGGTAATCATGTCCCCTTGTAGACGCCTTTTTTTCTAGCGAAAATAAGTTTAATTCAGTTAGTCTTACTTCATAACTTAGCACCTTAATTCCCCTTATTAGTTTTGTTGCCATTCTCTGTACTTTTTCCAGCTCTAAAATGTCTTTTTTATGAAGTGGTGCCCAAAATTGTACTCCATATTCCAAATGAAGGCATACTAGGGATTTGTATGGTGGTAGAATTATATTTGCTTCCCTTGCTTCTATACCCTTCCTAATATATGATAATATTTTACTTGCCTTTTGCAGCTGCTGCTTGGCATTGAGCACTGCTACCTAGGTGGTTGTCCACAAGTACTCTCAAATCCCTTTCAATATCAGATACCCCTAGATTTGCTCCATTAAGATTATAAATTGCATGGCTATTTTTCCTTCCCATATGCATAACCTTACATTTATTTGTATTAAATCTCATCTGCCATTTAGCCGCCAATTTCTCTAATTTATGCAAATCCTTTTGTAGGGAAAGTACATCATTATCTGAATGAATTACCTTGCACAACTTAGTGTCATCAGCAACAATGGAGAAACTACTTTTGAGTCCTACTTCTACTTCATTAATAAATATGTTAAAAAGGAGAGGACCTAATACTGAACCTTGAGGAACCCCACTTACCACATTAGCCAGCTTGCGATCCATGAGCAGATATTTACTGCAATTCCTGTATCCCTTAGTTTGCTCAAAAGTCTCCCATGTGGCAGTGTGAGGAATTGACTCTGCTGGGTTTTGAACCCTGGTCCCCAGGCTGCTATACCTCTTCCCTACCACTGCACCAGCCTGCCTGTTGTGAATTCCATTGAGACCTTATAAGCTTGACTCTGCTAGCAATTGTATCAGTACCTAAGTCTCTTCAGCTGTGTCTGGTCAGGTGTCTGGTCCTTGGCCTATATTCTATTGATCCTTGCCAGATTATTGTGTGGTTTCTGATCACTTCAATAAACCTTGTTCCTGTTTTCACCTACAAGTTTGCGGAACTGGATTATTGCTGACCTTGGCTACTGGTCTCCACAACTTTGTGATTTCTATATCATTACAGAATAATCTGGCCCTTTCATGGAGACCGCCGGGACAGATTCTGCATTGGCCCAGCAGGTTGCTTTATTTGCAAGAACTGTGCAGATCCAGGCACAGACCATCCAAGTGCTGCAGGACCAGGTAGCTGAACTGCAAAATAAATTTCAGTCAATGCACAGTGAGTATACCAGCTACAGGGCACGTGATGCTGCGGCTGCTACTGTTACACCTGCTCAAGAGGCCCGCTTGCCCCTGCCAGAAAAGTTTGGAGGAGATCGCAAAAAATTTAGGGGTTTCCTAAATCAATGCCGTTTGCACTTCATGATGTTACCTCACCAATTTCCATCTGAAAGAGAGAAGGTGGGATTTATTTTTTCCTTATTCAAAGATGAAGCCCTGGCTTGGGGCTCCCCTCTTCTGGAACAAGACAGTCCAGTCTTGGGTAATCTAAATGACTTTCTTGAGGCCATGTGCCTAGTTTTTGATGACCCAAATCGATGTGCTACAGCAGAAGCCACTCTCCTTCATTTGCATCAAGGGAGGCGCTCGGTGGCTGAATATGCTGCTGAATTCAGACAGTGGGTTGCTGATACTTCCTGGAACCAATCAGCCCAGAGGTTCCACTTCAGAAAAGGTCTCTCAGAAGCTATAAGATGAGCTAGCTCGTGTTGATCTTCCTGCTGACTTTGATGCATTTGTGCGTTTGGCTATCCGTATTGATCGGAGACTTTCGGAAAGAAGATTGGAAAGACAGGGCTCTTTTAGACCAAGTACTACTCCAATTTCCTATTCAAGAACTTCTACTCTGATCCCACAAACACCTACAGACTCTGAGCCAGAGGCTATGCAGGTAAATCTAATAAGAGGGCCATTATCCAACGAAGAAAAACAGTGGCGACGCACTCACAATTTATGCCTGTATTGTGGTAGTGCAGGGCACTATGCCATCAATTGCCCTAGCAAATCCAAAAGAACAATAGCCAAAGGCTTTATTCGACCATCTAATTCTCCAGCAGGAGCTCCTATTTTCTTCGTAGAAAAGAAAGATGGCAGCCTACGGCCATGCGTTGATTACAGGGACATTAATAACATCACTGTTGAAAACCGCTACCCCTTGCCTCTGATTCCTGAACTTTTGGAGAGACTCCGCTCAGCTGAAATATTTACGAAGCTTGATCTTCGGGGGGGCATATAATCTGGTTCGCATAAGACCCAATGATGAATGGAAAACAGCTTTCAGAACCAGGTACGGGCATTACGAATATCTAGTAATGCTTTTTGGGCTGTGTAATTCCCCTGCAACTTTCCAGCATCTTATCAATGATGTACTACGAGATCTCCTGGATCAGTTTGTTGTGGCATATTTGCATGATATCCTAATATTCTCTGATAATCTTGAAAACCACAGAAAACAGGTCCGTATAGTTCTAGAGCGCCACGTACCCACCGCCTATACATTAAACTAGAAAAATGTGAGTTTGAACAAACAGACATTCAATTCCTGGGGTATGTAATAACTCCCAAAGGTTTAAGTATGGACGCAAGTAAAATTAAAGCTGTGCTGGACTGGCCCATCCCCAAGAATGAAAAAGATGTTCAGAGATTTGTGGGGTTTGCCAATTTTTACAGGCGTTTCATTAAGAATTTCTCTGCCGTTATTACACCGATCACTGAACTCACACGTAAGGGGACTCCTTTTCAGTGGTCCGATAAAGCGGATACCGCATTATCCCGATTGAAGACTCTGTTTACCTCTGCCCCTGTCCTGGTACATCCTCAGCCGGAATTACCATTTATTGTGGAAGTTGATGCTTCTGATTCAGCTGTTGGTGCTATACTGTCTCAAAGGACTGGACCTAAGATGCTGTTACATCCGTGTGCCTTCTATTCCCGCCAGATGGTGCCAGCAGAAAGAAACTATGACATAGGGAATAAAGAACTATTGGCTATAAAAGCTGCCTTCACCGAATGGAGACATCTCTTGGAGGGAGCTACCCATCCAATTACTGTCCTCACAGATCACAAATGTATTCGATCAGCTAAGAGACTGTCAGCCAGACAAGCACGCTGGTCCCTATTCTTCTCAAGGTTTAATTTTTTGGTTACATACCGTCCTGGCTCCAAGAATGGTAAGGCGGATGCTTTGTCTAGAATAGCTGACCCCCTCCATACTACCGTAACCAAGACCACCATCTTGCCAGAGGATATATTTATAGGAGTTACATTTCCTTCTGATCTGATGTCTCGCATTAAAAAGGGCTACGCTGAAGACCCAGTTCTTCGTGATCCTCCTCATGACCTTCATATGACGATGCTTAATGGGTTTTGGATTTTTCAACAACGTCTGTTTGCTCCGGAGTCAGTGCGACTGGACCTTTTACGTCTCTACCATGACTCAAAACCAGCAGTTCATCCAGGAATCCGAAAGACACAAGAGCTACTTGCCCGATCCTTTTGGTGGCCGAAGTATCATGAGGATGTTAAGAAGTATGTGTCCTCTTGTGATGTGTGTGCCAGACATAAGACTCCTCGCTCATCCCCTGTTGGCTTGCTTCAGCCTCTTCCGATTCCTCATCGTCCCTGGAGATCTATATCCATGGACTTTATTGTGGAACTACCTCCCTCTAAGAAACACACTACCATTCTTGTTGTTGTGGACAGGTTAACTAAGATGGGTCAATTCATACCAGCTCGTGGTCTCCCTTCAGCAAAACAGACGGCTGACCTGGTTATTCGGGAAATATTTCGCTTGCATGGAGTGCCTGATGAAGTAGTTTCTGACAGGGGAGTGCAGTTTACGTCTCGTTTTTGGAAACATTTTTGTTCTAATCTAGGTATTAATGTAAATCTGTCGTCAGCTTTTCATCCGCAAAGTAATGGACAGACTGAGCGAACCAACCAGACTTTGGAGCAATATTTGCGGTGCTATATTAGTTACCTGCAGGATGACTGGCTGGATTTTCTACCCACGGCGGAGTTTGCCTATAACAATGCCCAACACTGCTCCACTTCTTTGAGCCCATTTTTTGCCAACTATGGTTACCATCCGACCTTTCTAGTCTCCCAATTACTACTTCCATTCCTGCTGTCACTGACCGGCTAACGGCCTTACGTGATTCCCAAGCACTGTTGAAAGAGACTCTTTTGGAGGCTCAGGAATGTTACAAAAGAGCTGCTGATAGGCATAGAAAGGAGGCCCCAGTCTATAACGTTGGTGACAAGGTGTGGCTGTCAACAAGGAATCTCAAGCTTCGGATTCCTTCTCATAAATTGGGTCAAAGGTTCATGGGACCTTTTGAGATCATTGCTCAGATCAATGCTGTCACTTTCCGTTTACAACTCCCAAATTCCATGAAAATACATCCAGTGTTTCACGTTGCACTGCTTAAACCTTTTCATGAAAACACTTTCCCTGGCCGAGCCCTGCCTGCCCCACCTCCAGTCCTCGTGGATGGTGAGGATGAGTACGAAGTGGACAAAATTCTTGACTTCAGGATCTTCCGTAGCAAGCTTCAGTATCTGGTTCGCTGGAAAGGCTATGGTGAGGAGGAGAGTTTGTGGGAACCAGTGGACAATATTCACGCTCCTGATCTCCTTCGGTCTTTTCATGTGCAGTACCCTGCTAAACCAGGTAATAGGGCATCCAGAGGCTGCACCTATAGAGGCGGGGGTAATGTGAGGAATTGACTCTGCTGGGTTTTGAACCCTGGTCCCCAGGCTGCTATACCTCTTCCCTACCACTGCGCCAGCCTGCCTGTTGGGAATTCCATTGAGACCTTATAAGCTTGACTCTGCTAGCAATTGTATCAGTACCTAAGTCTCTTCAGCTGTGTCTGGTCAGGTGTCTGGTCCTTGGCCTATATAAGGCACTTCCTGTCTATTGATCCTTGCCAGATTATTGTGTGGTTTCTGATCACTTCAATAAACCTTGTTCCTGTTTTCACCTACAAGTTTGCGGAACTGGATTATTGCTGACCTTGGCTACTGGTCTCCACAACTTTGTGATTTCTATATCATTACAGGCAGTGTATCAAAAGCCTTTGCAAAATCCAAAAAGACTACATCCACTGAGTTGCCCTGATCCAAGTTCCTACTAACCCCCTCATAGAAACTAATTAGATTTGTTTGACATGACCTATCCTTTATAAATCTGTGTTGACTGCTACCTATGATCTTGTTCAAATAGACATATTCTTGTATACTGTCCCATATTAACCCTTCTAAAAGGTTCAGATGTGAAGCTCACTGGTCTTTAATTCCCCGGAAGACCATTGGCAACTAGTGATGTCGCGAACATCAAATTTTGGGTTTGCGAACAGCGAACTCGAACTTCATCAAATGTTCGCGAACGGGCGAACATCGGCGAACCGCCATAGACTTCAATAGGCAGGCAAATTTCTGGGAAACTCTTTCTGGCCACAATAGTGATGGGAAAGTTGTTTCAAGAGGACTAACACCTGGACTGTGGCATGCCGGAGGGGGATCCATGGCAAAACTCCCACGGAAAATTACATAGTTGATGCAGAGTCTGGTTTTAAGCCATAAAGGGCATAAATCACCTACATTCCTAAATTCCATTCCTAAATTGTTTGGAATAACATGCTTTAAAACATCAGGTATAATGTTGTATCGATCAGGTAGTGTAAGGGTTACGCCCGCTTCACAGTAACAGACCAATCTCCCCGTTTAATGCACCGCAAACAACCGCAAACAGTCCCTTTGCACAAATGCAAACTCCCCATTTGCACAAGGTTGGATACCAAGCTAGCCATGTCCCGTTCCTTGTCCTCACTGATGTCATTGAAGGTCTCTTCCTCCACCCACCAAGGGTCCCCGAAAGGTGACAACAAGCCCCCTGGGACGCCTGCTGTGTTTGGTCTTCCACCTCCTCAAAGCCACCTTCCTCCTCTGACTCCTCTTCTTCAGACTCCCAGAGTCTGGGGGCTTCCACTGCCCAGAATGGAAGATTATACACAGGTCAGAGTCTGGGGGCTTCCACTGCCCAGCATGGAAGATTATACACAGGTCAGAGTCTGGGAGCTTCCACTGCCCAGCATGGAAGATTATACACAGGTCAGAGTCTGGGGGCTTCCACTGCCCAGCATGGAAGATTGTACACAGGTCAAAGTCTGGGGGCTTCCACTGCCCAGCATGGAATATTATACACAGGTCAGAGTCTGGGGGCTTCCACTGCCCAGCATGGAATATTATACACAGGTCAGATTATACGTGTTGCCTCTGTCTGCGTTATTATAAGGTGTGTACTGTTAAGTAGTACTATTCCTATCGGTTTAATCCCTGTTAAGTCCACTATCAGGGGACGTGTATATGGCATGGATTTTTGGAAGCGGGAGATGGAAAAAGATGCTTGGTCGGTCCTCCCACTTCAAATTTGGGGCACTGCGCGTGCAATCTAAGGTGCCACCAGATATGAGTGTCACTGTGCACTGGCAAAAGTTGGCAGAGTAGATGCAATAGGCTTCACACACACGCCTGTAGGCAGGCAACTGATATTCAATCGATTTCAGTCAAAAAAGTGTTGTTTTATGTCACGGTACACTACGGTTGCACCAGATATGACGTATCACTGTGCACTGGCAAAAGTTGGCAGAGTAGATGCAATAGGCAGGCAATTGCTATTTAATCTATTACAGTCAAAAAAGTGTTGTTTTATTTCACTGAGCACAATATAAGCTGTTAGGTGTTAGCCTGTCACACACACACACGCTAGCAGGCAGGCATATGCAATTAGATTACACAGAAAAATTATAAAATAAAATAAATGATGCTCTAGCCCTAAAAAGGGCTTTTTGGGTTGCTGTCCTTCAGATGGAAGGCTCTGGAAGGGAGTGTATGCTGCTGATTGGCTGGAATGTATCTGTTGACTGTATGGTGCAGGGTCAAAGTTTCCTCAATGATAAAGAATAGGAGGTGAACCCAAAAACGCATGTGTTCGCCGTTCGCTGCGAACGCGAACATGCAAAAATCGCTGCGAATAGTTCGCCGGCGAACTGTTCGGGACATCACTATTGGCAACAATTAAACAGAGGACTACATTTACTAAATGGTAAAAAAGTAATGGAGAATTTGCAGATAATCTGTCTATTCCTTTGTTACTCTTTCCATTAAGTATTTCCATTAAGATTTAATATCTTCAGTAGTTTTCCAACACTTCATTTAGTATATCCACTCCTTTTACATTGTAGTTGAAAACCCATTCTCAGTTATAGGCTATGCAGGTACTAAATGTGTTAAGATGAAACAATATTTGCTTTAATACTTTTGGCAAAAGAAGAGAACTGTAAAATTCTGTGCATGCTGTTTAATGTATATTGAAATAATCATCCTTAAGTATTGTACGATTGTTTTTATATTGTCTGCAGTATGCTGCATTATAATGGTTTTATGAGATCTAAAAATTCACTTTTTTTCTGAAAAGAATTACACTTACATATACAGTATATTTATGCTGATGTTCATATTTATTCCCTAAAATCACTAACCCACTTTCTGTCCACCACTTTCACCATGGCAGAACGCCAGCAAAGCACTCAGAAAGATGACCATTTACTGTACGCTGGGTTGCTCTTGGTCGGTTCATTTGTAAATTGAGTTCTTGCTTACATTAGTATTTAAAGTTGAGAATAATGTATTGGGTGCTTCCTTTTTCAAGATATAACACTGTTACATTTTTTGACTTGATTTTATGGGCTGCATATGTTGATGTCTGCTGTTTGATAATAACAAAAAATAAGTTTTATACAGTATTTTTATGTTTGTTTTAAATCCGTTTCTTGACCTGTTTTTTTTTTGTGGCTAATTGATCCTTAACTTTATCTAAAGTAAATAATATAGTTTATATCAATGAATCTACAGAGATAACATTGCATTTACATTTCTGATGCTGGAGTTCACCCTACAGAACTGGCTGGAAATGCAAATATATTGTAAAAAAGGCTATCTATGATATATGGGTAACATTTATTTGTAACTTTTTTGACTTTGTCTATTGTCAGTATAGCTGAAAGTAACCAAAACCTGAAGTCACACCAACAGGTCAGGATGAGTGGATGACTTTAGCTACCTTTTGCACAGTTAAGGATATCCTCAAATCCTAATATGTTAATGTGCATTGGGGACCACCATTCTAAAGAACATTAATGGTTAATTGTAAATCTTGGGCGTACTTTTACATTTTATTTCACTTTAATTACATTTTAGCCACAATTATAATTATTATTATTTATTTGTAACATATTCCGTTGCGCTATACAGGGGTTAAGTACAAGGCAAAAACAATATTACCTCATTGCAAAGAATGGATGTCCCTTTCTTTGACCTTAAACTCAACGGTAAATCATGCTTTCCCTAAAGCACCTTGCAAGATTGAAAACTGGCAAACTTACAATACTGCTGTATCTTTTGACCTCACAATCATATTATATAGAAGTTTCGGTCTAACAGAGTGGGTTACACAGCATAGGGCGAATGGCACTGCATTCAGTAAACACTCAACAAAAACATTAATATAAGATTGGTTCTCAATGCCCAACAGCCCCAAGCTAACAATGCAATTTATTTTTAATTATTAATTATATCATTTGATTTGATTTGATTTATTATATATGCTATATGCTAGAAAAAAAATATTTACATATAAATAAATACAAATATCTGTGAATCTGGAGACCAATAAAATGGAATGATAGCGACATTTAACAGACAGGTGTGAAGAGATCTGGAGTGATTATACAATAAACTACATGAAAAAAATATGTCTGTAGTCTCATATTAAAGATATCCATTTCTTGGTATCTACAGCACAAGATTGTTGATTGTATCTTGAGCTCTTAGGGAATATTGGACTCCATTACCATTACATTTCATAGTAACATAGTAATATAGTAATTTAGGTTGAAAAAAAAATAAACTTTTTTATATCTCCTCTGCAATATGCGGATTAATTGTTAATTCATCCAGAGGAAGGTAGACAGAAACTAAAAACACAAGTGAAACTTGGCCAATTGTCTCAAAAGGGAAGAAGAAGAATACTGGTGATTGGATTGCTCTCTGGATCAATACTCACTCTCTAAATAACTAGAATTACCCAATTAAGTAGTGACCATCAAACCTCTACTAATTTATCTGCCTAATTTCAGGAACAACAGCTGGCTAATGGTCTACAGAAAAAGTTAGTCCATTCTTTGAGGATTAGTATGCAGGTAACAGACATGCTTTAAGAGCCAAAGGAAATAAACACTCCATACCTTGCTCCCCAAGCCAATGACACTTTTTGAAATGGACATGAACACTTGTTGAAGGCAACACACTTACATTGTATTGATTATAAAAATACAAATGATACCGTCAGAGGCACATGGAGTCCATAAGCTGAGCATCAAGCAGCCTGCAACGAATAGCATGGGGTTGTCAAGTCACATCTACTCTCCCAAACCTACCACTGATATTTACTTGAGAAAGTATTGTCTACCAACTGTAGGCCACTTAACTCTCTATATAAATGCAATTGCGCATTTGTGATGCAATGAAGCTCAAAATACCATTGGGAAGGTTATCTATGGGCATCCCATGATTTATCCTCAGCTAATGTCTTTAACCCACTTTCGTTATAATCTCTTATGAGACCCTCTGCATAGTCTGTACTAGTATGTATACTTGTGTCATGTTTGTATTATATACTCATTGTACCAAATAAATTACATAAAATAGTTGTGAGCATGCGGGTCGTTGCTAACGCCGCGGGCTCGCGTAGTGAGCCTGCGGCCCTCGCGAAGTGAGGGCCGCAGTTGCTGGCAAGGAGCGCCAAAGGCGCTCCTTGCCAGCAACTGCCGACTTCGCAAAATGTACGGACTTACAACACAAAAATATGAGTCACGTTCCGACCCATTACGACCACGCAAAAATATGACCTTACCACCCGAAACCGGCGCACATGAAAACATGAAAAACACAATAAATACACACAACAAATACATAAAAAGCTTAACTACAGCAAGGGAGGGCACCCAGCACCTCGAAAACTGAAGTTACACCTCAATTTCACTTGAAATAAAAGAGTTTAGACACTCGAAAATCCACTAAGCGAGAGAAAAAATGGCCGCCGAAAAAAACGAAAAGGAGGCTACAGGACTCTAAAGACGCAAAACACCACCAAACAGCTACGGATTTTCCGAAAAAGACGTACGAGATCCGAAAACAAGGACGCAACCCGAGCGACCCGAAAAACATTAGAAACACAAGAAATACACACAACAAACAAATAAAAAGCTTACCTACAGCAAGGGGGGCACCCAGGACCTCTGCAAGTGAAGTTACACCTCGATTTAAGTCCAAATTACAGAATTTAGACACAACCGAAAATCACCTAAGCGAGAGAAAAAATGGCCGCCGAACAAAACGAGGCTTAAGGACCCTAAACACGCAAAACACCACCAAACACCTACGGATTTTCCGAAAAAGCCGGACGACATCCGAAAACAAGGACGCAAAATCAGCCACAGCCGCATACCACACATTAGGCGCCATTTTAGAACACTAACTTATACAATTCGAAAGTACACAGCTAACGGATTTGCCTCGTGCACGCACACTATTACACTACACACTGCACACATTCATCACGCTTACACAACAGCTCCACAGCAGTGATGCTGCAGCAACACGAAAACAGATTGCCAGCTCTTCAACACAATGCTTCCTGCATATATTATCACACAATAGGTAAAGTATATTAATTTCTAATTTTATTAATTATTCATTGCTATACCAAAAACAAAACACCAACGCATGAGATGCACTTGAGATGCTTAACAAATTCCCTTCCCCACCAATAATTTACAGACAGACCATAATCTAGAAAAACTCCATGCAGTTGTTCGCATTTTAATAACGGCGTCCCCAAGTTCAGTCTCAAATATTTTAGATGATGTCTAAGAGTTACACCGGTTACAGTAAATTAATGAAATGTTTATTTTTATACTAAACTCACATTTTTTATATTAAAGTTTATGATACTTTAGGCTGTGGCTTCATCAAGCAAAGCTTCTATATATTACATCTAATTAGTGTAAATTGCAAACACATTCTTAATTGGCTTTTTACAATTTAAATTTCACATGCTTCTATATTCTCCAACAATTACATCAATTATGATTAGATCAGTGTTTCTGGTGAGTGCAATTTGTCATAATTATTTAAATCCTTTGTGGGTTTACTACGTTCTGTGGAATATTTTTGTTTGCTAGATATCTCATAAAAGATAACTATGGTAATATCCTTCTTTATTGTGTAATATATACTCAAGAGAGTTCATTTTAAAAGTTAATTTATTATATCCACATAAATATTCTCAAAGATGCATTTTCTTCTGAAAAGGTAGACACCAATATTTAAGAGCCAGAAGTACAGATTTTAGGAGTTCAGGTTCTCAAGTTCCTTTGAAATGTCCAACCCTGTGTATGTATATTTATTTTATTTAAAAATATATTGAAAAGGTACTTTTAAAATATGTAGCAATTTAGGAGGCACTTCGATAGAACTCAGAGCAGAATATTTTTTTAATAAATATTACAAGAGACAGGACCCATGTCTATTGAGGTCATTAATTAATCTAGAGTTTCTCTTGGCAATCATTTTAGGGGACTGACCAGTCCATTTATGAACAGGAGAAGAATATTCCACTTGGCAGGATATTCCATCTTTATGGGCAGTGTTTTGAATAATGGCAGAAATTGGTCCTTTCATAAAAATTAAAAATTACAAGTAAATATTCTAGGAGATCACAATAGTAGGGCCTCCGTAGCCTAACATAGATTTGCTGATCTCTTAATGGAAAAGTAACTACCTACAATTGGATAGTGCTGGGTAAAAATGTTGGCACTCTATGAGTAAAATTACAATTTTAATAATTCTATTTGCTTTAAAAAGTATGCAGTTACACACCTGGGCCCTCATTCAATTGCAATTTGGCCAATTGAATAGGGCCCTAAATAAGCACATAGCATATTTTTTTAAAGAAGTTTTTAGTTCGTGAAAACCTTGCTTTTGGATAGATTCTTACTAACTAAAAACTTCTTTAAAAAAATTATGTTATGTGCTTATTTAGAGGCCTATTCAATTGGCCAAATTGCAATTGAATGAGGGCCCTGGTGTGCATGCCCTAAATGTATTTTTAATTATATATATATATATATATATATATATATATTTATTTATAAAAAAATAATGATATATATATATACAGTTGCAAGCAAAAGTATGTGAACCCTTTGGAATGATATGGATTTCTGCACAAATTGGTCAAAAAATGTGATCTGATCTTCATCTAAGTCACAACAATAGACAATTACAGTCTGCTTAAACAAATAACACACAAAGTATTAAAAGTTGCCATGTTTTTATTCAACACACCATGTAAACATTCTCAGTGCAGGTGGAAAAAGTATGTGAACCCTTGGATTTAATAACTGGTTGAACCTCCTTTGGCAGCATTAACTACAACCAAACGTTTCCTGTAGTTGCAGATCAGATGTGCACAACGGTCAGGAGTAATTCTTGACCATTTCTCTTTACAGAACTGTTTCAGTTCAGCAATATTCTTGGGATGTCTGGTGTGAATTGCTTTCTTGAGGTCATGCCACAACATCTCAATCGGGTTGAGGTGAGGACTCTGACTGGGCCACTCCAGAAGGCGTATTTTCTTCTGTTTAACCCATTCTGTTGTTGATTTACTTCTATGCTTTGGGTCGTTGTCCTGTTGTAACACCCATCTTCTGTTGAACTTCAGCTGGTGGACAGATGGCCTTAAGTTCTCCTGCAGAATGTCTTCATAAACTTGGGAATTCCTTTTTCCTTCGATGATAGCAATCCGTCCAGGCCCTGATGCAGCAAAGCAGCCCCAAACCATGATGCCCCCACCACCGTACTTCACAAATGGGATGAGGTTTTGATGTTGGTGTGCTGTGCCTCTTTTTCTCCACACATAGTGTTGTGTGTTTCTTCCAAACAACTCAACTTTAGTTTCATCTGTGCACAGAATATTTTGCCAGTACTGCTGTGGAACATCCAGATGCTCTTGTGCAAACTGTAAACGTGCAGCAATGTTTTGCTTGGATAGCAGTGGCTTCCTCTGTGGTATCCTCCTATGAAATCCATTCTTGTTTAGTGTTTTACATATCGTAGATTCGCTAACAGGGATGTTAGCATATACCAGAGGCTTTTGTAAGTCTTTAGCTGACACTCTAGGATTCTTCTTCACCTCATTGAGCAGTCTGCGCTGTGCTCTTGCAGTCATCTTTACAGGACGGCCACTCCTAGAGAGAGTAGCAGCAGTGCTGAACTTTCTCCATTTATAGACAATTTGTCTTACCGTGGACTGATGAACAGCAAGGCTTTTGGAGATACTTTTATAACCCTTTCCAGCTTTATGCAAGTCAACAATTCTTAATCGTAGGTCTTCTGAGAGCTCTTTTGTGTGAAAAGCAAACTCAGAACTGGTGTGTGTTTTTTATAGGACAGGGCAGCTGTAACCAACACCTCCAATCTCATCTCATTGATTGGACTCCAGTTGGCTGTCACCTCATTACAATTAGCTTTTGGAGATGTCATTAGTCTAGGGGTTCACATACTTTTTCCACCTGCACTGTGAATGTTTACATGGTGTGTTCAATAACAACATGGTAACATTTAATTCTTTGTGTGTTATTAGTTTAAGCAGAGTGTGATTGTCTATTGTTGTGACTTAGATGAAGATCAGATCACATTTTATGACTCTCCCGAAAACCTCCTCCTGCTCTGCTAATAGAGGTATACTTTTGGTGGTGGGAGTGTCATGGTCTGGACCTACATGAGCGCTGCCGGCACTGGCTCAAACGGAAGATGGGGGAGTGCAAGGTCTCTAACATCCATCAGCTCCGTGATGTCATCATGGAGGAGTGGAAGAGCACTCCAGTGGCAACCTGTGAAGCTCTTGTGAATTCCATGCCCATGAGGGTTAAGGCAGTGCTGGAAAATAATGGTGGCCACACAAAATATTGACACTTTGGGCCCAATTTGGACATTTCCACTTAGGCGTGTACTCACCTTTGTTGCCATCGGTTTAGACATTAATGGCTGTGTGTTGAGTTATTTTGAGGGGACAGCACATTTACACTGTTATACAGGCTGTACACTTACTACTTGACATTGTAGCAAAGGGTCAGTGCTGTCACATGAAAAGATATAATAACATGTTTACAAAAATTTAAGGGGTGTACTCACTTTTGTAAGATACTATATATATATATGTGTATTTTTTTTTGTACTCTGCCTTCTTCCTGTGTTTGGTTACAGCTCTATGGTTTCTTACTTAGATGTGAAACTATTTATGACCCCAATTTACTTACTCTGGTATGAACTTCCACATACTTGCACAGCTGGCTGAACAGAGCATCATTTGTGAATCTAAAATTAGTATTGCCTCTGACTAGACAAAGAGAGCTCTGCTCTCGAAAACTCGTCATGAAAACTGTGAATATGTCTGTCCAATAAAAAAGGTATTACTATATACTGCAACACTCTGATTATTTGTCTATATACTGTATATATATATCGGTATATATATTGGTATTATTTCACAGATCTACAATTGATCCTATCATTGATATTTTATATACTTCATTACCCC
This sequence comes from Discoglossus pictus, assembly GCA_027410445.1. NCBI lineage: Eukaryota > Metazoa > Chordata > Amphibia > Anura > Alytidae > Discoglossus > Discoglossus pictus. The sequence continues at coordinate 20,770,502 of CM050166.1, read as the reverse complement.
ATCTTCTGCCATGTTCTCCTATGCTTAACATTATAATATGGGTAAGGAAAACATTGTCAGAATATATTACAGATAATGTTTTAACACAGTAATAGTCTGAAGAAATAATACAAATTTTCTTCAAAAATTCATTTGAACTGATGATTTTTTCTAATTTATGCTGATTTTTTTTTATATATATTTTTTATTTCTATTGTGTTTTCGGAGAACAATAAAAGAACCAAAATGAGCCCTCAAAAATTCTGCCAAAACAATTAGATCAGTCATGTGTAACACAATATTTCAGTTAAAAAACATTAACTAGAACTGACTTGCAAAAAAAAAATAAAAAAAAATGTGTCACTAGACCCACAAAGCTTTCATGCGCCTGAGTTAATCTTGGATCCTTTTTCTGGATGATAAATCATTTTTGAGTCCTTTTTACAATTGCAGCATAAAATTCTGGGCAGCGTGCCTGGCATGGAGAATGCCAACGCACCTGTTCTTACTATCTCAATGTTATGATGATAAATTCTGCCTGACATATATATATAGGAACAAAGAACAATATACAACAGTTACAAAATGAATAGAAAAGCTCACAGAGAAATCCTGTAAATTAACAATGAAATTAAATAATTAAAAGTAGTGGACTGCTTATCAATATTAGACAAAGGAGATTTAATTAAAAATACATCTTCAAAGGGTAGAAATGAAATGCTTCTTTAAAAAGGGATCTGTCTTAAGTTATCTTATTATCTAGCATATAAAATGCATATTTATATATTGGAAACAATGCCATACATTTAGAAGAAACTTTCTCTTTAAATACTATTATAAAGGTTAAGCTACTCAAAGAATAAAATCATTAAGACCGAATAAAAGTTTAAATGTTTATATCTATGAGCATTGTAAGTATATAAGAATTTTGAACTGAAATATTGAGTTACACATGAGTGACCGAATTGTAATGGTAGATTTTTTTAGAGGCTGAATTTCTTTTAATGTTCTCTTAAAACACACTAGAATATAAAATAATTATCATAGAGCTTAATATTCATTCCCATTTTTCAGGTTTTAAAATAAACTCATCTAAATCTGAAATCCACGCAATCCATGTAACTAGATTTTGGTTTCTGTTATGAGAACACTTTTTTAAATATTTTGATGTCCAAATTACAAAAGAATACTCAAATCTTTATAAAGAAAATGATACCCCACTTAAAAAAATATTCTAATTTACTAAGATGGAATAAGTTATTAATATCATGGCTAGGTCGTATAGTCTTTATAAAAAATGAATGTCCTTCCAAGACTACTGTACTAGACTCTTCCAATACTGATTCTGATTAAAGTTATGAAAACCCAACAAAATTAAATAGATAATTTTATATGGTACAACAAACGTCCCGGAATTGCCAAAAACAAAACAATTTATCCTAAACTTCAAGGAGGTTTCGAACCCCCTAATATATGTTTACTAGCGAATTGCCCGTCAAAAAATGACGGCAATGAAATTGTAAGGTAGCTAATGCTGTTTGGTGTGTAATAATGAAATATATAATATATTAATAAATAAATATACTTTACCTATTTTGAAGCATTGTGTTGAAGAGCTGTGAATGTGTTTTGATGTTGCTGCAGCATTAGTGGTGTGGAGCTGCTGTGTAAGCGTGATGAATGTGTGCAGTGTAATAGTGTGCGAGCGCGAGACCAAACCGTTAGCGTAGTTGTGTACTTCCGCATTAGCTTAAAATGGCGGGTAATGTGTGGTATGCGTCTTAGCGGAATATCCGTAGGTGTTTTGCGAGTTTCTTGTGGTGTTTTGCGTGTTTAGAGTGCTGCAGCCTCGTTTTCGTTTTGTTCGGCGGCCATTTTTTCTCTCGCTTAGCGATTTTTTTAGTGTCTAAACTCTTTTATTTTTAGTTAAATGAAGGTGTAAGTTGTTTTTTTAGGTCTTGGATGCTCCCTCTTGCTGTAGGTAAGCTTTTTATGTATGTGTTGTGTGTATTTATTGTGTTTGTAATTTTGTGATGTTCGCAAGTTGCGGACGATTTTTGCGAGGTCGTAATGTGTGGTAACGTGTGTCGTATGTTTTTTGCGTTGCGAGGTAAAGTTTGCGAGGGTCGCGGTTGTTGTGTTGTGTTGTTTGCGTTTTAACGTTAATTTTGCATGGCTCGCAGTTGCTGGCATGGAGCGCCGAAGGGTAGGGTAGGTTGGGTAGGCTTAGAAAATTATATAGTCCTGCCTAATTTATTATATTTGGCTTCCAAAGACTTACTGCATCCGATCATATAAATATTTTCCAATAATAAAACACTTTTACCAATATGGGACACTTACAAACAGAAGTACAAATTGTTAACTGACCCTTCTCCTATGACCCCTATTCTACTGAATAGACAATTCCCCCAGGTCTAGAGGTGCGGAAACAGCGGGGATCACAAGATATAAAGAAAGCAGGAATTACTACATTAACTTCCTTTCATAAATGATGCATCCTAATTCATGCACCAAAGGGACTGATTTCTCAACTTTACATACTACTTCAATCAGCAGAAAACACTCTTCCCCTTCCATTCATAGCTCAATGGGAAAAAGACCCAGGAGAAAACCTTGATTCAGAGGATTGGCAAGAAATATGGGAAATTCACAATTCAATCTCCCAATGTTTTGATCTCTAAGAACAATATTTTAAGACTATTTTCTGAGGGCCACACACATGCCTGGATTTGATGATATCCCTGCTGTGCACAGGTGAGTCAATCACTTCTTCAGTCATCCTGTGCACAGAAAGGATATCTTCAAATCCTGTGTTTGGCCCTCTAGTTCTGAGCTTGCCAACCCCTGCTGTAGAAAGAACATATCTACATACATGGTGATCTTGCCCAAAAATCCAGACTTTATGGATCTCAATTAACTCCCCGGACCTGGGGCTTTCTTTAGTGTCCCATCCGTGGGTACAGTATACTAGGAAACAAAATAATTAATCTAGCTGCAAGAAGATCCTTAGCAGAACTATGGAAAACACAACAAATTTAAAATGTAAATACTGTTTTTACCAAGGTCTTGGAAAATATAGAAATGGAAACAATCGGCAAAATGGAAAGTTCCTTAACCTCTTTTAAAAACAAATGGCTTTCCTGGTTCGCACATTTTTAAGCAATAAAACATGGTACTGGAGACCCCTCTCTAAACTTCCCTTAATTTACATTAAACTAATATAATTTAATTTCTTTAAACTATTAACTTATAGTTTTATTATACAACAATTGTGTATTTGTATCAATAGCGCGTTTCTGCTTTAATAAGAAATCATGTAAAATTGTAAAATACAATATATAAAGTTTATATAGCAAAGGGGTTCCCAAAGTGTGCGCCGCAGCTCCCTGGTGCGCCGTGAGGGGCGCCGCAAACGCATCCCCAAATGATTGCGGCATGAGGGAGACCAGCAGTGTGCTGTGGGGCTGTGCAGGGTGTGTGTGCAGTGGTGTAGGAAGGAGGTGGCAAAAATGCCCCCCTGCTCTTTCCTTCGTCCAGGGACCAGCTCACTCCCTGAGAGTCCTTTGACCTGGGAGAGGAGGAGCCACCAGGGGAGGAGCCACCAGGGGGTGGAGCAACCATCAGAGGAGCAGCCAGATAGAGGACAAGGGTGGAGGGAGAGAGAGAGAAAGAGAGAGAGGGAGGAATGTGCTCAGCGGCCTTGTGTCTCTACCAACCAATGTGTGTAATGGTCAATGTGCCCAGCCAATGCCTGTAATAGCCAATGTACCCAGTCTTTGACTGTAATAGTCAATGTGCCCAGCCTCTACCTGTAATAGCCAAAGTGTCCAGCCTCTGCCTGTAATAGCCAATGTGCCCAGTCTGTGTCTGTAATAGCCAAAGTGTCCAGCCTCTGCCTGTAATAACCAATGTGCCCAGTCTGTGTCTGTAATAGCCAATGTGCCCAGCGTGTGTCTGTAATAGCCAAAGTGTCCAGCCTGTAAGAGCCAATGTACCCTTCCTGCGCCTGTAATTGCCAATGTGCCCAGTCTGTGTCTGTAATAGCCATAGTGTTCAGCCTGCTCCTTGCGCCGGTGGAGATGAGCGCCGTAGGCGCTCATCCCTATGACCCCGCACGACTTTAGCATCATACCTACGATCCGCGGGACTACATATCAACAGAAAACTCAAATACACAATTCACAGTGGGAGATCCGTAGTACTTTGAAAAAAATCGGCTGCAAAAATTATGGCCTGTAACACTTTAAAAAGGAAACCGCCACTTACAGAAAAAAAAAATAAGACCCGCAAAAAATACAAAGTTAACTGCCGAACTGCACACATCGAAAAACATGAAAAACACAAAAAATAAAACATACCAAAAACATCACACAGAGCACGGGGGGGCAGCCATGATGTCTGGGAGTGAGGTTGCACGCAAATTTAACTCCAATTTCCAGAGTTTCGCCACTCGAAAATCGCCTAGAAATGTTTTTTATAAAGAGTCTTTAGAGAGCCCTTTATGTGGTCCTGTAATTGTGCTGATGGTGGACACTAGTGAACCAATCACCATTGTATTAATGTCAAAATGAATGAATGGTGTTGCTATCTGTCACACCTGTATGTTGAATGGGGTATGATAAGAGCCTATTACCCAAACCTCTCCACACAGGTGGGACCAGTTCGTTTTACCTTTGTACAGCGGGAAGAACTTTCAGCGCTTAGGTTAGACTAAGAGATGTCTGTGGTCTTGTGTAGCATAAGGATCTTTCTTAGTTCTGAAAATAACTTACTCCAGGAATCAGCATCAATAACGAAATTCACACATTAACTATGTGAACCAGTTAACAACTTTATTACTAAAACCATCAGACATATTTATACCACATTCTAGCAACAACAGACCAATCCTTCTAGCTCACGTTATCAGCCCTGCCTGCCAGTCTAAGACAATCACCCATAGTTTTCCCTTTCCACCGCTGTATTCTTGGTAGGGGGCAATTACATACAATAAGCCTGGAGACACCAGTCTGTAGCTTGTGATACATAGAGTGATATACTGGTGTCATGTGACTCCTAGGGGTCAATTATCTCCCTAATCTTGTTAATAAGGGACTAGTCAATTACTATTAAATATTGGGCATATACAATATTTCCCTTGTAAGTTCTACCCCCCCCCAAATCACAACACAGACATACATCACATAACTCCCATCATGTTCATACGCACAACCCAACGATAAACGATAAATATGGGCCTAGTGGTACCCAGTCAACTTTAAACAGGCATAGCAAGGAATAACACATAAATCACAACATCGTAGCGGGCCCCTTTTGCTCTGGCACAATAAGCCTATCTTATAAGGCTGAGGGCATCAGTCTGTTAGGTATGGCACAGCTGGTGCCTTGGCATGCTACAGCCATGACACTATCATTATATGTAGAGTCTGTAATGTAATGTAATATCATTTTTTTTATTATAAACATTTAAATTATCAACATTATAGACTTTTACACCAGATAACAAGTAAATCAGCTACTGGAAATTGTATGATCTCTGATTTAAAAAATTCTAATGAGCTATTTCCACAATGATTAAAAAAAAGTAGAAGATGTTTTACTCAAGTTAAGCCTACACTTAATTACAATAGCAGTAGTAATATTCATATTAGGTCACCTAAATACAGAATGTTTAGTTGAGCATAATGAGCATGCTGCAATTTGGGTCTAGAAAATAAATCTTTTCATCCAAATAACATTAAAAAGACTTGCTCACAAATCAGTACAGGAGCTCGTCTCTGTATGTCGTAGTCATAATCAGAAAGTCAATAATCTAATGAAAAGTAGACATATTACTTTGAATGTTTAATTGATGAAAATTGACTTTTTCAGGAGTCTGTGGGGATGTCCGCCTTCGGACAATCTCTGTTACTGAGACCCTTGACATTTATATATAGCATAGGATATAAGAATAGCTTGAACAATTTAGGCGTAAAAGTCTTCTTTCTCTATATTTTAGAGGAAGTTGATAGAAAATCTATACATTTGAAAAAAAAATTAATGTATTCATTTATTCAGGAAATCAACAATTTGCATAGAACAGCCATTAGAAAAACTTCAAAGCTCCTGTACATAGCCATATCAGTGATTGTTTCAAGAAAATTGTTAAGTATAGAGGATTATAGGATTAACTGATATTAAAAGGACACTGTAAATCTAAACGTTTGTGTCATGCACCTAAAAAATATTGTTTTAAGCATTAGAAATGAGTTTTGAATGAAAATGAGTTGGTTACGGTGCAGATAGTTTTTTCCCCTTCTTGTTTTGATAAAAAAAGGAAACATAGGGGCATGGGGCCTTATAAAGCACTACAATAACCTTGTGTGTTTATCCCTAGTCTTTTACATTCTTAACTGCTATCTATCTATCTATCTATCTACCTACGTATCTGTCTATCTATCTATCTATCTATCTATCTATCTATCTATCTACGTATATATCTACCTATCTATCTATCTATCTATCTATCTATCTATCTATCTACCTACGTATCTATCTATCTATCTATCTATCTATCTACCTACGTATCTATCTATCTATCTATCTATCAATCTATCTACGTATCTATCTATCTACCTATCTATGTATCTATCTATCTATCTATCTACCTACGCATCTATCTATCTACCTACGTATCTATCTATCTATCTATCTATCTATCTATCTATCTATCTATCTATCTATCTATCTATCAATCAATCTATCTATCTATCTACCTACGTATCTATCTATCTATCTATCTACCTACGTATCTATCTATCTATCTATCTATCTATCTATCTATCTATCTATCTATCTATCTATCTATCTATCTATCTATCTATCTACGTATCTACCTATCAATCTACATATCTATCTATCTATCTATGTATCTACCTATCAATCTACCTACATATCTACCTATCTATGTATCTATCTATCTATCTATCTATCTATCTACCTACCTACGCATCTATCTATCTACCTACGTATCTATCTATCTATCTATCTATCTATCTACCTACCTACGCATTTATCTATCTACCTACGTATCTATCTATCTATCTATCTATCTACCTACGTATCTATCTATCTATCTATCTATCTATCTACGTATCTATCTATTTATCTATCTATCTATCTATCTATCTATCTATCTACGTATCTATCTATTTATCTATCTATTTATCTATCAACCTACGTATCTATCTATCTATCTACCCGTCCATCCATCTGTCTATCCATCTAAACTTCCATCTATTCATCTATCCATCTAAATATCTATATATCCATCTATCTGTCCATTTATCGATCTATAGATCCATCTATTTGTCCATTTATCGATCTATAGATCCATCTATCCATCTTCCCATCCATCAATACATCCATCTAAACATCTATCTATCTATCTATCTATCTATCTATTTAACTATACCCCTTCCTATAGCAGCGGAGGGGTTAAACAATAAAAAAAGGAATACAGTAGATTTATAAACCCTCTGCCTATGACCCCACCCAGGTATCCTCGAGACCCCCATTGTACCCTACTACTATGAGGATCTTTATGGACTGCCATGGAGCCCATCTGCCTGTATCTGGACCACAGTACCTGCCACTACCCCAATTAAATCTATATACATATATATTCAAGTATTATATATACAGTATACAGTCTCATTTATAGATATGGATACTTATTTGAACGTCTTAAATACACAGTGCTGAAAATTATCCAATATGGATGTCAAAGTGAAGAGAAATATTCTTTGATTTCTTTTGGTCCTTTTCTGCAAACATCAATTGGAGGTTGATATAGAGGATTTCCTTCTAAATTACAAGAACAATAACTGTTTCCCCAGTCCAGCATTGTTAGGTTTCCAAAGTTCTTAGGAAGTTCCTTTAAATCGTTGTGTCCCAACCATAAACACCTCAGACTTGTCAAACAACAGAACTCATCAGGTAGAGTTTGTATACAATTAAACAACAGTAAGAATGTCTCCAACTTTTTAAGATGTTTCACACTAGGAGGAATGGTTTCTATCTTATTGTCACTGATATCCAAAAATGTCAGTTTTTTAAGGTTACATATGACCAATGGGAAGTCTTTAAAGCTGTTATTAGCAAGGTGGATACTCTGCAAACTCTTAAGATCAGCCAGTTCTAAAGGTAGGAAGTCCAAGGAGTTATTACTAAGAGTGAGCCTCCTTAAATTCTTCAAAGATCCAATTTCTGGTGGGATCTCCTGGAGGTCATTAGTATCCATGTACAAAGCTGTTAAATGTGTTAAGTGTCCAATTTGGTTAGGAACAAAATCCATTTGATAAGACAATGAACTCTCCCGTTCCGGGCTCATCTTTAGTATCTGCATGTCTTCAAAGTTGAACATTTCCATAGGTAGTGATGAAAGTTCTTTACCTTCGATCTTCATCTTTCTTAACACTTTACCACTTGAACTGTTTTCCATCAGCAACTTCCAGCAAGGTTTGTAAGGATACACATTGGTAGCCATTTCTGTCCTTATTCTTTGTCAAAATGTCTCTTGAGATATACTTACAACATGAAGAATCTCAATATAAAGGCTGGAAATGTAGTAGAAACTAAAATATAACTTTTAATGTTGCTTTTGATAGAAGTGAGAGCGGCCTCGTTTCTCGGTGGATGTTTCATGCACTGAAAATGTCAACAGTTTATTCATCAGAATATATTGGTAGACTGATGCAATGCTTCAAATATTTAATAGACTGTGAAGTAGAAAGTAAATAAAACAAAGCATGGATCCACTGTGATTGATTTCAAATGTGATAGTCGCTTGGATACGTTAAGTATTAATCAGATGCCCTTCCCCGCCTTGATCTTTAGATACACAAATATTGCTGCACTTCACTCCATCAGTAAACTTGGCAAGTTATTAAAGACAAATAGAGCGTTGTGTTTATTGTTTATCTTCAAGTGTATGTATTATGTAGGACAGAAAAAGAGATTAATGGTATATAGTCAAATGTCATCATAACAGGGACTGCATATTTGATGTATATTTGTTCAGTACAATGATACCACAATCTCCCAGAACACTTAAAAGGCCATTTATCTCACTATAGGTGGCTTCATGATGTGAAATAGTACAAGATTGTATATTAAAATAATCTGATTTTTAATTACACTTTAACAGCAAAAAAAAATCTAAACTTGTAAATCTGTTTACGAATACAGTGTATTCTGCCTACTGACTGTTGCATAATTATTAACAGAAAGCCGAGCCAAGTGGCGAGGACAGTGATTGATAGGAGTTTTTCCCTGAACTAAAGAAGGCACCATCCAGTTAACCCATAGTGAACCCATAGTGTTTAGGTGATTTCCGCATTCCATGCTCTGCACAGATTAATTTGGTACACAAATCTCACTACACAAAGCTGTAGCAGTGGGTCTGGAAGGGGACAGTCAGTGACGCATGTAAACACAGATTTTTCTTTATTAATTTCTCAGTGAAAAATGCATGCATATAAAAAAAAATGCATGTGGACCTTTAATCTGTAATGCTTTTTCATTCTGAAATCAGCAAAACCAATACAAAATTAAACTAGTGTGATAAACGTGCCGTACATTATTATTATTAGTAGTATTATTATTAAAGGGCCAAGGTACATACTTTTCATGTTTAACCTATATTTAGCCAGGAAATATTATTTAAAAATAAAGTTTACCTCCTTTATAGCCACTGTTGTATGCCTTTACACCTCTCTCATTTTCCTGAGCATTACTGAAAGAAAGTGAACAATTTCAACTGACATTGATTAGTCTTGGTGAGGCTTGAAAGATGTTATCACACTTGAATTTTGTTACTTCTTTTCAGTAGTGCTTAGGGTAAAGAGAGATGGGGGGGCGGGGACAAGTAGCAGCCAACTTTTTTTTAAATTATATTTTGGGGCTAAAGGTTTGCTGCTGTATATAACATGTAATTTTTATGTTAATTAATATTAAACTAAAATAGAGTTACCATGAAAAGATCTTACATTGGCCCTTTGAAGTTGCCTGACAAGGAATTTAGGTGTAAATGTTTGCCAGATTTTTACAGTAACATCTTAAAGATATAGATCGTATATCTTAGAATCTCTTATTGTTTACAAAAAAACAAAATAGCATTAACGGTATATAGAATTTCCCTGTGTTTGGCTTTTTCTAATCTAATACATACTGTTTATATTTAAAAAAAACACTTTACAGTGATTCATTCTACACATACAGATTTATTTTATAAAAATAAAAAATAGTTTCCACACCCCCCAGAGCTGCTTACATAGGCACCTGGTACCTACCAATAAAAAAGCTGCATTCAGGTATGTTTGTAACTCTCTAGTAAGCTTTAAGGCAACAGCTGCCCAATGCAGAGATCCAGAGCACCAATGTCAGAGCTCCTCCTTGCTTCCTTGTGTTTGGAGCAAAATACTATATATCCCATGATACTTTGCTGCATAGGCTGAATTCTCAGACATTGCAACAATGTTGTACCTGCCTCGAATTGGCCACAACAAATTATACATTTTATGTTAATCTAGCTTGGTTCCTTCTCAAAGTCAACTCCCAGAAAACTGAAGACATTTGCAAGTATATTAATGTTTATTTGGGGATTTTTTTAATGCAAAAAATGTTTGCATACACTACTGATTCTCCTCAATCAGATTCATTCATAAACTATAAAACTAGATACCTTTAAATATTCACTTTATACACCATCTTTCCATAATAAAAACAACTTTAAAATCTCTAAATCTTTTCTTCAGTCATAATCTTTGCAAAGTTACACTGCTAATAATCCTATTATTATTAATTATATAAAACTTCATTTTGATATGCATTCATTTATTCAGAACTGCAGCCTGGCTCATAAACATATGTATTTAATCACATTGATCTATCTACTTTAAGGTTCAAAAAAACGAGCAGAAAAATAAAATAAATAAAAACAGATGTCACCTACTTTACCAATGTAGGGCAGCACGTCTTCAGGAAGCAGCAGCGGCCTCAAGTTGTTTCTGGAGTATCACAGAACAAATGGAAGATGTTCCTTGATCTTCCATTTGTTCACCACTGATCTAAACCAGAAAACCTTTTAGTCGGGGACTCTTTTTGTATTCATTAAAGGGACATTTACTTCACTGTAAGTGCTCTTCATGGTGAGAAAGAGCACATCATTGTATGTTAAAATGATCTGTTTTTTAATTACATTAATAAAATAAAATATTCAAAGTTTTAAATGTATATTTACATGCAAAGTGTGGGCCTGTGTGAGGCTATGATTGATAGCACAGCACCCCTGGACTCAGATTACACTGCACTCAGATAACACTGCACTGACCAGTTAACCCATAACTGACCTGTTTAGGTGAGTCTAGCATTACATACTCACACAGACAGGTTTGTTATGGGTTTTTTCTGTTCATTTTGATGTCTACACTGCTCTGCATAGCTCAAATTCCAGAGAGGCAAGCGAGCAGAAACCAGAATTTTCTGCAATAAGAAATATTAAAAATTACAAAGTCTCTTCCTTTCAAACTGGAAATGTAAACAATCTTACCATTGACTTGAATGGTAGACACACCTCTGCAACCTGATTGGTTGCAGTAATGTAACACGGAGATACAAAGACAGCTTGGACCACTCAGCGCCAGCAGCAAAACTGCAAGTGGGAGCTAGATGGCGCTGTCGCTGTTTTGCAGGGTCTGCCCCGGGGGAACATGAACTGATTCATAACACACAAGGTCCCTCCTGGCTCTAGATGGGGCTGCTGGGGTCTCCTGCCTATGGGTGGGGTCTGCTAGGGGCTCCAGGCACAAGGTCCCTCCTGGCTCTGGATGGGGGACTACTCGGGGGAGGCTCTGCTGAGGGCTCCTCGCTCTGGATGGGGGGCTGCTCAGGGTGAGGGTCTGCTGGGGCTCCTGGCTCTGGATGGGGGGGCTGCTCAGGGTGAGGGTCTGCTGGGGCTTCTGGCTCTGGATGGGGGGCTGCTCAGGGTGAGGGTCTGCTGGGGCTCCTGGCTCTGGATGGGGGGGCTGCTCGGGGTGAGGGTCTGCTGGGGGCTCCTCGCTCTGGATGGAGGACAGCTCAGGGTGATGGTCTGCTCAGGGGCTCATTGCTCTGTATCGGGAGGCTGCTTAGGGTGAGGGCACAGAGTGGGGTCTGTAAGAAGAATACTCTTGGTAGGGGGAGGTCTATCAGATCCAGATGTGGTGTTCTGGGCAAGTGGTTGGTGGCTCCTCCCTCTGTATGTGGGGGTGCACAGGGTGGGGGGGGCTGTTGTGCTCCTGGCTCGGGGGCTCTGGATGCGGGTGGTCGAGTGAGGAGTGTTTTACCGGGCCCTGTGTTTACCCTTTCCCGGTTATGTTCAAACAGCGACAGCACCATCTAGTGGCCAGTTTTGCTGCTGGCTCTGCGTGGCGTATTCTTAACACACAAGGTCTGACGGCTTTTCTGTTTTAGTGCCCTATATACTCCTTTTTTAATTATACTGAATGTTTCATACCCTTTCCTTTCAATTAAATATAATATATACAAAATAATTTTGCTGCCTATAAGACTAAAAGCCTCCTTAGTGCTGTATATAAATATGTAACTTACAGTTAAGCTGAGATCATACAACAAGCCTACTGTGCCATATATCCCTCAATATACAAGTGCAGACGTCTTTTTTTTGTTGAACACATTTATGAATGACTTGTTATTGGCGCCATTAAATATACAGCACCACATGCCTGGCATAAATATTTTATGAATCCTCATTAATTAAAAGTAACCACTGTGTAAAACAACATCACAGCAGTATATTAAGGTAAACATTAATAAACATAATTACATCTAACATATCAACTAGAAATAAATCAATAAAAGTAGAAATACACATAAAAAGAAAAATTATTTAAATTAAATTATAGATTATTTTTCCAAGTATTGCTGTATATATAATTATATTATGAGGCAGCATGTAGGAGTAAGTATAATTTACCTTCTTTACTGAACTTTTCACCCACCTCTTTCTTCTCATCTTAAAGGGACATGGAAGGTTTCTGGATTTTACTAATATACATGGGTATCTATTTACATTTATGTACTTTATTTTATAAAGCTCAGGTTTTACGAATAAATAGTCCCTTATAGGTCTTCCCTCTGCAGCGTAGGAAGACACAAGCTCTGTAGGGCTCGATTTGCAGTTTAGTGTCCTAGCCTATCAGGGACCTGTATGGGTCTGCTCTGTGTAGCAAATGAAGACACAGACTCTGCTGTACTTGCTGTGCTGTGTCTCACACTAACCAATCAGTGACTATTTATCAACAACATTCTGCAACATGCTGCTGAGACGTGCTCCCTGATAGGCTAGGACACTACACTGCACATCCAGCCCATACAGAGGCTGTGTCTGCATACGTTGCAGTGGGCAACCCTGTTCAGGGACAATATTTTGACAGTTAAACAGATCTTATAAGCAGTTCTTAATAAAATAAAGTACACAAAAGTAAATAGATACTGAGGTATATTATATACCTAGTAAAATCCAGGAACCTTCCTTATCCCTTTAACTTCAAATGCATCCTATATATTTCATTACATGTATCATCTAACGTCTTCCCAGAATCCCTCACCTGCAACTTCCCTTTCACCATACTCCACTCGCTCTCTTCTCATCACTCCTCCCTGGGAGACTCAAGGTCCAAACTACATATCTTGGTGTCATCGCATCTCCAGGCAATTGGATTTTAGCCGTCAAAAATTCACTTATGTTTTACGTGGTACCTCACTTGATTGCCTCGTTCATGCTATGAATAATTAATTGTCAGACCTCACATTCCCAATCTCACCATCTCAAACTGGAAATGGGCTTATTTGTTTGATTTGTGGTTTTGGAGAAAACTGCTTAAAGTCCTTTGGACTGCAAACAGATAATAAATCAATACTACAAGAAATCAAGACAAACTGTTCACTGGAAGGTTTGATCATGAGGCTAAAGTTCAAATAATTTTTCCATATCATGACAATACAAGATTTCCTAGAGAAGACTTTGATGATGAGTAAGATAGAAGGCACACAAAGAAGGTGACGGCAGATGCATAGATGAGGTAATTGAACCAATGAACATGAGCTTGATGAGCTTAGAGGGTGAGTGGCTGACAGATGTTCCCAGGCATGCTGTGGTCCATAGGGACATGGAGAGTTGGACATGATTGAATGACTAAACAACACCAACAACAAGTTAATAATACATCTCACACCACATTATTTACTTGAAGTAACACACATGTACACATTTCTCATCATGTAGTCATACAGGTTTGGTAAGTATGGTGTCCACTGATATGTTGTGCCCGTGGCCTTGGCCTGGTTGGCTTAAGCAGAAATACAAACCAACTGAGAAGTGTTTTCAGTGAGGGTGATTGGTCATGAGTCAATTTCTTTTGGAGGATTTTTAAGGTCATCTTAAAGAAAAGGTGGCAACCTACATACAGAGGAACCATAGAAGAGTCCAAGTCCAGGCACTATCACATTATGGGAGATTTATCTTAGTGATTTGGGAATGTGTACCTGGTGATGCTGTGGTTAGAATTCAATGCTTCGACCTGGGTTTGATTCCAGTCAGGGAACAAAGAGGTCAAACACGCAGAAGCCATGCAGGGTCGGGCCTGGTCAGCACCTAGATGCGAGACCACCTAGGAATACCAGGAGCGGTATGCTATGGCCCACTGGAAAAGGAACTGGCAACCCACTCCAGTATCTCTGCCATGAATACCAAGTGGATCAGCATGGTGGGTTGAGGTCCATGAGGTCACAGAGAGTCGGACACACACATTTCCTAATATTTAGGAGCAGTGCTAATTTATTTTAGAAATATATTACTGACAACCTTTCTTCCTCTTAATAAAGTCATCTCCACCAATGAATGTTTATTGATGTGCAAATAATTATAAGTTCTCACTAACATGAAATCCAACTTTACACAGATGCAAATAAGTCAATTCGTTTATCAAAATATATTGAAAATATAAGAATTAATTTGTCTGCCTCCAACCTAATTAAACACCATCTGCTATATATCAAACATCATTAGCGATACTTTGTATTTCCATTTTAAATGAATGATAAAAAAGTCAAGATAATTACATTTGAATAAGCTAAGATTAAAGGTATTAAATATTGAAAAAAGGGGCTCTAATAAATTTTTCCTATGTGAACAATCAGCAAATCATATAAAAAATAAATGAACCATTGTACTAAAGAAAATACAAATGCCAGATCCACAAGCTGCATGGTCATTTGGATTGCGAATTCCATATTGCCAATTCTCAGCTAATTGAAGAATTTTGTTCTGAAAAAAACATTCAAAAACTTTAAATAATATTATTTTATGGCACTTAGTCGAAGTCGATTATAAGTTCTTCGGGGCAGTGGATGATTAATGCATTGGTTGTCTGTGTGTTAGCTGCACTTCTATTGGCATGTAAGTGTTTTGTACTGACACTACACCAATATGCACAGTGCCGGATCTACCTTTTTGGAGCCCCTAGGCAGTGAAGTGGAGTAGCTCCTGCTAGTGAGTATGCAAGGTATTCTTGGACCCATTTTTGCCTTTTCTGTGTATGTAAGTTCCCTTTCCTGTTGTATTTTTTTAGTACAGCTTAAATCTAAAGTTTTATGTCTGTTTACATACACAGTCTATCCTGCCTGCTGGCTGTTGTATGAGTAATAACAAATAGCCGAGCATACAGTAAAGACAGTAATTGATAGCAGTTTTTCCATTCACTCATGACTGCACTCACCTGTTTAAGTGATTCCAGCATTCCATGCTCTGCACAGATAGATTTGTTAAGGGTAAACTCTTTTTTTCATTTGCTCACAACACGGAGCTGTAGCTGCAGATCTGCAAGTGGTCAGTCTGTCACACATATGAACACAGATTTTATGGTGTTTGAGTTCTCAGTAAAAAATGCATGTGTTTCAAAAAATCTTAAAGTTTTCAACATGCTTTTAGGAGATCTTTACAGGAATGTGGTCCAAATAGGGCTGAATTAAGTGGCATTGATCAGAAATAGCCACTTGAGACATTGCAAACCAAAGGGTACTTTTGCAGTAATTGACACAACCTCTTTATTACCAGGGAATCATATATTTATACTTGGGTGCTTATTAAAGGTGATATCCTGAATATAATAATAACAATCTGTGAGATTCTAATCTAATGAATTTACATGAGCCCAACCAATTATATCTGGATTGCAAATACCTCTGCGGGGCTTCTATCTATTTACTAACATCTCAGAAATATGTACTTGTGTGCATATAAATTATTCCCGGAGAGCCGTGCTCAGAATAAAACCTAAACTAGTCAGGATGTTCATCTGCAAAAGAATCTGTATGATATGCAGTCATAAAACTCTATCTTATTAAGGATTTGTGTCTCATTACTGAGGTCAGACATAAAATATACATAATAATATGTAAGTACAAAGAAGGGAATGACAGAGGCAGAGATGGATTGATGCGGTCATTGAAGCAATTAACATGAGCATGAGAGAGCTCAGACGGGCAGTGGCTGACAGATGTGCCTGGCATGCTGCGGTCGATACAGTCACAAAGATTGGGACCGCATCTATCCATCTCTGCCTCTGCTGTCCCCTTCTTTCCCAGCATCAGAATATTCTCTAGGGAATTCTGTCTTCTCATGATATGGACAATACATTTGAGCTTCAGCCTCATGATCAAACCTTCCAGTGGCCAGTTTGGCTTGATTTCATTAAGTATTGTCTAGTCATTTACCAGCCATAAAAGATGGTATAATGTTACATGTGTCTCTACCCCCTCCCCTGTGTCTGTTCCCCCCTCTCCCTCCCCTGTGTCTCTTGCCCCCTCTCCCTCCTCTTTGTCTCTTCCCCATCCCCCTCCCCTGTGTCTCTTCTTCCCTCTCCCTTCCCTGTGTATCTTTCTCCCCCTCCATCCCCTGTGTCTCTTTCCCCTCCTTTCTCCCCAGTGTCTCTTTCCACCTCCTCCCTCCCCGGTGTCTCTTTTCTCTTTTCCACCTGTGTCTCTTTCCCGATTTCCCCTCCCATGTGTCTCTTTTCCCCTCCTCCCTCCCGTGTACTCCCTCCTCCTCCCTCCCCTGTATCTCTTTACGCTTTCCCCCTCTGTCTCTTTCCCCCTTTGCCTTGTGTCTCTTTCCCCCCTCCATGTCTCTTTCCCCCTTTCCCCTCCATCTCTTTCCCCACTCCTCCCTCCCCTGTGTCTCTTCCCCCTTCCCCCCTCTGTCTCTCTGCCCCCGCCCCCCACCTCTGGAACTTCTTGCAGCCCAAGGAACTAACTCTAACTAGTTTTTTCCAACACAATTGAAAGGAGTCAACTCTACGGCACTCAGTATTCTTTATGGTCCAACTGTCCATATGCTCCAACTGGGAATCCCCTAGTTCTAACTATGAGGACCTTTGTTGATGTTTAATATCTTTGCTTTTAAATAGCTTGTCCAGACTTGCCGTAGCCTTAGAGTTAGTGCTAACAGGGTCATACTCACTGGAGCAGAGCTGTTAGATCTGCCTATGTAGATGATGTCTGTCACAACCTACTATGATGATGGGATCTAGAGTATCCTAGTACTCTTATTCCCAGTAGGTTTAGACCTAAGTTTGGGTGACTCTAGACCTATTGACAGTCTTTGTCAGTACAAAGTCATAAGTCCCAGCTTGCTTTGGTAGTGTACCTGGGAGCACCTTGGTAGGGAGTCAGAACGAGCTCCTCTACAAGCATATGCCTCTGGGTCAATAATACATGCTTAGTCAAAGTATGAAAATTAAGAACAACCTTTATTTGGAAAACACACGTATATAAACTCTTTACAACATAGTAGAGGGAGGGGTTACCTGAGGTCAGCCCCTAATGGCCTCTGGCCAATCAGGTAGCGTTACACTGTGGGAAACATGAGACTCCTCCCAGGTCCGCCCACTAGGTGTGGCTACCTAATTCACTTGGCTTCTAGCTCTCAGGAGAGACACATGTCCTTTTGCTCTGCTCCCTGCACTGATAGTTGGGAGGGGACAAGCTGTAGACCCCCTGGAGTTATGGTGCCTCTGTGTCTGTGGGGATCCCATTGTTCATTATCCCTTAAGTGTGTGTACACAAGGCATTAGCCTTTGGGGACAGATCTCCGTGACAAGATGTATGTGGCAATGTGTGCATTAGAATTACTCCCCAATGTAAGACATCGTCACATATAGTATTCCACACACTCTCAGTCTGGTCACGTAAAAGCGCGAAAGCGCACTTAACATAAAACTGCTACTGCCCTCATAGGATATGGGAGTGGGGTAGGGTTTCCACATCAATCCATCTCATGCATTAATAACTTTTATTGATGGTGATGGGAACCCTGCTCCTTTCCCTAGACAACAATCAGAACAATATAACATTATAACATTATACCAGTGGTTCTGTGAGCTCAAACCCCCAGTTATCATCTCCACTGGCAACAGCCTGGGGCAGACATCAGTCCAAGTCTGAGATGGGCGCCGATTGAGCCATGACAGCCACTGACTGATTCATGACAGACCTTCTCCAAGCGTGGCAGGGAACATCCAAGATTTTCACAGCTACGTTGATAGTCATGAATCTGCTGGTTTGGTCAGGCCCTATGCATGCTAGGCAAGTTCTTGTCTGTGCGCACACAGTCCCAAGGGTCAGAGTAAAAGCCTCCCCCAGCTCTTGGTCTGGTCCTTACTGTCTGGAGCAAATTGCTCTTCCCCTTCTGCTTGGGCAGCAGTAGGGCAGTCACTGGGGACACAGGGGGTTGCACCCATACCCCCTTCTGAGGCAAAATAGTATCTTGAGGGGCCCCACAAACCAACCCCTGTCTCAGGGCAACCCCGTTCCTCTCAGCCAGTCCCCTCAGCTGGGCTTGGGTTTCTAAAACAGTCTCTGGACCTATAGGACATACCGGGCTGCGCTGACCTCCAGCATCCATGATGATGCTCAGACCTGGATGCTCCTTTCCTGCTGCCTCCTGAACATCTGTAGCTTTGGACAGCTCCTCCTGGTTGTCCTCTATTGCCCTTGGTGGAGCAACTGTGCTCTGGCTCTCTGATGGAGGCTGGGGAATCTCGCATTTCCCACCCAGCCGGTTCTTTGGGGCTCTCAGCTGACCCTCTTCTTCTATGGCCTTGGGTATAGCAACATTATCCCAGTCCTCCATGTTGAACTGGGTCTTTGGAGGGGTGTCTGTTCCAGTGGGCTCCTGGACACTGGTTATCCAGGGTATCTCCCCACTTGCTACACCCTCTATTATAGTGCCACTCTGCACCCATGGCTCTTTCTCCCAGGCAGGCACGCTTGCTGCCCCTGTCTGGCTCTTGGTGCCCCTGGCACTCTCTGGCTGTGTGAGATCCGGTTCCCTGTAGCTAGGGACCGTCGTTGTTCCCTCCTCACAGTCCATTACATAGCCCTCCTGGGCTCTGTGCTTCACTAGCACCTTTTGTAGCAACTCTCCCTGGGTGTCAGGGTACAGATTTTGGTTATCTGTTGTAGGCTGGGGAATCTTATCCTTCCCACCCAACCTGACCTCTATGGCCTTCTCCCCAGAGTGCATTACATAGCCCTCCCCACAGTCTCTTGGGTGGCTATCCTGAGCCCCTGGCTCCATTAGCAGTTCTGGCCCATCCACATTGCCTAGAACTTTGGAGGGCAGACTTTATTCGTCTGGCCCTACCTGTTTAACAGTTACTGGGGTTTCTGCCAGGATTTGTGCTGGAAGGTAGTCCCCAGGTGAGGCTCTATCCACATCTGGCACCTCAGGCATAACCAGTTTGGAGAAACTGTGCTCAGCTAGCCCTTCCTCTGGGACTAAGCCTCTTGGGGTATCAGGAGACAAACATTGCTTATCTGACCCCACCCAGGGCACATTCCCCTGGGTCTCTGGCTCCTGGAGCTGGTGATTTGGTCCCAAGCTGACTTTATCATCCCTGCTAGGCTCTGACACAGTTACTGCATTTTCTAGGAGCAAATATTCTCTATCTCTACAATTTTCTCCCCAGACCCCTTGAGCACAATCGCTCTGGTACATACCCTTTGTGTTGTATAGATCTGGTGAGCAGTCAGCCTGACTGGGTTCCTCCCATCTGGATAGGCAAAATGTGTCCCCGAATATTTCATCCCACAATTCAAAATATTCCTCTTCCAGCTGCAGTTCCTGCTCAACCAGGTGTGCCATCAAATTAGCCTCCATGGAACATGGTTCCAGTCCCAGATTATGACAGCGTTCCACAAACAGGTTATTGTGCCTCTTAAATGTCCCTATGCCCCCTTCAGGGTCACCATACACAATGTATTGGAGGCCAGAATCTATCTCCAAGCGGAAATCAAACTCCTCTCCAAGGCCAAAACATGATATTGGTTCTCCAAGGCAACCTCTTTTCTTACTAGTACTTCCAGCCAGCCCATTAGCTCATCGTCCTGCCACAGATTCAGAATCGCCATCCATTTCTCTAGACGCAGTGTCTCTCTTTAACCAAGTCTTTGTTGAGCTGGAGCTCTCTCTCCATTGCGCTCCTGCCAGATCCTCTGGCAATGCTGGTCTAGTAAGTTGGCCACCTCTTGTGCGGTCATCTTACTGGGGTATAAGTGCCTGGCTTCTTCATACCGCCTTGTTGCCTCTGTTATGATGTCCGTCTGTTCCATTCCTGTTCCTTGTAGAGTTGTCCCACCACTGCCAGCCAATTGTCACAACCTACTATGATGATGCGATCTAGAGTATCCTAGTACTCTTATTCCCAGTAGGTTTAGACCTAAGTTTGGGTGACTCTAGACCTATGGACAGTCTTTGTCAGTACAAAGGCATAAGTCCCAGCTTGCTTTGGTAGTGTACCTGGTAGCACCTTGGTAGGGAGTCAGAACGAGCTCCTCTACAAGCATATGCCTCTGGGTCAATAATACATGCTTAGTCAAAGTATGAAAATTAAGAACAACCTTTATTTGGAAAACACACGTATATAAACTCTTTACAACATAGTAGAGGGAGGGGCTACCTGAGGTCAGCCCCTAATGGCCTCTGGCCAATCAGGTAGCGTTACACTGTGGGAAACATGAGACTCCTCCCAGGTCCGCCCACTAGGTGTGGCTACCTAATTCACTTGGCTTCTAGCTCTCAGGAGAGACACATGTCCTTTTGCTCTGCTCCCTGCACTGATAGTTGGGAGGGGACAAGCTGTAGACCCCCTGGAGTTATGGTGCCTCTGTGTCTGTGGGGATCCCATTGTTCATTATCCCTTAAGTGTGTGTACACAAGGCATTAGCCTTTGGGGCCAGATCACCCTGACAAGATGTATGTGGCAATGTGTGCATTAGAATTACTCCCCACTGTAAGACATCGTCACATATAGTATTCCACACACTGTCAGTCTGGTCACGTAAAAGCACGAAAGCGCACCCAACATAAAACCGCCTACTGCCCTCATAGGATATGGGAGTGGGGTAGGGTTTTCACATCAATCCATCTCATGCATTAATAACTTTTATTGATGGTGATGGGAACCCTGCTCCTTTCCCTAGACAACAATCACAACAATATAACATTATAACATTATACCAGTGGCTCTGTGAGCTCAAACCCCCAGTTATCATCTCCACTGGCAACAGCCTGGGGCAGACATCAGTCCAAGTCTGAGATGGGCGCCAATTGAGCCATGACAGCCACTGGCTGATTCATGACAATGTCATCCTCATGTAGTGAGCTACTGCAGTTTTGCCATAAATCAAGGACTGGATTATTAATATCTAGCTCCAAAATATTTAGATAATATGTATAGATTATGGGTAATTTCATATTAGTTTTTCATTATTTAGTGAAGGAGAAATAGTAAATTATGTACAGCTAACATTCAAAATATGTTAATCTGTTACTTTGCAATCAGACATTCAAAGCCATTTATTCAGCAGTGGGATCTTGCATTTAAAAAGAAAGCACAATGGGAAAAATATTTCCAAATATTCTCTTTCAAATGCAACCAAATGCGTGTGTCTCTTTAATATAGTTGGCGTGTATCGATTTGGAGCCAAAAGGTTAAGCGATAACCATTACAATTCTTTAGTAATAGGAGGAAGGAGAGTGTTTTATATCATTTTGAGCCTTAATAATAAATATGATTATAAAATTAATGTAATAGCCCAATTGTCGCATTAAAATTTTACTACGATCAATAAACAACATTCCAATATTTAGGGAATAAAAACATGCAACATTGTTTCCATAACTAATTAAATGCCTATAGTTTTCACTCTTGGCCGTGTCGTAATAAAGAAAATTCAATCATATTTACATATAACTTTATTTTTAAATAATTTACAAATACTATTTAATAAAACACACTTAACCAACATATGGTTTGAATTTGGAATCCACCTCATTTTGCATTTAGGTGACTTACCAACATAACAAGCGTGATAGGAGTGCTTTAAAGTGGGGGAGGTTGTACATTTATAATAATTAGGCTTACATCCATGGGATACATAGTTCAGTTAACATATACATAGTTCATGTATGTTAATTACAGATCTGCTAATTAACTACATGTTAATGAGAAAGTAATATCACATCCAAGCAGTGGCGGAGCTAGAGAATGGAGGGCGCTGGGCCCCCCACCTTTGTGCCAACTCACTCAGTGCCACTCCCCAAGACCCTTCCCCTAGTTTCCCCTCCCTAATACCCTTTCCTATAACAGCACCCTCCCTCAAGGCCCTTTCCCCTAGCTGCAGCCCCCCAAGACCCCTTTCCATAGCTGGGCCACCCTTAGAGGAGGGCCCTGGTGCATTATATAACCTGTATCACTGATAGCTACGCCCCTGCATCCAAGGTACTTCTGATTAGAGAGGACCCATTTGTTCTCAAGATTTATATTATGAAGACATTTCTCAGAACAAGCACATTTTGTACGTTTGTTGGAATGCCATTTGCTAAGAATCAATGCTTGCACAGAGCAAAAATATGCAAATATAGCAAAACGCAAACACTGACATCTCCTTTGTAGAGGGGTTGACGCATTTTTTTGTACCGTAGGAACTAGCTACATTATTGAGCCGACCAGATTGTTTCTAGAAGCCATGAAAGGGATTATTTATAGAGGTATATGTCAGATCTCTACCATGTCATGGTGAAGTTGTTTGTATAATTCAATGAAGCTGTGAGCTAGACCATATGGGGTTGCCCAGGATGGGCAGGCCCCAGCAGAGAGGTCACACAAATTGTGGTCCACTGCAGAAGGAACTGACGACCCAATCCATATAGATAAGCACAACCAGAGACATAGACGATGTTCCTGGCGTTTTGCGTTCATGTGATCACTGAGAGTCTGACACGACCGAAGGACTGAACAACAACAATATATCAGAACTAAAAATGTAGGAACCAATAGTAAACATTAGGCGCTGTGTCTCCCTGGCTCCCGGGATTTGTCAAGACTGGACTTAGTATTTAGGTGTCTTCTGGGGTTCTGTCCCACTATGTGTACATGTTCTCACAAGATACCACCACATTTGTCATACAGAAATATTTTTTAACGAGTATAATAAAAGCTCAAGTGCATTTTATTGGAGTTCCCTGGTGGTCCAGTGCTTAGGATTCAGTACTATCACCTCTGCAACGTGGCTTTACTCCAGTCAGGGAACCAAGAGGTCACACAACCCTGAAACCGAACAGGGTTGAAAATGATCAGTGCTTCGACGGGAGACCACCTAGGAATACCAAGAGCAATGTACTCTGTGGTCCACTGAAGAAGGAACTGGCAACCCAGTATCTCTGCCAAGAGGATCAGCATGACCATGGACATAAATATGTGCCTGGTGTGTTATTAGTCCATGAGATCATGGAGAGTCGGACATGACTGAACATCAAAACAACAAAGATTTATTACCCACTCATTATTGATATATAGTTTTACCTGTTACATTATAAAGAAAAGCCTTAAAACATATATTAGGTGCTATTTCAGAGTTTAGGTGCTATTTCATTCTAACATAATGATAAACAAAGTTGTGGATATAACTATTATGAATATATAGGGTGATCTTTCTATCCTGCTTAAAATTGTAATTAAATTCCCCTTACTGCTGACGCTCTATCCTATTATGTCTCGACTATAACAATCTATTGAGTGATGGATACCGTTTTGCATGTTACCTTCTATTGCTCATCAGAACTGCCTTTAAGATGCAGAAAGGGTCATACCAACGTCTCCATCTTGTCTAACTTGGATATTGTACATTGTAACCCCATATAAGTTCAACAATTAAGTGTGACTTATAGCAGTGGAGGGTTTAGAGTGTTAGGCTCTCCTTATCACTCTCTTTTCCTGAGGAACAGCAGATACATCTTTAGATTGTAAGTTTGTGAGTTTTCAATCTTGCATGGAGCATTGGGGAAGCTCTATGGACACTGGATTCTAAGCTCAGACAGGGCCCTCAATCCTTTGCAGTGTGTTAATATTGCTATAGCGCTAAGAAATATGTTGGCGTTACAAATAATCAATAATAATAAAGTCTCAGGGGCTATCACAGGCCTCAGTAGCGGCCGTTGAGAACCACTGCTTTAAATTTGCTTTTTTTACAGTTTACCAACATTTTCTTTATTAACTTTATCCAGAATCTCTTTTTTATGTACTTTCTGCATATTCTTGTTTCTTAACTGTCAGTTTCAAAGTAATCTGCTACTTATTCTATAGCCTCGGCACATAAACCAGAAATTGTTTCACTAAGTACCTTAAGGCTTTTACAGCTCATTTTAGACCCATTTTGTGCGGAGAGAACAACAGAGAAACACACACTGACATTACTGAGAGTTATGCATGCAATCAAGTGATTTTCCAAATGTTTGCCATCACTATATATATGACATAAAGTACTTTATAGATAAAAGGCATGGCATGTTATAAACATTTAATGACAGCTTAACAAATTGAAAAGAAAACTATAACAGGTCATTACTGTGCACTTAGGACAACTTTATCTCTTTGTGCTACAGTGTCTTTCAGAGATAAGGGAAATTGCAAAGCAAAATTAATCTCAATTTATCAAGTGGTATATTCAACCGCTTACCATGATTTGGGTGAAAAGTAGCAAATTTGCATTGCTCGGGCATAAACTGAACAGTGTGAAAATGAATGTTCAATGATAATCACCCTATTTAACGAGCGCAGCTAGTTTATACTGTGATATGACCTAGATTCAACTGTTGGGTTTCATAGGGAGGCTATCAAAATGGGAGAAAGGGAGTGGTGCCCAAAGGGTTCAGTTTATCTGTAAATCTTCGAGTGTCCTTGTTTAATGTGTATGATAATATACATTTTACTGTGCAGAGAGAACAGCATCCCCATTGGCTGTGCAGATCTAGGTTGGAGATAAGGGAGAGGCACACATATGCTGTGCAACATGTATAAATGGGACCATAAGGGGCAGTTGACACTGTTTATTGACTAGTAGACCATTCAATGGTTCCCCTCCTCAAGACACACCAGACAGACCATAATTTAGGTCAAATACTGTGGGAACAAAGGTGGTGCAAGAGGCTGTGGAGCCTCAAGTTGCTTTACCCGTGTATTCAGACAGTATTTGACCTAAATTATGGCCCATCTGGTGGGTCTTGAGGAGCAGTTTGGGAACCATTGTAGTAGACCGTACTTGTAGATCCCATAACACAACTAGATGTGGATAACCTTGCACAACTGTCATTACCAGATGTATAGGGTATGAAGTCTACAACTAGGCCTTCCAGTTAAGAGGAAACCCTTTGAAGATCATCGTTGTTAGATAAGTAATGATTCATTGATCCAGACCATCTGTATGATCGAGGGAATACTCATATAGTCGCTCTAATTTTTAATAACAACAATTGTGTTTTTATTGCAATATATTTTATTTTCCGATTAATAAATAAAAAATCTATTAATATATCTCCGTGTAGAGTTTTTTCTTTTTTCACTGGTTTTATAGTGTTAGGCACTTGGGGATTTATATCTTGCAATACACTTTTTTCTTATTGTTCTCTCAATGCTATTTTCTCGTCTCAGTCCTAATTTCATAGCATTTTGGAGTTGGGTCTTCATAGAAATGAACAAGCTCTCTCACAGTATTCACCAAACCTCTAGCTGACAACAATTGTCACAAATCCACATCACTATTTTATTTACCAAGGAGTCTGTTACAGCAATGATAAACAATATTAGACAAAAGTTCACAAAATAATATAAAATCACAAGTAGAATATTTATTTCCTAGACAAACACATAATGAGACTCGTGATTTTCTTGTGAGTTAATTTAGATTATTTCAAAAGAACGGAGTATTAGATATCATGTTAGCCAATATACAAAATATTCTAAGTGAAATTGTGGGTACTCTTATAATGTACATGACTGGTCAAAACTTATGTTTGTAGAAACTATACATCAGAAATAGGACATATAATAATGTATTTAATGTATTTAATGTCAGGTGGAACCTCTATATTGGTCATTAAATTGTTCCTGAGGGATACTGAATTGGATTGATATATAATCTTTTTTTTTTATAGGAATTAGCTAGAATTGGAATAATCCATTCTCAGGCCTCTATCTGATACAGAAATAAATAAAAATACAACCAGAACTTTACCTTTACTGAGGAGCGATGATGGCAGAAGCCGAAGAGGAGCCAATGAATTATTGCTTAGATGGGAGTCACCTTCCAGTAAACATCAGGCAACTCCAAGTCTGGTGATGAATGTCTTTTTTTCCCTTTCACTAGCACTCTATTTAGCAAATAACTTGTCCAGTGTTGTCTGTTTCTGTCTATTTCTTTTTTTTTTTTGTGTGACTAATATTGGATTTTTGGATGAATATAAGAGCTTTTTTTGCCTAAAATGTTTATATTGAAGTTGACGAATATAGGGGCTGATCAATATAAAGGTTCCACTGTATTCTAATGTATCTATTATAATTGAGAAAACCTTTGTGAATAGCTCACATCCATGCCTTACATGTCCTTTGTCCTTTCTCAGCGTATATCTGAAATGTTTCTACAAATTGGCTGTTTATGTAAAGGAGTAATAATTCGAATTTCAAATTACCATGTTAAACTATGGGAAATTTGTAAAATCTTAATTTTAAAACATACATTGGCTTGAGGTCACACATCTAAACAAACAACTGAAATCTCTGCAATTACAATTTGAAAAACATGGGCTACAGTTACTACCTATGAGACCTGTGTATAAATTAAATATGCAGCAATCTGTGTGTTTCCATAATGTCACCCATTTATAGTTTTATAATACCTCTGTAGATCACATGTGACCTTTACAAATAAATTATAGCATGCAAAAATACTGTTATATATTTTTCTTGTAAAACACTGAGACTAACCTAAATAACACATAAAAAAATCAGTCCATATTACGAATATTAAAAATATAGGTAATGCAATCCTCATCCCCCCAAATGCTTAATTAGGGCAAAACATGTTGTGCTATTATATAGTAATAATACCACTGGAATCCAGTGTAATGCCTTAATACCCTGTTTCTATAGAGTATAATGTGTTATATAGGGGGAAGAATACAAACTACCTCTGCACATTAAAAGTATGTTTCTTGAAATAATTATAGCATATATAAATTAGTAATATATTTGAAATATCAGTCAGCTGCTAGTGCTGAATTAGTGATTAAAGGGAATCTCTCATCAAAAAAAGCAAAATTCAATAGCATTACTCATCTTAGTCATTGCATGATTCATTATTTGATTACCTACAACAATTGCATTTCTTTACTTAAAATGCTTATTTTGAAAGTGTCGGAGCCGGAGATGTTTAGAGATGAACTTGCTGCTATTCACTTGCTTCAATTACAAACTGAAATTCAATTACTTACCCATAACCTCTTATGTATATAACATAAGTTGCACCATGAGATAAGGGGTGAAAATGTATGTGGAAAAAGTGTTTTCCTTTTTAAAATATTTGAATTGGTAGAGTTAATCCTCACAGAAACTGGTGAATATATGATGAAGCTGCCCCAAACAAGACGTTGATATCTTGTATGCATGGCTGAGTAATATCATTCACACTGTATAGTTTTTTTACTCTAATGCTCAGTCATGTAGAGAGACGGCTCAGTTATAGAAAATGTGCCTACACTTTAGAAAAGTCCTTGAATTGGATCAAATCAATTTGCTTTCTCTTTTTTCCTTATTATTTATATATTCAGAGGAAAGATATAAACTATATGATGTATGTATAAGACAACTATGGGCACTGCAGTACACTGACGTTCACAACCACTTATTAGCCTACTACACATTTTGCCTTCCACCTGCTGCAACGTATTGCAGAATATAATCACCCTACTAATTCCTGGTCCCTGTAGTAGCTTCTATCTCATAAGGGAAGACTCAACCCAGCTCCATACAATCATTTGGCTTGCCACATGAAGAAGTTCATTGGCTATGCAGACAAGCATCCATCATCATTATGCAATGGCTAGTGGAAAGGCTTTCAGCTATAAGTAATAATGAAGTTAACTAAATCGGTTATTGCTAAAGTTTAAAAATACAGTGTAAACAGCTTTTTACTAGCATTGCCTAGCCTTTATATATTTGTGCACAGTAATTCTGAAGTTTAACAAACTTCTTGTGTTTAAAGGCATATTTAAGTTTCATGGATTATGAATGCATCTGATAGAGGAGATTCAGCAGTGTATGAAAACATGTTTTTGCATGGAAAATATCAAAATAAACATTATTAAACTTACCCTAACGTTTGCTAAATCTTTTGAGCAGGTGATTTTTAGGGTTAACGCCCCTGCAAATCCCTGAAAAAATTTGCATATAATTTATCATTTGTTTTGGCCAATCACAGGCAGCTATACATTGTTTCAATTTGTGATGGCAGTTTAAATAAATCTGTACGTATATAGAATGAATCAATATAATGTGTGTGTCTGATATAAGCAGAATGTGTTAGACTAGAAAAGGTTAAAAACAGGGAAATACCTTTAACATAAGTTTTAACATCAGTTTTAGAAATGTTTAAGCTTTTATCTGATGGTGAAAAATATATTTAGTGAGCTCCATACAACTTTTAGAAAGATAATGCATACTGCCCCCCAAAGCATGTGCCTGCACAGAGATCACTTTAGAATACGTATTTTTAAAGAAACTAAAAGATGGCAATAATGAAGGAAATCAAATACTGACGATTAGTGATTCACAAGCTAATGTGAGCAGTAGCATCTTGTTTTTATGATGAGAGAATGATGAGAGAATTGCTTTATGGGTATGTATGGTTTTGGCATTTAAAGCTAAGCTTGCAAAAGGCAATAAGCACCATTGAGCCAAGAAAAAAAGTCTATTATTAGCACCTTGCATTGCTCGAGAGTTCGAGGAATCTCAGAAGAGCATCATTTTTTTGCTCCTCTGGACGTCTGTTTGTTTCAAAATGTCACTGTAGAACTTTTTGCACTTTCAAAGCACACATCCTTTCATTAAACAAAATAGATTTGCATTTCCCTGATCTGAGAACAAAACAATTATATGTCACATAGTAGAAGAAAATAAAAAGCCTTGACCGACCGGCAGCAATTTCAAAGAGAAAAAAAAAATGAGAATCCCTTTACGTAAAATGTTTTTCTTCAGTCTTGATGTGGCCAACAAACCCAAACTCCTCAGTATTGAAGGTTTTTAAAACCAGCATTGAATTCAAGTTTCACAAATGGGTCCTTTAGATTGATAACTTGTCGTTAAGGTCCTTTGACATTGCCAGGCCTTGCACCAAGACTTGCATAGTATGCACATTGTGATGGGTCACATTGTCCATTGGGACCTGGGGGTCCTTGAGGGCCAACAGTTCCTGGTAAGCCAGGTTCTCCTTGGGGCCCTGGAGTGCCTGGCAATCCATCCTTTGCATACCCAGGTTCTCCTGGTTGACCTAAAAATAAATTCAGTAAGCATAAATGTGTTTTTTAAACAATAAATTAGGATTATAACTATAAATGCAAGACATTACATGATAAAATAATGTTATAAAAATGTTACTGTCTCCAGTTTGGGCTACAACAAGGTATATTTGGTGTATGTTTGGTCTAATAAAATGCAGTTCAGTGAAGTCCCTGACGATGATTAATCCTTCAACGTACGTCAAATAATATTGATCAATACAACTCAATGAGCTTTAATAAATCGCATGATGAGCTGGGAAGCTGCGTTGTGAGTTAACATGGGCTATCGAGGGCATGTTAGCACCTGTGATCCAAGAGATAATGCCTACAAAACCAGAGTTTGCTATAAATGGCTCACTTAAGTATAACTTAATTAATAAATATCAATATAAACAACATATACATTTATTTTTATTGCTAGAAAGCTAATGGGGAAAATAGCTGGTTTCCCTATATTTTACAAATGTTTTTTAGAGTGTCGATCAGTCACTTGCAGCTGTCTTTTTGCAGAACACTTTTAGTGGAAAAGTGTAAATAAAATACCTACTTTTTTAATCTCAATAAATTGAAAAAAATATTTACATTGATCTTTACTACTTAAAAGATATAAAAGCTGGACCATTACAATTGACTTATAATAAAACATAAATTACATTAGTTACAACAGCAGGGACATTAAGGTAGTCAATTAATAACATATAAAATAAAAACATTTTAAAGTAACTCTATGTATATTTTAGTCGGCCAATATATTAAACTTTTTTCATCACCAATTTAAAAAAAACTTTCCTCCTGGATTAAACATTAATTTAGAGTTGATTATACAATTAACAAGCTAGTGTGTCTATTTTCCATTTGCTGCATTGATCCTTTCCCAGAATAAACGAGGATATCTACACCAACAAATTTGTTTTTGGGTGTGAAACAACGATCTTTATATTGAAACAAGACAGACTCTACTGAGATTGCAGTATCTATTGATTTGGTAGCAACGTCTTCCAGACACTATTAATAGCAATACACAGATTTCCCTTCCACATTTGGTAAAAAATATCCTGATTAGTGTGAAATACCTGGAATACCAGCGGGTCCCATTTCACCTCTCTGACCGACTCCATGTTCTCCTCTTTCTCCTTTACTACCTCTGTCTCCTGTAAAAGACAAGATTTAAAATCATATTTAAAAAAGTCCGGAGGCAAATATAATTTTGTTATTTTACTTGTTTACTATATTGTTTTTATTGATGATATGTATTACAGGTTAGTATACAGTTATATAAAACAATACATATTACATTAAGCATTTTCTTAACTGTAGCTGTTATTATTACTGAATACCTGTATATTATATTACCTTCACCAACTGTGTGTTTATTGCCTTGCCATTACTTCCCCTCTTAGCCATACTGAAGTCTAGCATATTCTGAAGAGCTATGTACAATGGGGACCTCACAAAAAATAAATGCCATGGGGATCACCACGGGGGTCCCTATTAACCACCATTACATCTAACAAGGCCCTCATGGCACATTATATACTATTACCATTCTGATTTACCTTTCTTCAGTATGTAAACTGCTGAGCAGCAGTCATATGTTACTCAGTACTTGGATAAAAGCACCTTATATCCTATAGTGTTGCTTAGGGAAGGGTCCTCTTATATCTGTACAGTGCCTTGCAAAAGTATTCACCCCCCTTGACGTTTTACCTATTTTGTTACATTACAACCGTAAGTTCAATGTTTTGTTAATCTGAATTTTACGTGATGGATCAGAACACAATAGGCTAAGTTGGTGAAGTGAAGTGAGAAAAATATATACATAAAACAATTTTTTAGAAATAGAAAACAGAAAATTGGCATGTGCATATGTGTTCACCCCCTTTGTTATGAAGCCCATAAAAAGCTCTGGTGCAACCAATTACCTTCATAAGTCACATTAGTGAAATTATTTATAAAGCGCCAACATAATTTATGTACAGCACTATGGACTAAGTTCAGACAAAGATAAATACAAATTAACATTTAGCAAAGCAAGGAGGGCCCTGTCTTTGAGCTAGGAATCCAATGTCCATGGTGAATTCCCAAAGTACTTAGGATAGAAACTTGCAGACTTACAATCTAAGGTATAGTGAGTGGTAAAAGAGGGAGAGAGAGGTGATAAGTGCTTTTCACATCAATAAAATAGCCATCTCAGTGTCACGCCTGTAGCATGCCAAGGTACAAGCTGTGCAATACCTTACAGACTGATGCCCTCGGCCTTATAGGATAGGCTTATTGTGCCAGGGGAAAGGGGCCCAATGAGATATAGGTTAACATTGTGATTTGTGTGTTATTCATTGTTATGCCTGTTAAAAGCATAGGATAGTGGAAATTGCCTGGGTACCACTAGGCCCATACTATGCTACCCGTGTTTATAGTTGGGGTGTGCGTAAGAACATGATAGGAGTAATGGGATGTATGCCTATATTGTGCTTTGGGGTTAGCAGTTACAAGGGAAATATTGCATATGCCCAATATTTCTTAATACTGGACTAATTCCTTAGATAACTGACCCCTAGGAGTCACATAACACAAGTCCCTCTCTCTATTATCACAAGCCCTTAGCCTGGTGTCTCTATGAATATTGTGTGTAATGACTTCCTACCAAGAATACAGGGGTGGAAAGGGAAAACAATGGGTGATTCTCTTAGACTTTCAGGCATGGGTGATAACATGATCTAGAAGAGATAAGAGTGGGGTAAAAATATGTCTGTTGCTTCAGTAATAAATATGTTATAACTGTTTCACATAATTAATGTGTGGATTTTATTATTGATGGTGGAGTAAGTTATTTTCAGAACTTAGAAAGATCTTTATGCTATACAAGATCACAGACATCTCTCAGTCTGACCCAAGGGCTGAAAATTATTCCTGCTGTACAGAGGTAAAATGAGCTGGGCTCACCTGTATTGAGAGGTTTTGGCTATAGGCTCTTATCATACCCCATTCAACATACAGGTTGTCACACTGGTTAGCCGTGGTGGGACCTCTGTGGAATATAGTAAGATGGCAACTTACAAGGAAATGATGGAGCTGAGACCAGAGGAAATGCTTTCACATTTAAGCATGGATCAGCAAAGGACTGTCCTGGGACATTGGGAGAGGAGAGGGGTATACAATTGCCCTTTCCAAGCTCCTGTGGATGGGGAATGCTTATCCCCAGTGGAGACAGAACATTTTTTTTGTCTTTGGAATGGACTGTCAAGAAACAGCGCTTCTAAACCAATGTATGGCGTTTCTAGGACTATGGCCGAGTCATGTGCTGACAGAGTGGCTGGAGGACCTGGTGGTGCAGGTGGTCTTTTGTTTCTAAGAGTGCGATATAAATAGGTCTGTTGTTTCAGTAATAAATATGCTATAACTGGTTCACATAATTAATGTGTGGATTTTGTTATTGATGCTGGAATCCTGATTGCTGGAGTAAGTTCTTTTCAGAACTTAGAAATATCTTTATGCTATACAAGACCTCAGACACCTCTCAGTCTGACCCAAGGGTTGAAAATTCTTCCTACTGTACAGAGGTAAAACAATCCGGTCACACCTGTGGGGAGTGGTTTGGGCAACAGGCTCTTATCATACCCCATTCAACATACAAGTTGTCACACTCAGACCTTAATGAAGTAGTTCACAGATTAGTAAGGTTTTTGAATATTATTTTGAACTATGTACACCTAGGTAATAGCAATAGTAACAAATATAACCATATGAGGTCAAACATGGAATGTATCTGAGGGGACAATGAAGCCTACTACATGTGGTAGTCTACAGATAATGTATATTGAGTTGTAAATGAGTTGTAAATGATAAATATATTTTCATACCTTTTGGACCCATTGGCCCTGCTGGTCCTTCAGATCCCATTTGTCCAGGTATTCCTGGTTCTCCTGGTGGACCTGGTCGGCCATCATGACCATCTTTTCCAGGATTTCCTGGAGGTCCAGGTCTGCCGTGTGTTGACTTGATTTGTGCTGGCTGCATTTGAGCCATGAGGTAGGCTATTTTAGCTGTAAAGTTCCCACAGAGATAGGATTACTGTAAAACTCATTAGCATAACCCTTTTTAGACGTTTGGATACAATTATAAACTTGTAATTTTGGTTGCATCTGTAGATGCACTCATCTTTAATTAAGGTACCTAATAACAGGAGACAGTGCTTTTGCTGCAGTGTATCTAATGATACAGCCTTCTGCCCCCCTTCCTTCACCCTAAGCTCAGTAAATAAAGAGATGTGAGACCAGCAGAAGGACAAAATTGCAAACTCATAAAAGCAAGCATTGAATTTTGTAATCCCAACAGGAAAAACTGGCTATGCACTGTACTAGCTTTTTTTTGTACAGTAAATCATTCCTGAAATGCTTAGTATTGTTTTACCAGCTCCTTTATGCTAGATGTGAGAGCCAATAAGCTAACTTGCACATCTGATTACTCAATAAGGATGAAAGAGGTAGTCTAAATGTAAGATAATATTGTTGTTGTTTAGTTGTTCAGTTGTGTTTGACTCTCCATGACTCTATGGACCGCAGCAAGCCAGGCACATCTATTGTATGTCTTTGGTTGTGCTTATCCATAAGTTTTTCTTGGCAAAGATACTGCAGTTGGTTGCCAGTTCCTTCTCCAGTGGACCGCAATATGTCTGGCTTCTCACCTATGACCTGTCCATTTTGAATGACCCTTCATGGTACAGCTCACAGTTTCATTGAGGTACACAAGATAATATTAGGAGACATGTTTGGCCAACACAGAGACATACAAGCAGATTGTGATACTAATTAGCACATCAAAACAGCTACGTAGTATTTGAATACTGCCCATTTGCAGAAAAATGCAGAAAAAAACAGCAATGGATATCTCTAGAAAAAAAGGTTTATACAATGTATATGCCATTTTTCCTCACTTTTATTAATATAAAAAAAACTGGTTTTGGGGAAATTTTGCTTATTTACATGTTTTTAAGATCATTTTTAATTCATGCGTCCTTACAAATGCAACAAATGTAATGCTGCTCCTATTTCCTTCCTAACCTCTTTCCAGGACCTTCACAAACAGGTTGTAGCCGGATAATGGTCAATGGCCCTTGTTCTCACCTGGTCATACGTTTTTTGCAGCTTTCTCTAGTCTAACGCATTGTTCATCTTCATAGAAATAGGAACTATTATCAAACATTTGCTGGTGTAACAATGTATTGTTTTTTCTTTGTGGTTTACAGATTTGCCTGGTGTGCTACGATCCATAGGGTCATGGAGAGTCAGATCCGACCAAACAACTACATGTAAATTTAATCTATATGAGCTATTAATTAATTAGAACTAAAGTGTATCCCTTTTTAATAAACAAATCATATAAAAAAAGCATTGAAAGTGAAAATATTGTATGTTTAACTCCAATTAAAACATGAGCTTAATTGAGCTCGGAGGGACAGTGGTTGACTGATGTGTCCATAGGGTCATGAAGAGTCGGACACAAACAACAACAAAAAATCCATTTATCTCCCATTAACCCCAGTTATAAATGCTTATCTCCACTTCAAAATATCCCAAGAGATGTTATTCCTTGCTTACATTCAAGTTGTTTTCCTAACTCTTCTTGAATAAGTCTTCGTAACGTATCAGTAGATGGAGAGTCTCCCTGCAATAAAAAAATAGAAAATGACTTTTCTCTGAGTCACTATCATCACAAGGTAATATAAGCAAAACACATCTTAAAAATAAAGCAGAAACAGAGAGCGTATTGATGTCGCCTTTAATTAGATGTTAAGGAAAGATACAGGGTTATCACAGAACCCCAAGGGATCTGATGTCTGTGCATGCCCCGACAATAAAAATGTAATTATAGGTTATCAATTAAAATGTGTAAAAGAACACATCTTTTAATAAGATTGGGATAAATAAGCAATGTTTTATTTAAAGGCCACTGCGGGCAAACATTTGAAATATACTGTCTCAAGGAACATTTGAAAACATGAAAAATATTTTTATAATGGAAAAATAAATAGTCTCTAATACTATATATTACCTTTTATGTACATGATGCTGTGGGAATTCATTATTGATACTTTGAACCATAAAGCTTAGGTGAAAGGTTATTTGAAGTTTTTTCTTAAGTAATATAATTGACTATTAGTATTGCTAGTGAATTACATACAGAATAAAACATTATATTAGTGCTTACATTTAAATATATATATATTTATATTTATGGCACCTCTTCCTCTCCTTACCCCCTGTCTGTTGGTGTACCCCAAGGATCAGTCCTTGGCCCCCTCCGTTTCTCCATCTACACTTCCTCACTTGGTACCCTTATAAACTCTTTTGGGCTTCATTATCATCTCTATGCAGCTGACACCCAAATCTACCTCTCCGCACCAGATCTATCCCCCTCTCTTCTAACGCACGTCTCCAACTGCCTTTCTAGTATATCCTCTTGGATGTCCACCCACCATCTCAAACTCAACATGTCTAAAACTGAACTCCTAATCTTCCCTCCCTCTCCCACAGTGTCAATTCCTCTCATCTCTCTCACTGTCAACAACGACATCATCACCACCTCCTCCCAAGCCCGTTGTCTTGGAGTTCTACTGGACCCCGCTCTATCTTTCATCCCTCACATACAATCAATAACTAAATCTTGTCTTCTCCATCGAAAAAACATCTCCAGATTTCGTCACTATCTTACACAAGGCACAACTAAAATCCTAATGCACTCTCTCATCATCTCTCGACTGGACTACTGCAACTCGCTTCTTGCTGGCCTCCCCACCACCCGACTATCTCCACTTCAATCCATTATGAATGCCTCTGCTAGACTCATCTTACGTACACAACGTTAAGTGTCGGCATCAACTCTCTGTCAATCACTCCACTGGCTTCCCATAGCCTCAAGAATAGAGTTTAAAATCATGACCCTAACTTTCAAAGCCCTCTACAATAGCGCACCCCCATACATTTCTGGTCTCATCTCCAAATAATCCCCCACCCTCACTCTTTGTTCTGCTAATGGCCTTCTTCTTTCCACAACTCGTCACCTCCTCTCACTCACGTCTTCAGGACTTTTCTCGTGCTGCCCCTATTCTCTGGAACTCCTTGCCTCGCTCCACCAGATTATCCTACTGCTTCAAAACATTCAAAACCTCTCTAAAAACACATCTCTTTAAAGAAGCGTATCACCTTCCACCCTAACATACTTTCACCTCTCTCTCCCTCCTTTTCCTCACACAATACCTTTAGGTTGTATGTCTGCGAGTTTCAATCCCACAAGGTTCTTTAGGGAAAGCACTATGGACACTTTGGATTTGAGGCTCAAAGACAGGGCCCTCCTTGCCTTGCTATGTTTCATTTGTATGTATCTTTGTCTTGAACTTATCTTATGTACAGCACTACGGAATATGTTGGCGCGTTATAAATAAACAATAATAATAATAATAATTTACATAGACACATAAGAAGACAAAAGTGGCCCGTGGGCCGGAAAATGCCCATGTCTGATCCACATTGATTCCACACAGAAAAACCTTTTTTTTTGCAGAAATGTGGTGCCCCCCAGGCGATTGCCTCATTTGCCCCTCGCTAAAATCTGCTTTGCTCCAAAACATCCAATGTACAGGTCGGCAGCAAGTCAGGTAAGATTATATCTTATACCACTACATTGCTACGTGCTAGCCAAAGGTTTCCCTAATATATTCTCCTTTTTATCTTACATATTTTGTGCAAATAAGTATCTTATATCTGGATGTGAGCAATATCATAACTGCACAAATACATTTATTGCACTTTTTAGATTATTTTTAGAACACTGCTCTATCATTATTAGTATTCCTATAATTACTATTAATTTGATGCAAAATATGCAAAACTAAACATTATTGCTATAAATTCTGACAATATTAGCTGAAAAACCACAAACATATCTTTTTCCAGTTCTAATGTCGTGTTTTCTTGAATATAAGATTCAGATTTTACAAGAAAAGGCTTAAAAGAAAAAAAATCTGCATCCTATTCTGCATTAAACATATTTTGTACATCATCAGGCTTATTAAATTGCGATTCCACTAATTAAATAGGGCTCTCTCTAAGCACACAGCATATTTTTTTACAGAAGTTTTTAGTTAGTGATCTTCTATCCAAAAGCGAGGTCTTCACTAACTAAAAACTTTTGTGAAAAAAAAATGCTCTGTGCTTATATAGAGCCCTATTCAATTGGCTGAATTGCAATTTAATAAGGCTGTTAGTTTTTTTCCTGATGTGGTGTCTTAAACATTCGGGGTGTCTATAATCAGTACAGTACAGTTATTTCTATAAGGACTTTGAAAACAAGTATATTTGCATGTTCCTGCCCAGGTTCCCAGAATGCAGTGCAATAACTGTATTTCTCTGAATTCTGAGTAGGAAACAAATGTTTTTAACTTGTTTTTAGACATTCAAATGTGAACCAAAATGTACTATCTACAGTATATATATATATATATATATATATATATACATAGTAAACTGTAACATATGGCAAACCGCTATGCATTAAAAGAGCATTGCTCTATAAACAGGATCTAGATGTTTTAATTAGGTACTAATCATTAATAAAATTCATATACAATTATTATTATTATAAAAACAATTCTCAATATTAAGCATACTATCAGAGATCAAACTCAAGGGCTGGTGGCCTCTTCCCATCATAATGGTTCAATACATTATGGCAGCTTTGTCTAGGAGGCAGTGCTAAATTTTCAGACACAAATTTATATCAATACAAGGCTCTCCATTGCTGCCAATCTGTGGTGTTAAGATGATTTGTAGAGGAAGCGGAGTATAAATCAGATGGTTCTTAAAATCCTTTATTCCTGTCTCTCAACCAACCCCCCTCCCCTCATTCCCATTGATAAGCTTATTAGGCTGGAAACAAGTAGCATTAGAATTGTAAAGTGTATTCAATATTAAATATTGCTTTTATAATTGATGAAATAGGAATTGTATTAATGATCAATATATAATTAAAACAACTAGCTTGTTAGGGATTACACTGAGCCTTTAACTCCACTGATACTTATCCTTAATTGTTTAAACAGCATTCCTTAGCTGATGATTTTATGATCTGTGACTAGTGTTGTAAATATCTCTTACCCTTGGACCAGTTAGACCTGGTTGTCCTGGTGGGCCTGGAGGTCCAGATGATCCTCTTTCTCCTGAAGGTCCGCTTGGGCCCATTATCCCGGTGTGTCCTTTATGTCCAGGTTTACCGGGTTCACCTGCCTCGCCTTTCTCTCCCTGTTGTCCTTTGTCACCTTTGTTACCAGGATCTCCCTTTATAAAGAAAAGAAAATATTAAGGTTTAATGAAAAATGTTCCTTACAAATACACGCAAGTTTTTTTTATTTGTTCAAAATATAGTTCAATATGTTTAGTCAACTGACTAATAATATTAATATTAAGGAGTATTGCAGTAAATCATACTTTTTCAGTGAACTAACAGTGGATTAGAGTAGACTAGCTTTCAGGAGATCTCTTTCCTCATCCTGCATCTGAAGACCATTGCCAGTATGAGGTTTCATCCTATAAATGTTTGACCTGCTGATTTCACTTAAGTGTTCCATACACAGAGTATATGGTATATCAATCTCATTCCATCAAAAGAGTAGTTTAAAGCCAAAAATACCAGGTGATACTTTTAGCTACCAAAAAACATGATAACCCAGACATGTGAGAGCTGGATCATAAAGAAGGCTGAGCGCCGTAGAATTGATGCCTTTGAATTGTAGTTTTGAAGAAAACTGCGTTGGACTGCAAGAAGATCAGTCAATCAATACTACAGTAAATCGAGTTCACTGGAAGGTTTGATCATGAGGCTGAAGCGCACATATTTTTTTAATCCTAATATTGATAAATACACCTTAGTGTGATATAAATACTAGATTATAAAAAAAAATAATTTCTGTGTTTTTATGAATTTTTTTATCAAACAGGGTACATTGCATCAAACTATAATGTGAATTATACTATATATTCTACAAGAAGATGTACCGGCAAATAGATTAAAAAAAAAAAAAGATATCTGAGATATGTGCAAGGCTATCCTTAGCATTTTTTAAATCTAAATACTTTAAGTCTGTAATGGAAAAGACTAGGTTATTATTGGATATAAAATATATGTGGGGTGTTCAATAAGCATCACAACAGCTCTGAAGGGCTTTGATGGGTAAAATTGCCATTACCACCCTTCGCACCCCTTTGCAGCCTCTGCAGTAGCTTAGTGAATATACATCCATGTTTCTACACATTTCTGTGTTTTTGAGGAAACTTACTCGTTCTCCTTTAGCTCCATGATCTCCTGCTTTTCCTGTTGCACCCTGAAACAATAACAAGAACATATATAAGTGTTGTTGGTTCTCATTGTTCAACAACTTTTTTTCATTTTAATCCTTTTGGAATTAGATTTTTTTTATAAATCATAATGTCTAATAATACGTTATCATCATCGGCAGAGGCACAGGACTTCGGCTGCAACGCGCACCGACGGCGCTCATTGCAGGGCTCGCAATGAGCGCCACTGGCGCTCAACGCCAGTGGCGCACGCGAGACTTAGGACCGAAACCTGTACATACACTGTGCGCCTCAAAAAAATCTGACCTGAAAGTAACAACAAATATGCCTCAAACTAACTTCCACCCTCACGCAAAGCACATGGGGAGAGGCAGGGAGCCTGTGAGTGAGGTTGCAAGTTAATTTAAGCCAAATTTGCCATTTTTTCACGATCGAAAATATAAATATAGATATTTATTTTTTTATTTTTTTATTTATATATATCTAAGAATGATGTGATCTCTCCCTCTCCCCCACTTTGGCTAAATGCAGAGTCCCGCGAGATTGCCGGATCCTGTGAGATTGCGTGAGATCTTGCATTATCTTGTGAGCCTCTCTCTGCATTTAGTCAGTCACTGGAGGCGAGGGGGATCTGCAGGGGACGGAGAGATTACAGCACGCAGATGTGCGTTGTGATCTCTCTCCTACCACTGCACACTATAAGGTAACTATTTTTAAAATACTGTATCCCAAATTCTGATATCCTTTTCTTGGACTGAATACACACTTTATACATGGCGCAAAGTAAAGGGAAAGGGTGCTTATTGTTACATCTTTAGATGCACTGTTTCCCAAGTCCAAGAACTTTAATTAATGTTATCAACAACAGTAAAAGATGCACAGCAGCCACACTGATTAAATCACTTGTCCTGTATTGAAGTGCATCTAGAGGTGCAACTACAAGAAGCACAGCTTGCTACCCATCCCCTTCACTCTAAGTTATTCAAATATACACACATGGCAAACATAGGTGACCAGTGCACACATTAGAAAGTAATGAGACATACTAACAGTCTTATTTCAATTATTTTTTTACATACTTTTAATTTCCTCGATCTTATGGGTACTTGGCAAACATACATTTTTATTACAGCACTTACATGGCCCTTTAAATTGGCTACACCTACAAATCTGCATTTTAATATATTACACATCCATTTGATCTCATATTGCACATTTCACTCTGAATTTCAAGCTCTTTTGATCACGGCTCTCAGAAACCATTTTGAATATAACCTACCGTTTGGAATTCAAGTTGCACCACAGGTATATTAATAGGCATAATGATAACGTATTATTAGACATTATGATTTATTAGTTCACATCAATATTTTAAATCAACTTGCAAATTATTCCTACCTCTTTTCCAGGTGGTCCACTCTCTCCAGGTTCTCCCTAGAATATATAAAAAGAGATGTTTTCATTATTTTTGCTCAGTAGATGTTAGATAATGGTGTCTTTCTAAAAAGGATATGCACTTTTGATCAACCATTAAAAATATAATTGTACAGATTTTCCACCATTATGTATCTATTTAGATTTTCTCTAGCTAAATCTACTCTATATTTAGAATAAACCATAATATAGAAGGTATATTTTTATCTACTGTGACCAAGACCTGCTCCTTCTTTTTTATTGTGATAGAGAAATACAAGTAATCAACATCCATATAGAAATGTCCCTGTTCCTTTCCCATTTTTTCATAACTTTAACAGTAATAAATTAAGAAAGGGATAGGAGGATAATTTAAGAAGGTTTTTTTGCGATTTTGGGAAATGTCTCTTCTTTCTGAACAACTTACTGAAGTCATCCTTTAGAGACACCTCTTGGATAGCACTCCATATAGTTGAACTACATATCTACCATATACAAGTTCCCCTACAATAGAGCTAATTAAATTTTGTAGCAAATCAGGAAATTTATTTAAAAAAATGTAATATAATTATGATTGCCACTCCCAGTGCACTTGAACAGTAGTAAATAATATCAAAATGATGTGAAATGGACCAAATACGATAAAGGTATCCTAATTTGAAGACTTTAACTGAAAATATGCATTTTAAGTTGCCAATATTTATTTCTTTTTGAGTACATATTTAATACAATGGTGTCAAGAAGGGGGAGAAGCTGGACCGGCCAATGATTGGTTCCCGCCTATGAGGCCCTCTCCCTTCATGGTTCAGTGTATTGGCACTAGGCATTCCATGGAAGGAGGCTGATTCAGGATCTGGGTAAGATGTGGCTCTGCACCAAGCACTGAATAGGAAAGGGTTGCCATGAAAACTCACAACACCACAGCACTTTACTTCAAGGTTCTCCCCCATCAAAGTTGTCATTACAAATGGTTATTAACATTTTTCAAAGTTGTTTTAAATAACTGTAGGTAGAAAGTGACCAGGCTAACAGCCTTATTAAATTGCAATTTGGCCAATTGAATAGGGCTCTATATAAGCACAGAACATATTTTTTTACAAAAGTTTTTAGTTAGTGAATACCTTGCTTTTGGATAAATATTCACTAACTAAAAACTTCTGCAAAAAAAAAAATATGCTATGTGCTTATATTCAATTGGCAGAATCGCAATGTAATAAGGCTGTAAGTGAGCATTATATGAAACTGCCCAGCACACAATAAGTTATACTTTATACATAATAACTAATTCTACACTGAACTCGGTCCTCTAATGCCTAAGGTAAATGTTGCTGAAACGTATAATTTCCAATATTTGTTTGTACTGTACAATGTTTTGACCTAACACACTAAATATTCGCTTAATGAGCCAGTGTAAAAAATATTTGCCATATACACCCATGGAAATTAAAGGTGACCAGGTAAATTGGACCATTGATTTCTAGACATCATAGTCTAGAAATCAATGGTCCGAGAGGCACTTAGTTATAGTTAAACATGTTTTATAGGATATGTTCAGCATTATTTATTACCGGCATGTCAAGCTGTAAAATTTAATGAAATTAATACTTACTACACACTCCCTTGCCTCCATTAGAAACACTACTTCATCAATGTATTAAATATATTGCTCAGACAATATTGCTCTATTAGTTCCCATCCCTTAATAACAAAACATTGCCCTTAAAAATGATCATATTAACTGAAAACTATCATATGTGCCTAACATATACTTTGCATTCTAATCTCTTCAAAATATTCTTACATAAACAAATATATGAAAGGCAGTAACCTTGAAACAGTTGTACTTGGGAGGTGATTCCTGACTTGTGTATAATCCAACCTTAGCTTTTCTCAAAGCTGTGTGATACAGCAGGCATATGCTTAAAGGAAGCCATGTTGGTAATGGATTGCAAGAGTGAAGCCTTTGTGGGCACATTTGCATGTCCCTAACAAGGTTCCCAGAATGCAGTGTAATAACTATATTTCTTGTAATTCTGGGCATGAAACAAGTTTTTTAGACGTTCAAATGTGAATACAAATGTACTATTTATTTGCTGTGGGGGCTTCTATCGCTCTTTTGCCAACCATAAATTAAATTATATATATTGTGGCAAAGCGGCCCCTAGAGGCCAATTTGGAGGTAAAATTGTGTTAATTCCAGCAGGGAGTGAGTTAACTCCTGCTACAAAAGGCTCCCTTGGAGAAATGGGTGTGGTCCCTGCCAGAAGCCTGTCTGTGAGACAGGTTGTGGAGCTGCAGGCTTGGAGCTGCCTGGGAGACACAGGCCCAAGTGAGGAAAGGCCTGAGCTGGAGTTGGTGAGCAGAGGCCGAAGCTCCAAGCATGAGAGTCTCAAAAGCGTGCAGTCCAGAAAGAGACCTCAGAAAGGTGACTACCCAGTAGGGGAATGGCTGCAGAGGGAGAAAGAGACTGCTCCAACTAGAGGGGCAAGAGAGAGAGAGGGACCTGAGATTGCAAGCAAGTGAAACCCCTGAAGAGGGTGAAAGTATTTAAAGACACAGAGAGGCCTATGATTACAGGCAAGTGAAAGTCCCTGAAGAAGGTAATACTGAAAGAGTGAAGCCAGTATCAAGTATTGGGACTGTGTATAGTGAGAGCTGCAAGGAAGCTACATTTCTTTTCTGTTTATGTTATTTTCATGTGCTGGCTGTGCCAAAATAAAAACCTGGAGTGGAATGAAAAGCCTCCTGTGCCTTCCTCCATTAAGATTAATAGTTGGTTAAAACAGGGCACTGACCCCGCGAGTGGTAGTGTCCTGTCACAATATATATATATATATATATATATATATATATATATATATATATATATATATATATATATATATATATATATATATATAGTAAATGAATAGTACATTTCTGTTTACCTTTGGACATCTAAAAATAAGTTAAAAAAGTACTTCCTGTTCAGAATTCC
This sequence comes from Discoglossus pictus, assembly GCA_027410445.1. Lineage (NCBI taxonomy): Eukaryota > Metazoa > Chordata > Amphibia > Anura > Alytidae > Discoglossus > Discoglossus pictus. The sequence continues at coordinate 20,725,789 of CM050166.1, read as the reverse complement.
GAGAAATGCAGGTATTGCCTTGCACTCTGGGAAACTGGGTGGGGACGGGTAAATTATATATACGTTATAAGTTTCTATAGAGTTTTCCCTCTTATAACCAGCAAAGACAAAGACATGCGAGTCTTTAAAATAAATTAATTAATTAAAGTATGTGAATGAATATGTGTGACTGTACCTCAGTGGCATTCAATGTGCTTCCAATATCAAGAGCATAACATTTAAAAATATATATTTTATAACATATAATCAGTGTCACCCTCTAGCACATAATGTTTGCACCATTATACCAGGGTTTGACTTGATTTTAGCCTATGTTAAATCAAAACATTCTTACACTATGTCCACGTGGTCCTTGGAAGCCAGGAAGTCCAGTTGTGCCAGGATCTCCTTTGTTACCCTTCGGGCCCTAAATAAATTAAGTTACAAAAAGAAAAACGTCATTAAAGTCAAATTAAAAAAAAGAATTTTTTTTGATACAGAAACATCTTTAGAATTGACATGTGCGCAAAAGCTTTTTAGATTCATTGATAACAAGGCCCATTATCTAAGTTGTGTATAACAAGTGAAGATCTTACTTAGATCACATTAGTATTACAATACTGGGCAGAGAATGATTTAGTAGCTTCAGTTAAAATCAGATAATATTCAGTAAGACTAATGGAAATCACATATCTACTAAAACTAGAAAACACTGCTTAAGAGACATACTTTTTAACATACTTACTATGCTACCAGGAACACCCGAGCTCCCTGGAGGACCAGGCTGTCCATTTTTCCCCTGAAATTATAAAGCAATTAAAACATTATGAGATGATAATTAAAATATATCACCAGTATTTTTATACAATAGTCCACTTTCTGAGAGTTGGAGCATGAAGCTGTGTTTATTTATCAGTGGAGTGAAGAGGGTTAGAGGAGGGAAACTAAACGGGAGAGGTCATGAGGATTTCTTAGATAATTTGAACTGATTAAAATTGACATCACACCACTTCTCATTCACAAGCCAAAAAGTAGGCAGCTTGCATCAATAGATGCATGACTAGCTCTGAACAAATGTAAATCCCTCATGTACACATACAACTTTCACCATTTTTTTCTCATTAAAAACTAGCTTTACGAGTTTATCCATGCTTAATTATATTCATAGATTTACATTTATCAAACACAGTCAATACTTCAATTATTAGGACTCCTTCACTTTCTAATATCTCTGTGTCACATAGACACTGCTTAACCAGAATATATTTATCAAGGACGCATTATCAAAATATATTTATCAGGTATAACAGAAGGGATAAAATGTTTTTGTTCAATATCTCTACTTTTCTATATTTTCTATAGGAGCTATTAATGAAGCAGATAAATGTATCCTTACTTGACAAATAACTCCTGTGCAAAGCATAGGAAGTTAAGATATTTTATGTTATATCTCCAATTATCTACATTTTTATTCCATAGTAGCAGGGGTGTACGAAATAGGGGGGAAGGGGGGTGGGGAAATCCCCCCTGATTAAACGAATAGGGGACACAAAAAAATAGAAAATCTAAACTTAATCATGCATTACCAGATTAGCCACTGCTATAAAGCAGTCTGTCTTTCCCATGAAAGCTTTGACCCATTTTCGTGTCTATTTTCTTAGTTTATCATGAATTAACACTAAAATGACATGTGCAAACAGGAGCAAAGCAAAGTTTAGCCAAATAACAAGCATGTCTCAACATGGTGTATCTTTGTAACTGATAACATTCAATTAGAGCGAATAAGAGCACCGGCAGATGTATCTGTTGTCTTCCCATTGTACAGATATAAAATTCCTGTTTATTGAAAGACTCCTCCCATCAGGAAGTTGATCATTGGGACCTAAAATGGCAGATTCCACAGCAATATAATTGCAAATAAAAGTAATTAACTAGAGTCTGTATTGTTTTTATGCATTCTAAAAATATGTTACTAATTTTGAGAGATGAGACATGCTTGTTATTTGGCTAAACTTTGCTTTGCTCCTGTTTGCACATGTAATTTTAGTGTCAATTCATGATAAACTAAGAAGATAGACACGAAAATAGCTTACACTGGCCATTCAAGGACATACTTGTTGTATCTCTGAATAAAATATTTAAAAGTTTTATATTTTACATTGTTTTATAAAAAATAAAAAAGCTTTACCTGCTAAAACTGTTGACATTGATGAATTCCCTGACTGCTAGGATAATACGAACTAACTCAAAATAAATAATGGCCGGGAAACCTTTAGTATTACGATAAAACACACCATAATCGCAGAGACCTTTTGGAAGGATGGTTGAGGTGATCCATCACAGCAAATTATATGTTGTTTGGAAGCATTGATAACTGGGAGCGACTATGTACTGCAAGGGATTAGACGGACGCAAATGTGACGGCAGTTAATGGGATATGGAAGGTTCCCGCATTTTACTAGGAATATAATATCCCTGTGTATCTATTTACTTTTATATACTTTATTTTATTAAGAAGTCCATTTAAGCTCTGAATAAAAATCAAACAAATAGTCCCTGTATGGGTCTGCCCTTTGCAGCAAATTTAGTCACTGACTATGTACGATTGGATGTGCTCTTAGAAAGCACTAACTTGAGTTATCCAACGTATTTGATTAACCCCCCACTACCCATTCCCCATGAAGAATTTAAAAAGATGTATCATTGCTTCTGGATCAAGCTTTTACCTTATAAATTACTCTACTCGAGATAAATCAGATACATACCCTGTCATATTGATAATATTAGTATAATAAATTGCTATTTTGTGCTACAAAATATTATAATTTATAATTGCTAGAAATCTTGCAATATTAGTATAAATTCAAAGAAACTTACAGGTGGTCCGCGAATACCTCGAGGTCCTTGAGGTCCGGATGGTCCGGGGTCACCCTATTGTACAATGTAAAAATGAGCTAGGTAAGCAAACTATTTTCATAATAAACAATACAAAACCTTATCATTTTTTTAAATACTATATATATATATTGGGATCCTGCCCCACGCTGATGATAGGCTTGAAACAGCTGTCCGTGGGTAGGATTACCAGCTTGTGTTAAAATCCAGCCTTGGCTTTGCAAAAAAGCTGTGTAATGCAGCGGGCATAAGCTTAAAGGAAGCCATGTTTAAAAGGGTTATGGATTGAAGAACGAAGCATTTGTGGGCACATTTACATATCCCTGCTCAGCTTCCCAGAATGCAGTGTAATAACTGTATTTCTTGGAATTCTGAGCAGGAAGCAAGTTTTTTAACTTGTTTTAGACATTGAAATGTGAGCACAGATGTACTATTTATATACTATACTACTGTCTGGTGGAGGGCTTCTATCGCTCTTTTGCCCACCATATATTACATTATTGTTGTATATATATATATATATATATATATATATATATATATATATATATATATATAGTGACAAAGTAGATCTGATAAAAAAGTGCCATCTTCTTTCACTATTGTTTTATGTTTAGTTTGTTTTATTGTGTGCTTATCAGGAATTTAGTGGAATATTCAATATAATGGGGGCCTGTTATGGTTTGAAAAGTTCACTATAATCAATACACTGCAGTCAGAATTAGATCCATGTATTTGGTTACACAATCTGACTAACGCTAATCAGAAGAAAGGATTCCTGGTTAGTTCAGTTATAAGAAAAAAAGTAAAATCCATCATTGTGAAAATCTTGAGGATGTTATAATCACATAAAGTTGCAGTTATGTGAGGTTGTGTATAAATAGAAAAATAAAGAAACTACACTAAAAATGTTAAAGATATGGATTTTACTAGGTATGTAATATGCATTTGTTTACATTTACAATCTATTTACATTTATGTAATTTATTTTATTAAAAAGTACTTATAAACTCTGTTACCACTGCTTCATATCAAACAACGAGTCCATGCTTGGGTCTGTCCTTTGCAGCTCGGAAAGACACAGACTCTGCTGTATTTCCTGTGTTTGCCTCATACTAACCTTTTCACAGAGTACTTAACCCTTTAAAGAGCCTGAATACTTACATCCTTTCCGGCAAGCCCTTCCCGCCCTGGAGGTCCGGTCACCCCTGGCTCTCCCTACAAAACAAAAAATAGTACATTTGTAACAACCCAATCTGTTATGGTCATGTATAAGTAAATACAATTTTAACACATTCTATTTTTTTAAATTTATTGTATTTAGCCAAAAAAAAAAATATATATATATATATATATATATATGCATACATATATATTTATATTTATTAATAAACTTATTGGTTAATAAAGGTTTACCACTTAAAATGTATTGTTTTAGCCAGAAAAAAAATAATATAAATAAAAATAATATTCTAATATTTTACACTGTACTGTAACTTTGCCAAAAACACAAACAGTTAATGTTCTAAATCCATAAGACTGATCCAATGACAGAAGAGATACATGCATATTACTCACTCTGGCTCCAGGCAAACCCGCATCTCCTCGGTGTCCTTTAAACCCCTGTAGCATAAAAATCCATTATGAGCTGGTAACGAAAAAAAGTTCCTGTGTCTCGTAAATGCATAAAATAGCAGTGATGGGGTCTTCCAAGAGGACTCCAACTATTCACCCTGTAGTATATCTGAACTCCTATATTACTCAGAGAAATGGCAGCCCAACATCTTGGCTTTCAGATGTGAAGTTGCCACTGATCTACCTGAATACAGTGAGAAAGGGCCTCATGCTTGAACTATACTATCAGACTTGAGGTTTATTTGCTGAAATCAGACCAGTGTAGAGATGTGAGATGACAATGGACAATGTCGAGTAGAGTGAGCGGTGGGATGGTACCACTGTCGAGTTTTCGGCAGGGGTGTATTTAGGTTTTATGCACCCGAATTACTACTATCCCCTTGAATACCCAATCCTAAAATTACACATATAAAAAAAGCATGTGTGTATACAGTATCTCCCACAAATGTCATTGTCTTGGTACCCTAATTAAATAAGTCTTGGTACCCTAATTAAATAATTTGGGTTTCAGTATCATCTCTACGCAGATGACACTCAAATCTATCTCTCAGCACCAGATCTAACCCCTCTCTTCTAGCCCAAGTTTCCAATTGGCTCTCAGGTATATCCTCCTGATATCTGCCCATCAACTGAATCTTACACAAGACAAGACTAAAATCCTAATCCATTCTCTCATCATATTCCGCCTCAACTACTGTAACTCGCTCCTTCCTGTCCTCCCCATCACCTTCCTGTCCTCTCCACGTAGTCCATAATGAATGCCTCCACTAGACTCATCTACCATACTCCAAAACTCAGTGTCTGCGGCACCTCTCACAACAACCCTCTTCTCTCCTCCTCTCTTATCACCACCTCTCACTCATGCCTTCAGGACATTTCTTGTGCTGCCCTTATTCTCTGGAACTCTTTGCCCTGCTCCACTGGACTATCCTCACGCTTCAAATCCTTAATAAAACTCATCTGTTCAAAGAAGCTTATCACCTCCAGCATTAACATGCACAACACCTCCGTTACCCTCCTGTACCACACCCAAACTCATTAGATTATAAGTTTGCGAGTTTTCAATCTTGTAAGATGCTTCAGTGAAAGCTCCACGCACACTAGATTCTAAACTCAAAGACAGTGCTCTCCATTCTTTACAATGTGTAAATGTTTGTTTTGCTTTGCACTTAACCCATGTTCAGCGCTACAGAATATTTTGGCACATTATAAATAAAGATAATAATAATAATAATACATTTTACATACATTTAGACAAAATACCATTGTATATAGACGTTTCTGGGCATATGGATACACTTTTCTATAACACTGTATCAAGAATCTGAGGCAGGCTGTTGCCCCATAAAAATGTGCTTCCCTAGGCCTGGGCCTTGTTTGTCTAGGCAGATATACGCAATAGTTCTCAGGTCTTTTATATATCTATCCATCCTATCGATCTATTTATCTATCTATCTATCCATCCATCTATCCATCTATTCATCTATCCACCAATCGATCTATCCACCAATCGATCTATCCACCAATCGATCTACCCAGCCATCGATCTACCCAGCCATCGATCTACCCAGCCATCGATCTACCCAGCCATCAATCTACCCAGCCATCGATCTACCCAGCCATCGATCTACCCAGCCATCGATCTACCCAGCCATCAATCTACCCAGCCATCGATCTACCCAGCCATCGATCTACCCAGCCATCGATCTACCCACCCATCAATCTACCCGTCTATCCAGCTACCCGTCTATCCAGCTACCCATCTATCCAGCTACCCGTCTATCCAGCTACCCGTCTATCCAGCTACCAGTCTATCCAGCTACCCATCTATCCAGCCCTACATCTATCTCTCCATCCATCCATCCCTACATCTCTCTATATATACATCTAATTAATACACTAATGTGGCATTGCATGTTAGCCCCTTTTTACTTTTCATACATTTCTGTAAAAACTATTTTCCTAACATAAAAACACTGTTTCATACTTCATTAGTAGAATTGCTGTGGTTCCAGTGCTTAACACCAAATTGTTATTCAACTAGATAAAGATTAGGAACTTTATTTACAATTTATAAAAAAATCACAAAAATGCTATATTTACAATAATAGCTGCTTCTGTGCAAAGCCATATAACTCTTCCCTATTTGAATCAGATATGTAAGGAGAAGTATTGGACTAATACCAAACCACAGGAGATAAGCCTGATTGTAAGGGTTATGTTATAATACAATATGGAAACCTATTCAACTTCTTGCAATAATCTGCCCAATTTTCTCAGTGTTTTTGTTAAACAAAATGTTCTCACTGAAGAGTCAAGATGATATCCACAAACTCACTGGTAACCCAGATAGTGCTCTCTATAATCAAATAGGATACAGGATCCTATGTCTCAGAACAGAGACCTCCTAACTCCGAGGCTATTGTGTGCCCCTATAACTATCTGTAGCCCTATACATACACAATCATCAGGCCAAATAGGTACTAATCTCACTCCATTATCCAGAAACAACATTGTATTATAACATATCTCTTACAATCAGGCTTATCTGCTGTAGTTTGGATCATCTAACGACTGTATGAGTCCAATACTTCCCCTTACATATCTGATTCAAATAGGGGAGAGTTATATGGCATTGCACAGAAGCAGCTATTATTGTTAATACAGCTTTTTGGGATTTTTTTATAAATCGAAAATAAAGTTCCAAATTTGTATCTAGTTGCAAAAAAACAATGTGTTTTAAAAATCTAATTATTTATAAAAGTTTCTTTATAGGGATACTGCTGCAAACACAATTCAACAACATCAAAAACTATAAAAATAAAAAAAAGAGTGGCAGATGAAACATGTTTCATTAATGTTGGGTTACTTTCTTCTCATTGTTTTACTGAAAAGTGACTTACAAATGAAACTATTATAAGACTGTTCATGTGAGACAGAGGCCTGACAGGCACTGCAACTCTATTCCTCAAAAAAAAAGGCAATAAACATCTTGACCAAAAATGTACAATTCAAAAAATGTTTCTGCTTCCCAAAATCATCATAAAAAAATCATCAAAAAATGGTAACTAATTGACAAATAAAATCATTGTTTCACGAGTAACATAAATTAGGATATAGTAATACACATAAAGACGGGGGATTGTATGTTAGGAATTACATAAAATAGTGCAATACGCAGACAGCTTTTAATGCTATTGAGACTCAGATACTGAAGCTCATAACAAGACTACACACTTTCGAAGGTGAACGCGCTACACCGGCTCTAACATCCTCCCACTCATATATATCCATCCATCTATTTATGTAAACCCCCACTCATGGCAGGGAAAGTTAAATATCAATAACAAATATTTAATAGTTTTTTATAACCACTCCACCAAAAAAAATCCATATTCCCTATCATAAAATGGGCCCGACACCCCTCAACAACCAGTCCCCTTTACCCTACATCTTGTATGTTGGTGTTGGAAGTCTCATTAATTCCTAAATGAACCCACCTATTCTAAATAAATGCACCTATGGGTGACCCTACAGACCTTCAAGGACCCTATAGTTCTCTACCATGTGGGTCACTATAGAACACCATGCCCCTATATATAATCTACACCATGGGGTTTCAATGGACTCCCTGCAGGGCCTCTACCTATCTCCATGGGTGTCCTTAAGGACCTCCATGGCATCAAATAGGCATCCCCACAGTATAGAAATCTATCTATATGGACCATCATGGCACCTAAAATAAAGCCCATTATCATTGTATACTATACTAACACCATAGTAAACCATATCAACCCCCATGGCACCCTAACCCCTATCACAGGAGTCCTTATGGACCCCCATGGACCATATCATGCCTTATGGACCCCCCTAGTCGCTAACACTAATCTCCTAAACTATCTACCCTAAACTAAGTACAACCAAAAATAATTACTATATAAAATAAAGGAAATTACAAAAAAGGGGTTAATTGATATATTCCCCATGCATGGAGGACCTTCCATTACTGAAAGGTCCTCATATTCTGGCCTTCCTGGAAACAAGCCTCTTCTGTCTTCATTGATCAACATGCCTCCTCTCAACCCCCCAATCAGAGAAACTGACCACCCCATATCAGATTGTTTCAAAGTTGAACCAATCCAAACTGAGGACCTGAAATCTAGGAATTCTGATTGATTTGAAGCATACCCAATCAGAACTCTCTATTTTCACCTAACCTTATTATGTAATCTACTAACCATCAGGATAATAACAGAGTATCCTCAATGTGATTGGTTGTTGAAAGAGCCAATCAAGGAAGCTTTGCCTTCTCTTCCCTGGTTGACTCTTTCAACGCGTTATAGGGTTTAAGGTCACTGCAAGCGCCCGTGGGCTTTACATAAGATTAGGCTAGATTTATTATGGGAGCCATGTAATTGCACTATAGGAAGAAACACTCATAGAAAAGGGAACATATCGCACATGGTTAGGCTTTACAAGTAAGTTTTTTTTTATGGGAAACATACAGTATAATAGATACCTTAGGGCTTACGTGTTCCTATGGGAGCCATGTGATGAAGCCATTGGTCATTGTCCATCATTCGTCTCTTATCCTCTTGTCTCATTGGTTTGTCTAATATTTAATTTTATTGTTTCTTATATTTTCTGTACATCTTATCATTTGATCTCTTGTTTATGTACTCATATTGTTTTACTGTTCCATTGTGTATAGGGATGACGGCATCTTATAGCTTTATATCTAAATAATAATAAAGGGCAATAATAATTTATACTTACAGGTAATCCTCTGGCACCTTCTCTACCTGGAGGTCCAAGATCCCCTGGTTTGCCCTATATAGAGATAATCACACCAGAAATATTTCAGGAAAATGTGCAATAAATATTCAAAAATATTTTATTATTATGTTTATTATTATCCAGATGCTAAAAGACCAAAACCGAGCTTGAAAGGTCTTTATCTCTTTTTTCGTTCCCACATTAAAATGGCAAGTTCAAGGTGAGAGAAGAAGAGGTGAAGGCAATATTGGTCCTCAAGCACTAATACAGACCAGGATTTCCGGATTTCCACTGCTTTGCGAAATCCAGTCAATCAGATTTACCGACACATGATACAGCAGGGATATCCTGAAATCCTGGTCTGTATTTAGCACTAAACTACAGGTATAGCAAGTACTTCATCAGATGAATACAAAAACTGCACTCTCCAACAGTAAATTAGCATTGAAGTTTGCTATTTTGAGTTTACAGTCAGCCTTTCTGATCTGACGTCATTGTCATTAATTACTAATTAGCCCTTGAAGAACTGGGCCCATGACTGTAATTATTGCATCTATCAGTAAGTATTGTAGAAGCTCTCTCATTAACAAATTATATGGATAAATGTTTGTAGGTGTATTAGAAAGGCTGAAACATCAAACTGGCTAATTCAATGTTATTTTACTGTAGGAAAATGTAATTTGTTTAAATTGCCCTCTTGTCTATGTTATTACCTAGTGTTTTATATTATACCTGGAACCTGCGCAGCGTCACTATAAGCTAAACATGCTCATGGGGTGGACAATAATATCTAAACCTTATAAATGTTTTAGGAGCCAGACAAACTGTTTCCTAGGAGCCTGGAAGGAAGCCCTTCATAGAGATGCTGTATACTTTGAATAATATTTAGGAGCCAGCATTGCACATTTTCTGAGCTCTTGGAAATGTTATACTCCTGTTAAAGGTATATGGGATATAAGGCTCCTGGATTTTACTATATATATATATATATATATATATATATAAATATATATATATATAAATATATATATATATACATATATATATATATATATATATATATATATATATAAAATCTCTGTGTAACTATTTACTTTAATGTAATTTATTTTATTAAGAAGTGCTTATAAGCTCTGTTTTTACTGCCTAAAATCAAACAAATAGTCCCTGTATGGGTCTGCCCTCTGCAGCATATGCAGACACAGATGCCAGATGTGCAGTATATTGTCATTGTCTATCCATGTCTCAGCAAAATGTTGCTGAGAGATGGTAACTGTTTAGTTAGTATGAGATACATCAGAGCAAGTGCAGCAGAGTCGGTGTCTTCGTAGGCTGCAAAGGGCAGACCCATACAGGGACTATTAGTTTGATTTTAGGCAGAAAAAAAAGGTTATAAGCTCTTCTTAATTTAATAAAGTACATAAAAGTGAATAGATGCACAGGTGCATTATATATATATATATATATATATATATATATATATATATATATATTTCCCATATATCCTATCAATCTATTTCTATAAGTATAGACAGAGATATCACAAATGAATCCGTCATTCTCTGTACATAACCAATGGCCATTTAATTATGTTGAAATACTATTCTTATTGACAGACATTTGTCTTTATCTGACAGTATTCCTCCAGTGTGTAATATTCTGGGTCTACTGGAGCCTGGAGAACAAATTGCTCTGATTTGGTAAACACGATTGTATAAGCAGCGCCGCTCCTATTATTCCAGCCTATGTACCGAGCCAGGTATGGGAGCCGGTCACAGCCGTGTGACACGCCAATTATTCTGAGTACAGGAAATAGACACATTGTGACTGATCCAATAAATCATCTCAATGTTTATAACTATGTTTTGTCGTTTGGCGTTTCTTAATAAAAAATAACGTACAGCTTCCCCGGGAGCGCCTGGCTTGCCGTCCTTTCCATCTTTTCCAGGAATGCCCTGAAACAAAACAAACACTGTGAGAAATGGGTGTTAGGAGGCAACATATTGTCTGATATAGTAATATTTATAACGAATAGCAAAGAGTGAGAAAACATGTCAACACGTAACAATGATAATTAGTACGGTGCTTCACTGAGTAATATTATACACACACAAATATATATATTATTTTTTAAAGTAGTATATAGTAGCACATATATTTTTAATATATATAGTTGTATTATCAGAGTAAAGATTGTCATAATAAATAAATATGTTTGTCCAATAAAAAAGTATTACCATATGCTGCAATAGGGGGGGGGGGGGTATCTATCTATCAATCTATCTATCTATCTATCTATGTATGTCTGTCTATCTATCTATCTATCTCTCTATCTATCTATCTATCTATCTGTCTATCACTCTCTCTCTCTTTCTCTATCTGTCTGTCTGTCTATCTATCTATCTATCTATCTATCTGTGTATGTCTGTCTATCTATCTATCTGTCTATCACTCTCTCTCTCTTTCTCTATCTGTCTGTCTGTCTGTCTATCTATCTATCTGTCTCTCTATCACTCTCTCTCTTTCTCTATCTGTCTGTCTGTCTATCTATCTATCTATCTATGTGTATGTCTATCTATCTATCTGTATGTATGTCTGTCTATCTATCTATATATGCGTATGTCTATCTATCTATCTATCACTCTCTCTCTTTCTCTATCTCTTTTGCTATCTATCTATCTATCTATCTATCTATCTATCTATCTATCTATCTATCTATCTATCTACGGTATATATGTGTATGTCTATCTATCTATCTATTTATGTGTATGTCTGTCTATCTATATATGTGTCTATCTATCTATCTATATGTCTGTCTCTCTATCACTCTCTCTCTTTCTCTATCTATGTATCTATGTATCTATCTATCTATGTATCTATGTATCTATCTATCTATCTATCTATCTATCTATCTATCTATTTATTTGTATGTCTGGCTATCTATCTATCTATCTATCTATCTATCTATCTATCTATCTATCTATCTATCTATCTATCTACTGTATATATGTGTATGTCTATCTATCTATTTATGTGTATGTCTGTCTATCTATATATGTGTCTATCTATCTATCTATATGTCTATCACTCTATCTATCTATCTATCTATCTATCTATCTATCTATCTATCTATCTATCTATCTATCACTCTGTCTGTCTGTCTGTCTGTCTGTCTGTCTGTCTGTCTGTCTGTCTGTCTGTCTATCTATCTATCTATCTATCTATCTATCTATCTATCTATCTATCTATCTATCTATCTATCTATCTATCTATCTATCTATCTATCTATGCTGGTGTACTTATGTATGTATGTGTGTGTGTGTGTATATATATATATATATATATATATATATATATATATATTATCATCCAGTGTTCCTTTCGTTTTGCCTACACTCTGCATAAGTCCAGCGTGCAGTCGAGCGGGCAGCTATGTTACTATCCTTGGCCATTTCTGCCTTTTTTTCCCAGACTCCCTTCTAAGCTTATAATTTCCATACTTCAATTCAAGCAGAGAAGCAAGTTAGTTATATCCAGTGATGCCTAAATATATAATTTGCCGCAGAGTTTCAAGACCATATAACCATATAGCCAAGTGCTCTTAATCATCCAACACAATATCACATTGAATTTCATTTCTAAGCATCTCAAATAATATTTTTCAAAACCACAACATGTTAAAGGGATTTAAAAAAGTGCCATTATAATCTGTATTACCAAGTAAGATGTAGAACAATTGAGTAATCATATAAAAAACAGATTACAATAATACTTTTAAAGGGATATGGAAGTATTAATTTACTTTTCTGTAATTAATTTTATTGAGAAGTGCTTATAAGCTCTGTTTTCCCTGCCTAAAATCAAACAAATAGTCCCTGTATGGGTCTGCCCTCTGCAGCTCACAAAGACATAGACTCTGCAATGTTGGGTGTGCATTGTCTCATACTAACCAATCAGTGAGCATCTCTCAGCAACATTCTGCAACATGCTGCTAATATTTGGTCCCTGATAGGCTAGGAAATCATACTGCATATCCAGCCATACAGAGTATTAATCTGCATATGCTGCAATGGGCAGACCTATACAGGAACTATTTCTTTGATTTTAGGCAGACCTTTAAGCACTTCTTAATAAAAATTAAAAAAAAAAGACTGAAGTAATATTTTACTACACATATTCATATGATAGTCCGTGTCAGTTGACCCTTAAAGGTCCCTCTAATCTAAAATATACTACTTATATCAGACACACACATCACATGGAGGCAATTTATACACATACAGATATATTTTATTTTCTTAAAGAAATTGTTTTCCACACCCCCAGAGGAACCTACATAGGCACCTCATACTAACCAATAGAAACAAACCTTCAAGCAAACAGCATAACAGTGCAGGTATCCAGAGCTGCTGAGCTGCTTCCTTGTGGTAGGAATAGAATACTACACATCCCATGATGCTTTGCTGCAGAGACTGACACCCCAGACATTGCAACAATGTTGTAGCTGCCTCTGATTGGCCACAACAAATTACAAATTTTATGCCAATTTAACTTGGATTTTCTCACACTACTGATTCTCTATCAGATGCATTCATAACCCATGAAACATCGATACTGTATGCCTTTAAGTAAGTACAGTATGTGTATATTCTGATGTTGCCTTCAGAATACAAGTTGTGCCAAAATGTATATTTTGGTATCAGTTTTTTTTTTTTTAATTGGGTATTTTACTCACCACAAGTCCTGTTAATCCTGAAGGACCCTGGGGACCTGGCGGACCCATTTTCCCCTGCAAAATAAATGAGAAATAATGGTTTTAATGTGGCGTTGAACAAACAGAAGATTAGCAGCTAGAAAATGCATTTTACCTAATTTACTAATGATGAGTTCACTTTTTTATTTACGTAAAAGCCAATTAATATCACATACCCTCCATTCTTCGTGCTAAACCTATCTGTTAGGTCGCCACCGAGTAACGTAAATACATAAATTTCATTATATATATATATATATATATATATATATATATATATATATAGTAGTATAGCAAATCTTTAGCCAGCAATTTGTAGCTTATTAAAGGCACATGGAAGGTTCCGGGATGTTACTATGTATATAATATCCCTGTGTATCTATTTACTCTGCATACGCTGCAGTGGGGAAACCCATACAAGAACTGTTTGTTTTAAAAACAAACTTATAAATAATAGTAAATAGATACATAGGGATATTATATATATATATATACAGAAAATCCAGAAACCCTCCATATTCCTTTAATAGCAACTGCTGTACCCCTCCCAACCTCTCTCATTGTCTTCAGCATTGCTGAAAGGAAGTGAACAATTTCAACTGCCATTAAGAGGTTAACTTGCCGATGTTGTGATTCTAAAAAGTTAACTCTTGTTAGAAAAAGTAATTATGTCTTTCTTGGGTGAGGGTCATTACTGCCATAAAAGACATGGGCATAGGCTGGGTAGCAATTATTTTCAGGTGTTACTGAGCTAAGCAATGAAACCCACAAATAATGGATAACGCACCCCCTTATATCTCTGCTCTCTTCTCTAAATACTCCCCCAACCATCCTCTGCTAATGACCATCTTCTTTCCTTATCACTTATCACCCCCTCTCACTCCCGCCTTCAGGACTTTTCTCGTGTTGCCCCTATTCTTTGGAACTCCTTGCCTCGCTCCACTAGACTATCTTCCTGCCTTAAATCATTCAAAAGCTCATTAAAACCTCATCTGTACAAATAAGCTTATCCCCTGCCATCTCAACATACACAATACATCTATCATCCAAATCCTTTAGTTTATACAGTAAGTTTGTGAGTTTTCAATCGTGTGTCTGTGTTTTATGGAAAGCACTGTGTATGTTTAATTTAATGCTCAAAATACAGGGCCCTCCATTCTTTTTCAATGTGTTCATATTATTTTTTACTTGTACTTAACCCCTGTATAGTGCTATCACATATATAGTTGTGAGCATGCGAGTTGTTGCTAACGCTTGCGGGCTCGCGGCCTTGCTATGCGAGGGCAGCGGGTGAGGGCCTCAGTTGCAGGCATGGATCGGCGAAGGCGCTCCATGCCAGAAATTGCGACCCTCGCAAACTTTACGTCACAACGCAAACAACACGACACACCAATTATGACCCTCGCAAACTTTACCTCGCAACGCAAACAACATACGACACACGGTAACACACATTACGACCTCGCAACACTCGGACGCAACTCGCGAACATTACAAAATTAAAAACACTATAAATACACACAGCACATACATAAAAAGCTTACCTACAGCAACAGGGAGCATCCAGGACCTCAAAAATGCAACTTACACCTTCGTTTCTCTCAAAATAAAAGAGTTTAGACACTAAAAAATTTGCTAAGCGACAGAAAAAATGGCCGCCGAGCAAAACGAAAACAAGGCTACACACGCAAACACCATACGAGACACGTTACCAGACATTACGACCTCGCAAAAATCGGACGCAACACACGAACATAAAAACATTGAAAACACAATAAATACACACAACACTCACATAAAAAGCTTACCTACAGCAAGAGGGGGCATCCAGCACCTCAAAAAAACAAGTTACACCTTCATTTCAATCAAAATAAAAGAGTTTAGACACTAAAAAGATGGCCGACGAACAAAACGAAAACGAGGCTACAGCACTCTAAACACGGAAAACACCACAACACACTCGCAAAACATCACAACACACTCGCAAAACATCACAAGAAACTCGCAAAACACCACAAAAGACCTACGGATAATCCGCGAAGACGCATACCACACATTACCCGCCATTTTACGCCAATGCGGAAGTACACCACTACGCTAGCAGTTTGGTCTCGCGCACGCACAGTATTACACTGCACACATTCAGCACGCTTACACAGCAGCTCCACACCACTAATGCTGCAGCAACGTCAAAACAGATTGCCAGCTCTTCAACACAATGCTTCAAAATAGGTACAGTATATTCATTTATTAATGTATTAGATATTTCATTATTACACACCAAACAGCATTAGCTATCTTACAATTTTATTGACCGTCATTTTTTGACGGGCAAGTCGCTAGTGATATATGTTGGCGAGTTACAAATAAAGCATAATAATAGTGGATTGTGGGTTTGATCGGTAAACGACAAATAATCATCTCCCAGAGCAGTCCAATCCCAGTCCTCCCCACGTATCACACTGATATATTATTAGAGATACATCATTAATGTGTGAATTTAGTTTTTTTGATGTGCACACTAATACCCTGTATATATGACCTATATGCAGGTGTCAAGGACTGGACCTGTACAAGTGTATCCCAGATTGTAATCCAAGATCTCTGCAGATGGTGAAAGCAGACATGAAATTAAAAGACATTTGGGAGGAAAGCTATGGCAAGCTCGAATAAGCTATTAAAGAGTAAAGATATGTCATTATCAACAAAGGTGGGCATAGTTAGAACTATGGTAATTCCCAGTAGTAATATACGGTAGTGAGAGCTGGACCATAAACAAGCCTGAGCGCCAGAGAATTGATGTCTTTGAATTGTGGTGTTGGAGAAAACTAGTTAGAATCCGTTGGACTTGAAGATCCAATCAAAACTAGTGGAAATCAATACAAACTGCTCACTGGAAGGTTTGATCATGAGGCTAAAGGTCAAATATTTTGTCCATATCATGAGAAGACAGGATTCTCTAGAGAAGACTCTGATGCTCGGAAGGAGTGAAGGCTCACAAAGAAAGGACGGGGTGCAGATGGATAGATGAGGTAATTGAAGCAATGAACATGAGCTTCATTGAGCTCAATGGTGCAGTGGTTGACAGATGTGCCTGGCGTTCTGTGGTCCATATGGTCACGGAGAGTCGGACACTGCACACATTCAATAAGGGTCTACCAAGTATAACCGCCTTGGCAATAAGCCATACAGATAATTTAGTGCTATATAAAGCTCTTCTTAATTTAAAATACAGTTATATTGCAGACACTTTATTTAACTTCACACAAAATAAAACCTTATCATTTTTTATTCCCAAAGAAGATGTATAATTAGATTTGCCTTTGTGGTCTGACCCTGGAGCCAAAGCAATTATTACTTCCAAAAATGTATATTAAGACATTCAGAAATTGACTGAACAGTCAATTTGTTTTATAATTGAAGTCATTTCTGTTAACTTCATTTTCAAAAAAGTCTATTTTTTCTTTATTGTTCAAATTATATGTAGAGAATATAGGCAGCCTGGCAGTTCATTTTAAGACTATTATGATTAGTAGTGGGGGTGATGAAGAAAAGCATGCCCAACTGAAAATTGGTAATAGTCATTTAATTGTTAAGTCTATCATTATACATATTTATACCAGCTTGGCATCTTCTTTATAACCCCCACTGCCACTTAATGGATTGCTGCTGATAAAACCATTATACATGAAGTAACTACCGTATTTATTGGCATATAACACGCACCGGCGTATAACACGCACCTCATTTTAAGAAGGAAATTTTAGGGAAAAAAAATTACATTTCAAATAAAGAACTTTAAAGCAAAATCCTCAACCTCAACCTCCCTCCTCATCCTCAACCCCCTCCTCAACCTCCCTCCTCATCCTCCCTCCTCAACCCGCCCATCCTCAACCCCCTCCTCAACCCCCCTCCTCAACCTCAACCCCCTCCTCAACCTCCCTCCTCATCCTCAACCCCCTCCTCAACCTCCCTCCTCATCCTCCCTCCTCAACCCGCCCATCCTCAACCCCCTCCTCAACCCCCCTCCTCAACCTCAACCCCCTCCTCAACCTCCCTCCTCATCCTCAACCCCCTCCTCAACCTCCCTCCTCATCCTCCCTCCTCAACCCGCCCATCCTCAACCCCCTCCTCAACCCCCCTCCTCAACCTCAACCCCCTCCTCAACCTCCCTCCTCAATCTCAACCCCCATCAACCCCCCCATCCTCAAACCCCCCTCAACCTCCCATGCTCATCCTCCTTCCTCAACCCCCCTATCCTCAACCCCCTATCCTCAACCTCAACCCCCCTCCTCATGCAAAACCCCCTCCTCATCCTCAACCCTCCTCCTCATCCTCAACCCCCCTCCTCATCCTCCCTCCTCATCCTCAACCCCCCATTCTCAACCCCCTCCTCAACCTCCCTCCTCATCCTCAACCCCCTCCTCATCCTCCCTCCTCAACCCCCGCATCCTCAACCGCCTCCTCAACCTCCCTCCTCAAACCCCCTCCTCAACCCCCCATCCTCAAACTCCTCCTCATCCTCCCTCCTCAACCCCCCCATCCTCAACCTCCGTCCTCAAACCCCCTCCTCAACCCCCCCTATTAATTACTTAGTTGTTAATTTAGTATTAATCAATTATTTAATTTTTTTTTCTTTTCTTATTAATCCAGAGGAAGGCAAACAGAAAAAAAAACAAAAAAACCCAAGTAAAACTTAGCCAGTCGTCTCAAAGGGAGAAAAAAAAATCCTTCCTGACCCCAGATACTGGTGATCGGATTTCTCCCTGGATCAATACTGTCTCTCTAATTGTACATGATAACCCTGAATTCACTTTTTAATTAGAAATAAATCCAGTCCCCTTTAAAGTTATCTATCGAATCCGCTGTCACCACCTCCTCTGGTAGAGAATTCTATTATTTTCCTGTGTTTGTTTAATTTCTTCAATAAATAGGAACTTTTTTTGTGTACCTTTAATAACTATGATGTTAATGTATAGCATATGTTCTTTTAAAATCCACAATTTTTTGTTTTCTGGTACTTCTGTGCAACACATGCATTTAATTATATAATAATAATAATTATAACATCAATAACAACAACAATAATAATAATAATTTTCATGGACCACCTGAATGAGGCTCCAGGACCTCCTGGCCTATGTCACGTCCATATTGTTTCAGTCTTTTCAAACTACTTTTGCTTTAATGGGAATTTATTTCTTTTAACCTTTATTGCAGATTGTGTGCTCCACTTGTAGAGCCAAGAGACTTTATTAAATGTCACCATTGCACAGGTCATTTTTCATTTTTCCCCATAGTAATCAAATGTTTTACTGCAAAGTACTATATACGCTTGCAAAAATACCCTTTGTAACAGGTTCCTTCAGACTCGTTTGCTATATATATATATATATATATATATATATATATATATACTAGCGACTTGCCCGTCAAAAAATGACGGCAATAAGATTGTAAGGCAGGTAATGGTGTTTGGTTCAGAGATTAATTTTGTTGGTGTTCCGAGATGCTTCGTCGCTCATTGCGAGCCTCGCGCCAATCGCCTTCGGCGCTCATTGCGTGGCTGTTGGTTGTTTGTGTGCTATGAGCATTGTTTTTTTTTTGTATGCTAATGAAATCATTAATAAAATAATACATGAATATACTTTACCTATTTTGAAGTCATATATGCAGGAAGCATTGTGCAGAAGAGCTGGCAATCTGTTTTCATGGTGCTGCACCATACAATGTGTTGATGTGTGTGCAGTGTGGAGTGTAAATAGTTTGCGTGCGCGAGCCAAATCCGTTAGGGTAGCTGTGTACTTCCGGATTGTGTAAGTTAGTGTTGTAAAATGGCGCCTAATGTGTGGTACGCGGCTGTGGCTGATTTGGCGTCCTTGTTCTTGGATCGCGTCCGTCTTTTTTGGAAAATCCGTAGGTGTTTAGTGGTGTTTTGCGTCTTTAGGGTGCTGTAGCCTCGTTTTCTTTTTTTTCGGCGGCCATTTTTTCTCTCGCTTAGGGGATTTTCGGGTGTCTAAACACTTGTATTTCGACTTAAATTGAGGTGTAACTTCAGTTTCCGAGGTCCTGGGTGCCCCCCTTGCTGTGGGTAAGCTTTTTATGTATTTCTTGTGTGTATTTATTGTGTTTTTAATGTTTTCAGGTGCGCGGGTCGGTAAGGTCGTATTTTTGCAAGGTCGTAATGTTTTTTTTTGTAAGTCCTGCGTCTCGTATTTGTTTCTCTTAAGTAAATTTTGCGAGGTCTACAGTTGCTAACAAGGAGCGCTTCGTGAGGGCCGCAGGCTCGCTAAGCGAGCCAGCAGCGTTAGCAACGACCCGCTTGCTCACAACTATATATGTGTCTTTGCTAGCAGGACAGGTGCTGCCAGTCCACCCTAGCTTAGATTGCCACCAACTCCGCTTGGCCTGTCTCCTCAAGGTGAGACCCTCTTTATTCACTGGTGTGAAGATCGTGCAGTGCCAAAATCATAATCGTGGTGTTTTACTTATCTGTGCCCCCCAAAAAACCTATGCATTCAAAATCAGTCAAGTGATGGGTGTCAGCATCCAAATGGGGAATATGTCACCTACCCCATCTTACTTAGTGCAAGGCCAGAGAGACTACTCTCACTGGTCTCTCTGGCTACGTGCTTGGGGTGCACTAGTGAGCGCTCCCCCAACCTGTAGGCTGGAAGCAAAATATGGGACCCCACGAACCAAAAGGGCCTTCTCGGAAAGGCCAAAAGTGCTTGGATGCATTAAAATTATGTGTTTACATTGAGTGTCAAGATGTGCCCCTCAATGCTTTAATGCGACTTGATCCTCTAGCCAGATCAGTGTTTCCCTGTTCCAACATCTTGGTAGAGGCAAGGACATACCCCTACCAGGGAGGTATTACCAAGCTACTTCAAGCTACAGAGGTGATGTGATGGAGCTAGTCGCCTCAAAATCAAATAGTTTTTAGGCTATTCATAAAGAGCATGAAAACTGTTGTGTTATCCTGGTAATCAATCCTGGGAAATTCCTTGTAATTTTTCTAGGTATATGCAAATTAGCAGCTCACACATATTAAATTAGCTGTTTGGATGTGATAATAAGGATTACAGTCTGCTTGCCCAACTCTGTAGTGACCAAAATAAAGTCCTGCAATGTTATCTGTCAGTTAGACCCCTCTCCCACCGTTATTAAGCACTCTGAGCCGCACATTAGCATACAGCAGCAAAATCTATTCTAAATATCGCAGAAATGATTTACTGTAGGGTCTGTAGGGGGTCGTAGGGATGAGTGCCTATGGCGCACATCTCCACCAGCGCAAGGAGCGCCTTCGGTGCTCCTTGCCAGCAACTGCGGCCCTTGCGGCGGGCTTGCTATGCGAGCCCGCAAGCGTTAGCAACGACCCGCATTGCTGACAACTATATGTGTGGTATATATATATATATATATATATATAAATAACATTTTTAGGCTCTTACTGCATCAAATCACTTATCTTTATGACTGTGTCACATGGTATTTTTCCTGTTTGCGTGTAACATGCTGCATATAAAGTTGTCTCTAAATTAATAAAATTGTACAATAAAATGATACTTACAGATTCTCCCTTGGGTCCTGGTGGGCCCATTGATCCAGGCAAACCATCTGCTCCCTAAACACATTAAAAGGAAAGAAAACAAATTAAAAATTATGTTCAGAGATGTAAAGAAAATGCATTTCCAGGTTTTTTACTTTTTCCTGATGAATTGCTTAATTTTCTGCACACACAAAATATTTCATCCATTTGAAAATTGGCAGAAAACATTAGTAACATTTTTATAATACAAATCATATACAAGAAAATTACAGTCAGTGCACAACATTTCTAATTATAATATATCTTGTGCTGACAATTTTCAAATCATAAACTGATCTAAACAGTTGGGAAAAAAAAAGATTTCAGCTGAAAATGATTGAAATTGGCTTCTCAAGTGGAAACATTTATCAAAGCTATCTTGTTATAAATGGAGTATGGGAACACTATAAACATATATTGATTTCTTAAAGGGACACTGACTCAAAAATAAATAAATAAATAAATAATAATTTATATGGAAGAGGAAGCTTAAAGATATATAGAAGTTTCCTTTTATTAACTTTTTCTAATCTATACACATACAAATTTACTTTATTTAAAAAAAGGGAATCCACACCCCCAGAGGTGTCTACATAGGCACCTTGTACTAACCAATAGAAACACTGAGTTTTTAACCTTATACTAACCTTGAAGCCAATAGCAGCACAGTGCAGAGATCCAGATCAGCACTGCCTGGACTGCTTCCTTGTGGTGGAAACAAGACTAAACATCCCATGAAGGTCTGCTGGAGAGACTGATCCCCAGGAAGTGCAACAAAGTTTTAGCTCCCTCTGATTGGCCAAAGGGAATTATGAATTTTATGCTAATTTAGCCTGGATTTTCAGGGGCATTCGTTCTCAAAATCAACTGCCAAAAAACTGAAGAAATTTTGCAACTCTTGGATAAATGTATTAATGTTTATTTGGGTATTTTTTTTATGCTAGCAGATGCATTCACAATCCCTGAACCTTTAAATAAATTGAAATATGCATGTATAAATCACACACAGGTAACTTCCACATTTAAAATGTCTATATCTTGCGCTGGCAATAAAAGTTATTTTGATGATATACACTCTCATTAGTGTATCTAATTTGTGAATAAACTAGTGTGTTTCTGAGGTGGACAAACAACTCTACCTTTGTACAGTAAAACCCCAGTTATCCGGCACCCACAGGAACTCCCGATTGCCGGATTAGTGTAGTTGCTGGTTAATCAGAAGTCCCCGAAAAAAAGGGTCTAAACGACCCTTAAACGCCCAAAACCAACCCCCTCAAAGGCATTAGCACCTAAACTGGGCCATTTAGGCCCAGAAAAAAACAATTAGAAAAAAAGTAAATTTTTTCTTGCAGTCTCGAACTGCCGAATAGTGCCAGACAGTGCCGGTTACGCCGGTTTAGCAGGAGTTTTTTTTTAAATGGGGAATTGATGCCGGTGTTGGTTGCTTGAGAGTCCCGGTTAGTTTGGTGCCGGATAACCAGGATTTTACTGTAGTATGAAGAACACATTGATACAAATGATTACATAGGGCCTCATTCAATTGCTATTTGGCCAATTGAATAGGCCTCGATATAAGCACATAGCATATTTTTTACAGAAGTTTTTAGTTTGTGAACTTCTATCCAAAAGCAAGGTCTTCACTAACTAAAAACGTATGTAGTAAAATATGCCATGTGCTTATATCGAGGCCTATTCAATTGGCCAAATCGCAATTGAATGAGGCCCAGAGTGTCACACATTAATTGTGTAGTATAAAACAATAGCACATACAATGTAGGAACATAGGGTTTGTATGTGAGTATTTACACGTCTCATAAAATAATATAATAATGATTATTATGGTACTCACAGGTGGTCCTGTGCTACCAGGTGCCCCGAGGAAGCCAGGCATCCCAGGTATACCCTGCAAAAAACAAGTTAAAACATTTTATGGATAAAATGGTAGGATGTTATGCAGACCCTTGTATGGCCTGCCCATTTTATTTTGAATGATGAGCAAGATGAAGCTTATTAAGAAAGAACTGTAATGTTAGGCATCTTTAACTAGATGACCGTCTGCCATATTAATAGATAAATTATCAGATTGAGCGCCTCTGTTTTTCTTTTTGCAAATGACTCTAGAGCTTAGTCTCCCTTGGGGTGATAGGGGAATCCAGACGTGGGCCCCTTGCTCACTGTGCCTTAGGGAGTACAGCTTCACATCACTGACGAGGCCCATGAAGGCCGAAACGCGTCTGGGGGGTTTGCTGTTTCTCCAGTTCAGGGTAGAATCGCCTGGTATTTTGGTGCTGGATCACTCTATTGGGTGAGACCAGACTGATACACTACAGGATATTTCTATCTGTGAGGGGCACTAGTGAGCTAGTTGGTTGGTTACTATGCCTATAGAACAAGACCACTTCAGTCAATCAAGTTCTACAAGAGATGCAGAGCATCTGACCTCAACTGAAGAAGGAAGGTGCTACTTCAGAATTGGCAAAGAGTAATTGTGCAAGATGGCAGCTGAAGAGTCAGAAGGTCTTCCAGAAGCAGAAGATTATTTTTAAAAATATATTTTTTTTCATTTTGTTTTATTTTTAGACTTTGAAATTAGCTAGTTTCCCACCATCTTTATAGTCTGAAGACCCTCATATGCATCTTAGATGGTAGCACTGGAGCTGGTTTCCCTGACACAACCTGTTTACTTCACAACCTGGAGAAAAGTGATGCAATTCCTGCTACAGACTGAAAAAGATAGGAGGAGCTTCAGAATGGAGATTGGAAAAACAGCAGTTTTCAATATAAGGTTTTTCACTGATGATCGCCTTTTATTTAAATATAACCTGAAAAGTACAAGACTCCATCAGGACAGAATTAGTGGGATATGGACCTAGGCTTGGCCAGTAAGCCAATTAAACTTGCCCTATCTGTATTTCCATTCTGGATTGCTACCTTGTTGTGGTGAAGGGGCTTGTGTACCTCCATGAGGAGCTACACCATGTAGGGTCACCCAAGATATGGGCAGGTCAAGACAAATTGTGATTCTCTGGGGAAGGAACTGGCGACCCACTGAAGTATCTTTGCTGTGAAAACCTTACGGTTTAGCACAACCAGACACAAGATGTGCTTGGCATGCTGCAGTCCATAGGGTCTCTGAGAGTCGCATATGACTGAACAACAACAATCTGTATTTAACGGCTCCTTACAGTACAGAGTCATGTACAGTTGCCAGCAAAAGTATGTGAACCCTTTGGAATGATATGGATTTCTGCACAAATTGGATACCACAGAGGAAGCCACTGCTGTCCAAACAAAACATTGCTGAACGTTTACAGTTTGCACAAGAGCACCTGGATGTTCCACAGCAGAACTGGCAAAATATTCTGTGGACAGATGAAACTAAAGTTGAGTTGTTTGGAAGAAACACACAACACTATGTGTGGAGAAAAAGAGGCACAGCACACCAACATCAAAGCCTCATCCCAACTGTGAAGTACGGTGGTGGGGGCATCATGGTTTGGGGCTGCTTTGCTGCGTCAGGGCCTGGACGGATTGCTATCATTGAAGGAAAAATGAATTCCAAAGTTTATCAAGACATTTTGAAGGAGAACTTAAGGCCATCTTTCCACCAGCTGAAGCTCAACAGAAGATGGGTGTTGCAACAGGACAATGAACCAAAGCATAGAAGTAAATCAACAACAGAATGGGTTAAACAGAAGAAAATACGCCTTCTGAAGTGGCCCAGTCAGAGTCCTGACCTCAACCCGATTGAGATGTTGTGGCATGACCTCAAGAAAGCAATTCACACCAGACATCCCAAGAATATTGCTGAACTGAAACAGTTCTGTAAAGAGGAATGGTCAAGAATTACTCCTGACCGTTGTGCACGACTGATCTGCAACTACAGGAAACGTTTGGTTGTAGTTATTGCTGCCAAAGGAGGTTCAACCAGTTATTAAATCCAAGGGATCACATACTTTTTCCACCTGCACTGTGAATGTTTACATGGTGAGTTCAATAACAACATGGTAACATTTAATTCTTTGTGTGTTATTAGTTTAAGCAGACTGTGATTGTCTATTGTTGTGACTTAGATGAAGATCAGATAACATTTTATGACCAATTTGTGCAGAAATCCATATCATTCCAAAGGGTTCACATACTTTTGCTTGCAACTGTAAGAGGCTGTGATGGAGACCCATCACTTGTGTAAAGGGACAGTCGGTGCAGAGGGACGGTTCAGTAAGGGTGAGAATCTGACCATCATGTTTCACCTTTGCTGAACATCCCTTTTCCCTGCCACACAAGGAACTAATTAGGCCAACGCCTGCTTTAATTATATATGAGACAGCTTGCCAAGGCTCAGACAGGCCAGTGTAGTCTCAGGCAGGAATGCATTAGGCCTCTGTGTACTTTATAAGCATGTGCTTAAATAGCTATTTATTGTTATATAGTGTTGTGTTTGTTATATTGTATCACTGATGAGGAAAGTCAGTTCATAAATGAGAATAAAGAATGATTTGAAAATCCATCCCTGAATATATAACTTTCATGGGAATAACAGACAGGAGCTGATAACAAAGAATATAAAGTGGGGTTACAGTTTTTATGCAGTCTATATATGACAATGGTTTGATATGAAGATAACCTGATTACATTGATATGTAATAACTTGTAAAAATACAGAAAATACAGAGTGTAAGCTTTAACCAATTCATGGGAGATACACATTTTCCTAGTTCAGAAATATAATCCTACAAGCATTTGTGGTCTACATATTTTCTGTAATAATAAGTTCTTTTTTAATAAAAACCTATAATGTTATGTGATAAAAAAATGCATTTAGAAACATGGTATATTTTACCTGTTCACCCTTTGGTCCAGCTTCTCCAAATGACCCCCTGTCCCCTTTAGTACCCTGAATAAATGAAATAACCACAAGGTGACAACATTATAGTCAGATTTCATAATGATTTCAAAAATATCTTAAAATATGTTTACATAATAAAGATAAAATAGCCATACAAATATTTCACCTGGTTGGTCTATTTTGTTAATAGCTCAGATAAACAGATTTCCATGAAGGTAACTTTCCATTAGATCGCTTGCTAATATTCCTGGACCTTAAAGTAGGAGAATTAGCAAAAAAGTGCAGGACTATAACCAGTCATATTTCCTTATTGAAGTCCAAGTCACCGCCTAAACACTTATTTGAATCTAACAGCATTAAAATGGTCAAATAACAGAAGTAATTGTCCCTCTTCAATGTAAGAAACTCCTATTGCATATTAGACAGTCTCCAAACTGTATACCTCCCTGAAGACCCAACTCTTCACCTTAGTGTAAGGATACCCAACCACCATACCATTCTGGTTCAGTAAATCCACAACATTGAGTCAGTGTCTGGTCCATTGCACTTTTCAGCAAATAATAAAAATTGAATTTTGTATTCCACCTTTTAGAAAACTGTTCAGCTTTACCCAACGCATTATGGACAAAAGTTCTATAAAAAATTTAATTATATGACTAATGGAGCATAATATCAAAACAGACCAGTAGTACAGCAATATGGCAGAAAAAGTCCAAAAATAAGGGTCTGTGAGATCCATAAACTGACATACACCTAACCTATGTTATAGCTTATCAGTCCCATTCCATTTGTGCATGGTCCTACAATGTGAGTCGGCCTCTTTCAACATTTTCGCTAAACTTTTGTTAAAAATGAGTTGGATCAATACAAACAATATGGTCATATCTTTTTGTGCAGCATTAATCATGCTTAAACAAAATTAATAATTTTCTAATTACTGACCTTCATTCCATCCAAACCTGTAGGACCAGCAGGGCCCATGATACCAGGTTCACCCTGCATGGGGGAAGACAAACATATTTAAAATGCACACATTAAATAACTAAAAAAATGTTTTTGAACTATTACCAAGCCAAATTTGTCAAAAGAGCATAATTCAAATATGACTCTTCAGTCGCCCATGATGGCTGGCTTGTATTCCTTATAGCAATATGCATATTCATACTAGTAATAACAACTACCTTTTTCCCATCAATGCCATCCCTTCCTGGAGATCCACGAAGACCTTTATCTCCCTTGAAACCCGGCATTCCGGGGAGTCCAGGTGGGCCGGATGGGCAGTCTCTGCAGACATCCTTTAAATATATACAAAGAAAAACGATATTATGCCACTGTCACAATTTTCATAACTTAAATGATAATGAAGATGCACTCTTCCACTGTATGGTCAATCTGATTACTAGGCAGAGTGAGAGATGGCTAGCCTATGGAGATATCCCAAGACCAATGTGAAAACAATATATGTGACTGTGTTGTTTCCTATATTACTCAACCTCTCACAAGATCTTGACAGGTCTACCACCCATGGGAGGGTTTGGTAACCTAACATACATTCATGCCCTGTGCCAGGTGTGAGCAGAGTTTTTATCTTCTCTTTAAAGTAGTTGGTCCCTGCTTGCGCCACTCCCTATTCCCATTGCCCCCAAGATCAATGTGATGATGCCCCCAGATAGAAGCCCTATACTCCTCTTTCTACTCTCTCCTCTCCCATCTTTTACTGTGCCAATGTTCTTATCTTTCTCTCTTCTTTCTCCATATTTTGTTAGCAACATAGAGAATGGCTCACAAATTTCTATTTTTTGGATTAGTTCTAGTTTAAGTCCTGAGTTTAAATATTCAGGCTCCTCCTTAGGGCCCTTGTCCAAGTTTGCGCCCCACTGCCCTACGCACTCAGGTAAGTTGAGAAAACCAGATCTCTTTAAGTATCCATACATGTTGAGTAATTGATGTGACCATGCAGAAATATCAACAGATATTTCTTGCAGAAAGACATGTGGCTGCTTGTGTGATATAGCTTTGTAACTGACGCCGCCATCTTGCATTCGCTATGCTGTACATTTGGATCACAAGTTCTTCTTACTCAATGTTTTTGGTTGGATTACAAAATATGTTAATGAATGCAAGTCATGATGTCACCAGTCAGTAGTGTTGGGACAATAAGGAAATTGGGAGAAGGGGATAACATTGTTAAGGGGATACTCAGATATCTTAAATGTAATAATCAGAATCCCAGTCTGACGCACATCCATTTGCACATCTCCAGTAACAAGTCAACTGCACATATAGTAGTGACATATCTTAATTTCTCTAATTAAATGAGAATGTGTCATAGATCTGGGAAATATAGCTTATCCTTGCACGATAGATAGATAGATAGATAGATAGATAGATAGATAGATAGATAGATAGATAGATAGATAGATAGATAGATAGATACTGAGATAGATAGATAGATAGATAGATAGATAGATACTGAGATAGATAGATAGATAGATAGATAGATAGATAGATACTGAGATAGATACATAGATAGATAGATAGATAGATAGATAGATAGATAGATAGATAGATAGATAGATAGATAGATAGATAGATAGATAGATACTGAGATAGATAGATAGATAGATAGATAGATAGATAGATAGATAGATAGATAGATAGATAGATAGATAGATAGATAGATAGATAGATACTGAGATAGATAGATAGATAGATAGATAGATAGATAGATAGATAGATAGATAGATAGATAGATAGATAGATAGATAGATAGATAGATAGATACTGAGAAAGATAGATAGATAGATAGATAGATAGATAGATAGATAGATAGATAGATACTGAGATAGATAGATAGATAGATAGATAGATAGATAGATAGATAGATAGATAGATACTGAGATAGATAGATAGATAGATAGATAGATAGATAGATAGATAGATAGATAGATAGATAGATAGATAGATAGATAGATGAACACAAGTAACAAACACTATTGTTATTTTTAGGAGCTCTCTTCTTTCCTACCATGAGGCAGGCATCTCAGCAGTAATATAAATTCTTGCAAGGATGGGCCCTTAAACAAATACCCCTCTACCCCTGCTAATGGCAGTGATTTGACCCATTGCAGCTAAATTGAGGGATAATGTGTAAGATCCAGATTTATTACCCGTGAAGGGTGTCATTAAAGGTAAAGTCAAGGTCATCTTCAAATAAAGAAAAGCCACTTTGGGATTAGCATTCTCCTTGGTGTAGGACAGTCTGCACGTACTTGTAATATATCTTAGAACTGTGTCTCATCTCTATATGTAGGTTAAAAATGCAACTATTCTTACCTTAACAAGAAGACTTATGTCCCCTGGAGAAATGACTGATGCTGAACCCTTCGAGAAAATAAAATGAAACAAATAAGATAACTTCACAATAGACAGACAGACATTAACTTTACATTCCTACTAATTAAACGGAATCGTTGTCTGATTCTGCGTGGGTAATCAAACTGATATAATGAACAATAAAGAACAATATATTTTTTAAATTATTTTTGAAAAACTATATTCAACAACAGAGAAATGTTAATGAATAATGTTATTTCTATAAATGACTCAAAATGAGATCAATCTGATATTATGCGGGAATGTTTTACAGAGTCCAAAGATAATTGGCTCAACCATTCAATCGTTTTGTATATCGTTAATCAATTGAAACTAAGGGATAAAACAATTGGCACAAGAATTGAAGTTGTTTAACGAATTTAGTTTCCTCAAGACAAGAGTGTAATTTAAAGGTCTCTGCAAACTGAGTAGATGCTGAGGATTTTTCTCCTGAAAAAACGTAGTGGTTACAAAATGATTTTCTAGAGCACACGTCTTTAAATAGTCATATTCATTGTGTTTTATTTATCCTGACTCTGGCTATATAATATTATTTATAATTTTTAATTATAAAATGTTAGTTTGCCTTTTATTGTGCTAAAAAGTCTGTGTTATAGAGATGGCAGTTGTAGAAGAAAAAAAGTAACCTGGCACATATTTGAATTCACAGCTATAATCCAATTGGATCAAATGCTCAAAGCTTCTTTTTTGTCACCTTTGGGTCTAGACCAGGGATAGGCAAGTTTGATCCAGGAGAGCCACACACAGGATTTGAGGGTTTCTTTTCCGGTAAGTCAATCAGGATGACTGAAGAAGCAATACCCAGCAGAGATATCCTTAAATCCTTGCCTGCAAGTGACTCTGCAGGACCATATTTGCCTAAATCTGCTCTAGAGCAATAGGTTAGCAATTAGAGCAGGGGTTTAATACATACCATTTACTTTTGATGGTAACATTTCCTTCCTGCCCACCGGTGCAGCAGTAACTAAATTTATATAATTTCTGGTAACATAAATCATATGACCCTAGCTATGCATCGCCCTGTACTTACTAGATAGTGACCCAGTCCTGATTGCTGTCCCTAGGCTCTTTCACCGGTCAAGCGTGGTGCTGCGGGTTTCCGGCTTGTGACATCACTTGTCAGTGATGCCAACTAGCGATTAGCCTGCCACTCACCATAAAAGCTTGACTACCACTGGATTAGAGCATAATATTCCCTACCATTCTAAATTGAATTAGACATTTCAATCCAGGTTCTGTGTTCTTTTTTTTAGGAAAAGCTAGATATTTTCCTAGTCATGTCACTAAATTAATATTATATTTCAGACAAAACATATATTTACCATTCTTCATCTAACAAGTAGAAATTTGGTAATAGGAGATACTTACTTGCCAATGTCTGTACCCTTGTTCCTCCACAGCTAACACCCCTATGCAGGTACTTCTGACTCCCATCTTGACTACTTTAGTTCCCTACTCTCCTAGTCCTCCCACTGTCCTCAACAATCTCCAACTTCTACAGTCATCTCTATCTCTCCTAAATTGGCTCTTGATTCTCTTTCCTGTTCCTTGATGAAATCCTTTAACTGGTCTCCACTGAAGTTGTGCATAATTTGCAAAAAGTTTTTCTCTTCTAAAGCCATCTATTCCTGGCCGGATTTCTAATTAGGCCAACTAAAGAGCCAGCTATGAACGCTTCCCTGTGCAGGGCGCCTCATTTCACACTTCAAAATGTTCCTCGGCATAAAAAAATAAATACTGCAGTTCATAGACTCACTGCTAGGAACAAACACCTGAAACTAGAGAGTTACTTTAGGGAGGAAGCTGCTGTGCCTAGGGGCGCTGGAGATGTAAATCCGGCCCTGGATCTACTGCTTTGTCCCTCAGAGCACCTATCTTCTTACAATCCTCTCTGGTAGTCTTCAACCGCTCAATGCCTTTCTCCATTACATATAGTGATAGAGTGACTTGACAACATATTTTGTTTCTGCTTTCCCTTATCTTTGGTATCCATTCCCACTGATTATATGATGAACCCCTACTATGACCAGCTTTAAGGCATATCAACTGATTTCTACTTAAGGTACGTAACATACAAGAGCTCTTGATTCTTAGAAATACCCCTTAATACACACGTACCTAATCACAATGTTTCCTTAACAATATTTTTAATTGTCCATTAAAAATTGTAACTCTTAAAATGTGCTCTTTTAGATGCACAATACAATTTTTTATCTTCCATTTCTTTTCAAAGAACTCATGGACACTGCTCTGTAACATCATGGAGACCGGGAAAATCATTTGATGAACTTTTTAACTGTTTTATAATATATTTTGTATATTTTATATATTTTATATAAGTGTCTACAAATCTTGGTGTTATTTTCAATTTAGACATTTACTTAAATCTCCAATAGCCCAGCGAATTGTTGTAATTATTTTAAAAGACATTTATCTGTATAGCTATTTCAGACTGGTGCTTGTCCACCTCAACATCATTTTATTAGTTTAATTCCTTCAGATGATAATTGTTTTAAAGTGTAATAAAAAAATATATAATTTTATTTAGAAACAGAGTTTTTCTGTTTCTTGTAGCCATTTTTGAGGTGTAGGAACTGGGGTGGGGGGGTGAGGGGTATAAATCCCCCCAGATTTTTCAATGTGTGTGTTTATGTGTAGAGGAGCAGTTGTGGGGTATTTTTATACTATATGCGCTAGCCACCCCAGATTTTCTTTTTCTCCTAAACCCATGTTTCGTGGGCTATTGGAAATTTAAGTAAACATAGATATAACATTAATAGTTGTATTAGCAACTTGTCATATCTCCAATTTATCTGCGCCAGCTCATACATTGGAGAAATATGGAAGCTTGCAGGCCTTGATGGGACCCTACATTACAAACTTCCTCTACATGCTTATGTACTCTCTTCACTTCAATAATACATTTAATAACTGGACAAACTATAGGAAACAAATATATTTTTAGTTATAGCAAATAAATTGCATGGGCATAAGCAAGGTACCTGTGTTTTCGGTGAGCATATGCCTAAAAGTAGCCATGTACGGTAAAAAAAGGCATTGGATTAGGGTGAAAATGCATTGTGGGCTCATTTGTCTAGTTTCCCAGAATGCAGTGCAATAATTGTATTTCTTGGAATTAAGGTCCGAAAATATGTTTTTTTTATCTTGTTTTTAGGCATTCAAATGTGAAAACAAATGTACTATTTATTTACTGTCCTCTGTATGTTGGAGGCTTCTATCATTTTTTTTGCTCACCATAAGCTAAATGATATAGCTGATCATTTCAAAAACTGCAAACAGTGTAAGGGAAGTCAGTTGGGAGACTAACTGGGTTATATAAAACTCTTAGGGCCTCATTCAATTGTGATTTGGCCAATTGAATAGGGCTCTATATAAGCACATAGCATAATGTTTTTACAGAAGTTTTTAGTTAGTGAACTTCTATCCAAAAGCAAGGTCTTCACTAACTAAAACTCCTGTAAAAAAAATATGCTATGTGCTTTTAGAGCCCTATTCAATTGGCCAAATCGCAATTGAATGAGGCCCTTATAAAATAATGAATTATTCATCAAGCCTTAGAATTACAAAAGTTTTACTTAGTGATGTAGAGCAGCATTGGTGAATCCCATGTCCCTTTTAACTATGGACAGTCAATAAATTACAGACTATAAAGAAGGTGTGTGGTGAGTTAGACATTTATAACAAGACGTACTGGTTCTCCGGGAGGCCCTCGTTCTCCTGGGTTCCCTGGAAAGCCCTGTAGATCAGAAGCAAAAACAATATATTAGCTTAGGCCATGCTGAACAGCTCCGAGATCACACAACATCAATTATTTATTGTAACTTTTACATGTAAATTGGAGGCGTCCTATTAGCTTTAAAAATTAGTGCCATCAGGGAATAGATCAAGATCCTCTCTCGTAAGTAAAACCAAGACATGTATAAGTAATAAATCATTGTGGATATTTGTGCGTGTTCTCTATAATTAGTGGAGTCATTTTGTTTCACGTCACTGCTGCACTTCAAACTACAATATCAAAGAGAATATGGAAAGGCAACTTAGAGAACTGCTATATTTAGCTGTTGCTGGAAGAATAGTTTTTTCTTTTAATTAGATTATGTTTTTGAACAAGAAGCAATCGAAGTAATAATGTCTTCAGAAAACTCTGTTTTGATATTATTTGTAAAGATAAATGAGATACAGGAGTTATGACATATTGAGGATATTTTTATTTTGTTTACTAGTGTAGGTAGTTCAGGGGGTAGGGTTAGTGTCCTTATCGACCTCCATGACAGGATAGGGTCTATGAGGGTGCATAAGGACCCCTATAGTGTTAGGTTAGTATACACTCTATAAATGATGGAGGGGGGTTAGTGTTAGTGTCCTTATCGACCTCCATGATGGGATAGGGTCTATGGGGATGTATAAGGACCCCTATTGTGTTAGGTTAGTATACACAATATAAATGAGGGAGGGGGGTTAGTGTTAGTGTCCTTATCGACCTCCATGACAGGATAGGGTCTATGGGGGTGCAGGATAGGGACCTATGGGGGTGCATAAGGACCTCCATGACAGGATAGGGTCTATGGGGGTGCATAAGGACCCCTATAGTGTTAGGTTAGTATACACTCTATAAATGATGGAGGGGGGTTAGTGTTAGTGTCCTTATCGACCTCCATGATGGGATAGGGTCTATGGGGATGTATAAGGACCCCTATGGTGTTAGGTTAGTATATACCCTATAAATGAGGGAGGGGGTTAGTGTTAGTGTCCTTATTGACCTCCATGACAGGATAGGGTATATGGGGGTGCATAAGGACTCCTATTGTGTTAGGTTAGTATACACTCTATAAACGAGGGACGGGGGTTAGTGTTAGTGTCCTTATCGACCTCCATGATGGGATAGGGTCTATGGAGATGTATAAGGACCCCTATTGTGTTAGGTTAGTATACACTCTATAAACGAGGGACGGGGGTTAGTGTTAGTGTCCTGATTGACCTCCATGACAGGATATGGTCTATGGGGGTGCATAAGGACCCCTATTGTGTTAGTATACACTCTATAAATGAGGGAGGGGGTTAGTGTTAGTGTCCTTATCGACCTCCATGATGGGATAGGGTCTATGGAGATATACAAGGACCACTATGGTGTTAGGTTAGTATCTACCCTATAAATGAGGGAGCGGGTTAGTGTTAGTGTGCTTATCGACCTCCATGATGGGATAGGGTCTATGGTGGTGCATAAGGACGTTAGGCGTTAGGTTCGTATACCGCTTATAAATGAGGGGGTAGCTGGGCATAGGCCAATAACCCCACCACATTACCTTGTATATCTATTTAAGCCCTTCCGTGCCCAGATCGCGACAAGGAAGGATATAGTTTTAATTGTAGTGAGGGCTGTTACTTATCAAGTAACAATTCTCAGTAGAGGTTTAGCTCTTGCTATTGGTGGTTTAAGCTCACTATGAAAACCCACAGGGCTTTCCAAAGAAAATATATCATAAGGATAGATTTCTTACAGGATCTATGCTAATGTATTTTAAGTAGAAACAAAAGGAGAGCAGGGAACATATATGTAGCGACCACTTATTACGGTTAACACATAAAGTTTTGTTAGGCCATGTAACAGCTATGTTAGGGCTTGATTGTGATTTGTGTTCACAACAGGAGTCTTGTAATTGACTCCAAAATTGTAGATCTAGTCAACAGGTAGACCCCAACTCAAATCTAGCCATACAGTCTCTTTCCTGTATGTAAAAACACAAAATATAGTCACAGTATATGTGTATGTCTACATATGTGCCCAATACATTTAGACACCATTTTTTCCTAAATGAAAAGTAAAAAAAAACATTCTATTATAAAAAAAAACTATTTAAAATATGAATCCAATTGGGAATAAATACCACCACCTCGATAGGTGGGAGAGATACACAGGGGGGAAGAGTCAGGGGGGGAACAGTGCAAGAGGGTGGGAGAGAGACGGGGGAGGGAAAGGGATTGGAGAGAGACGGGGTTAGAGACACAGGGGGTAGAGAGACAGGGGAGGGGGTGGGAGGGAAACATGGGGGGAGACGGGGAGAGGGTGAGAGAGAAGCATGGGGGGATCGGGGAAAGACATTGCGGGAGAGAGACAAGGGGAGAGTGAGAATGACGGGGGAGTGAGAAGAAGGAGGTGGAAGAGAGAAGAAGGAGTGGAGGGAGAAGAGAGAAGAAGGAGCGGAGGGGGAAAAAGAGAACAACAAGGAGGAGAGAGAAGGAGGGATGGAGAGACATAAAGAGGGAGAGGGAAGGAAGGAGGGAGAGAGAAGGAGGGAGAGACAGAAGGAGGGAGCACGATAAGGAGGGAGAGAGATAAGGAGGGAGAGAGATAAGGAAGGAGGGAGAGAGAGAAGGAGGAAGGGAGAGAGAAAGAGGGAGAGAGACAGAGGGCATAATGAGAGTGATGGCACACAGAAAGGGAGAGAGCGCACAGAGAGAGAGGGGAAGTGCACTCAGGGAGAGAGAGGGCGCAGAGAGAGAGAGCACATCAAATATTATACCTCATTTATGACGGGCAAACGACTAGTATTTTCATAAAATACATGCAATGTGATCATGTTACTTACGTCTTGTCCAGGTGGGCCCTGAGGACCTTGTGAGCCAGTTGTTCCTCTAATTCCCTATAAAATAATCATGAAAGAGCTGATTAATTTCTCTAATTCTTATTTTAATAAAATCTGTAAGTATATTGAAATTATTTAAAGATGAAATGAGCACAATTTATATATATATATATATATATATATATATATATATATTTACTTATTAATTAATATATATTTATATATATAAAACTAAATATATATAAATATATATATATATATATATATATATATATATATATATATATATATACACATAGAAAAGCACCTTAATTACTATATAGATAGATGCGCACAACTAAATGAGTAGATGTTGACAAATACAAAGATATTTTGCTATGTACATTTACTTGATGTAGCAAATATAAGCTAGCGAGTTTAAGACATTTCACATAATTCCTAGCTTATTTCATCACTGAGAAATGTATGAAAATTCAAGCTATACTATTAAGCAGTATTACTTTATGCTGGAGTAAGACATAGATGTACAGTAACAAACCAAGCTGGGTTATTCTGCAATAGTTTACACTGATATAGCAATATTGGATTCATACATTCAATGATATCTTTTCACTTTTGATGAGGCAATAATGATTTTAATTTCATTTCCAATTCTAATAGTGAGAAAGTGATGTCATAAATGGGGG
Organism: Discoglossus pictus; assembly: GCA_027410445.1. Taxonomy (NCBI): domain Eukaryota; kingdom Metazoa; phylum Chordata; class Amphibia; order Anura; family Alytidae; genus Discoglossus; species Discoglossus pictus. The sequence goes on along the minus strand of CM050166.1, from coordinate 20,688,624 downwards.
TGTTGGTTATACCGGCACCTTTATAAAAAAAAACAACAAAATAACTTGCTTTGGGGTCGGCTAAAACATATGAGGGTAACCAGAAGAGTATTTAACAATACCATCTTATTTTCCTGGAAATTCATCTATTCTACAGCCTTTTAACTATAAATAAAAAGGACTAAATAAATAAATAACTATAAATAAATAGGACTTTTTGTGTTTTTTCACTGTATATTTAGTAGAATTGATTAACATTAAAATAAAATATTTAAAATTATTTAAAATATATTGTGTAGGGAGGCATATTAAATATATTGATTTATTCATTTTTGTGCCTATGCTCTTAGCAATTTCACGTTACTGTATTTTATTATTATCGTATGTAATATATAATAGGAAAACTAACAGAAGAATCTCAGTAACTCTCTCTTTCTGTCTATATATATATATATATATATATATATATATATATATATATATATATATATATATATATATATATATACACATATATATATATATATATATATATATATATATATTACAGAAAATTGCTATCCGTACACCAAAGACTGAATACACAGATTCTATTTCAAGTAAATACAATATAATAGTCTTTTAGTTTTACTGTATTGATCTAAAAGTGTTAATGGGCAAAAATAAATCTGCTGTACAGCATAATGAATAGGGACAAGTATTGATTGTGAGTCATTGTGGAGTGGAAGTGGAAATTGACACTTAATGGTACTTTTCTTGCATCCGTACTTTAAATTCAGTTTTAGCAAAATGTCAGACAGACAAATTAGACGGATTAGACAGACAGACACACACAGATTAGATAAGCAATCAAACATACCGTAAGTATCCAGTTAAAAACTATATACGTCATCATTTTTAATGGAGATTGTTTCTTAAAATGTCTAACATTAAATAACAATGGAAAATAGGCACCACAGAAAAGCAATTACATTGGATTAATTTTGCTCCAATTAATTGCAACTTTTTTTAATAGTATTTAATTAGACATAGAATAATAATTAAAATACTGGTTTCTACACCTACCTGAGATCCTTTCTCTCCAGCAGGTCCTTGGGAGCCCTGTAAAAATTGCACATAATAGACAATTGTTACAAAATTGACAAAATAATGAACAAAAAGCCACTCAGAAACAAGCATACAAACTAGATTTTGATGACTGATACTTTGGTGTTGCTCATATAGGTTCCTACTCATCTGGTCCGCTCATTTTATTTAAATAAAAAATGGTTTAGACATAACTGATCCATAATATAATAAAGCCCCATAATGTACATAGAATCCTCCTAGAGTGACACAACAGCAAAGGAGGAATGTAGGGCTTGATCAGAGCTGCAAAAGGAATAAAACATTTTTTTTCTTAATATGTAAGTTTAAGTTTTCTTTGTCAGTGTGCCTTTAATAACACTTTTATAAAGTGGTCCTTATAGCTCCCTCCAACTTTAAAATAATTATTATATTATTCATCTTTCTGTGGTTATGTCATGGGACCAAATCGAGTGAGGTATTGGAGAACTCTTAGATTTTCCATCTCTTTAGTACATTTGGTCCCCGTAAACCTCTCTCTATATTTGTCTCAGGCTCTCTCTGATAACATCACCTACTGTACTGAATTATATTGACTATATTTAGCTCTCCAAAGTACAAAAGGACTATAGACTAATACAAAAATTGGTGAGATAATCCTGCAGTCTAACCTTAGCAAATCCTCCAGAGTTGAAAGAGAAAGACAACAGATTGAGGGGAGGATTTGCTAAAGTTAGACTGTGATTACATCTCATACATTTCTTTTGGTTGCTAATACATCTTTTAATGCAACCAAGTACCTACTGACTTTCCTGCAACTTTATTGTTTCCCTATTTTTAAATCATGCAATATAATAACTAACAGGTCTTTTTTCTTTTCTGTTTCCATCATCAAATTGCCACTAAGTATATATTGTACATTTGGGGTTCGTGCCCACGGTGCCAACATTTCCATTTATCAGAGTTCATATTTTACCATAGTGACATGATATAGTGTTGTGCACTTCACTTACTGGCGATCCATCAATTCCAACTCCTGGTGGTCCTCTGCCTCCCGGTTGTCCAGGCAGCCCTGGAGCGCCTCTGTCCCCCTGCAATAAAAAACATATTAGCTTGATATCTCAGAATAACATCATATTTTACAATAACCAATATCAAGAAAGCCTATTTCACTCGCCAACAAAGAAAATAATCTGCCAAAGCAACTCAATAAAAAGATGTTGTTCAAAGCAAAAAAAACATTGACAGTCTGCTTATTTCTGCAATGAATTCTTCTCTCTTGTCTAACACAAGTAAACAATGAAGAATTCTACAGAAACTTACAGTACAATACACAGCGGTCTAATATGGAAGATTATACTAGAACATTACATTTTTCCCGTGCTTTTATGCCCATGGCATACATAGCTTCAAATGTTAGGTTATTACATACTTCCCAAAGGGATGAAGTTTTCCCCAAACCACAGTCTTCTTTAAACGCATAAGTAAGATTACTAAATTATAATAGGTATAAAATATCCCTGGGTATCTATTTACTTGAATGCACTTTATTTTATTAAGACGTGCTTATAAACTTAGTTTTACTGCCTAAAATCAAACAAATAGTCCCAGTATGGGTCTGCTCTCAGCAGACACAGGCTCTGTAGGGCTGGATGTGTAGTGTAGTGTCCTAGCCTATCAGGGACCACATCTCAGCAGCATGTTGCTAAGAGATGGTCACTGATTGGTTAGTGTGAGACACAGCAAAGAAAGTAAAGCGGAGCATGTGTCTTCATGAGCTGCAGAGGGCAGAGCAAAGCAGGTAATATTTTCGGCAGTGAAAACAGATCTTATAAGCACTTCTTAATAGGATAATAAAAGTAAATAGATACACAGGGATATTATATACTTAAGTAAAAAACAGAAACCATCCTTTAATAGAACAAATTGGAAGTAAGGGTATTTCTATCACATATATAGTTGTGAGCATGCGGGTTGTTGTTGTTAACGCTACGGGCTCGCAAAGCGAGGGCTGCAGTTGCTGGCAAGGAGCGCCGAAAATCTGTGCATGAAACCCGCGCACGTAAAAAACACAATAAATACACACAACAAATACATAAAAAGCTTACCTACAGCAAGGGGGGGGGGGCATCCAGGACCTCAAAAACTGGGGTTACACCTCAATTTCACTTGAAATACAAGAGTTTAGACACCCGAAAATCCCCTAAGCAAGAGAAAAAATGGCCGCCGAAAAAACGAAAACGAGGCTACAGGACTTTAAAGACGCAAAACACCACCAAATACCTACGGATTTTCTGAAAAAGACGGACGCGATCCAAGAACAAGGACGCCAAATCAGCCACAGCCGCGTACCACACATAGGCGCCATTTTACACCACTAACTTACACAATGGCTCGCGCACGCACACTATTTACACTACACACTGCACACATTGCTGACACTTACACAGCACTCCAAACACACATTGTATACTGCAGCAACATGAAAACAGATTGTTAGCTCTTCAGCATAATGCTTCCTGCATATATTACTGCAAAATAGGTAAAGTATATTGATATATTATTTTATTAATTATTTCATTAGCATTAGCAAAAAAAAACAATGCTCATAGCACACAAACAACCAAAAAGGCGCTCAGCGCGAGGCTCGCAATGAGCACCGAAGCATCTTGGAACACCAACAAAATTTACCGCCCTTACAATCTTATTGCCGTCATTTTTTGACAATATTAAGGATCCTTAACCTCACCTAAACTCATTTTTTACTGTCTAAATTATCTACAACAGATTTTATAAAACAAATTATTTTGATTGGCTACTCTTTGTGCGCAAAATAATGTGGAGTTGCTGAATATTATGTCTAGAGACATTTATAGCAATAAAGTGGCACCAAGCTGTTCAGTTTACTGCATATTGCAAAGAATAATGTAACAATGCTGCAGAGCTGGATCAAACTGTAATGTACTCACATGACAAAACATGGCTAAATCCAATGTTATTCTATGAGGCACATTCATCAAAATGTCTAAAAGAAACCTGACGGATAAATCATCCACATAGAAGTGCATAGCAGGAGGCGATCCTCTCCATGTAGAAAACAAGAGGACAACAACACGTTGACTGGTTTTTGTCTAAGTGTATTTCATTTCACTTTTTACAAACAATGATAATGTGACTCTGTCTCTCCGCTGGTCCGCTCATCCTTGCTTCTTTTTACACAGTTGACCACTAGGTAATATCCCAAATTATTGCTGTGTGCAGCACGGACAGCAGCTAGACGGCGCGCTAGTGAGTCAGTAAGATGCGGGAAGGTTGGCAAGGGTACCTGGAGCTATGCAGACGGAAGTGTATCAGACAGCCGATGAAGAGTGTGTGGTGAAGGATTCATACTGGGAAAATGGCAACCAAAATGGTTCCAAAGGTGCTCAATGGGTTCAAGTCTAGAGAATTTGGAGGCCAGGAAAGTACTTGGAAGTCTTCGTTGTGCTCCTACAACTACTCTTGGACAATTCCATATGACATGTTGCATTGTCCTGCTAAAAGATCCCATTCCCTCCAGGCAAGACAGTCAACATGTATGGTTGTACTTGATCTGCAAGGATGGATAGATAACCCAATCGGTGTGAGAGTGCCTTCAAGGGGTGTGAGTGGACCCAGAAAATGACAAGAAAACATTTCCCAGATCATAACGCTGCAGCTACCAGTTTGTGTTCTTCGAACAATGGTTTGTTCTCGGAGGTTTCACTCCTGACACACCAACGTCCGTCCAGGAGATGGGGCAGAAAATGTGACTCATCGGAGAAGGCAACCCTTTGCCAATCAGAAGAGGTCCAATTTTAGTACTGTCGTGCAAATAAAAGCCATTTCTGGTGATGAACCCTTTGCTTCGGGGCCCATACACAACAGGGTTCACTGTACGGTCATTTTAGACACACGTCTGGTAGCCCTCTTCTTCATTTGGATGATGAGTTGCTCAAATGTAGTGTATCAGTTGGCCCTCACACACCTCCACAGCCAATGTTCACCTCTGACATCAATGGCACGCCGTGCTCTGCAGTTTCAACGTCATTTATTCAGAATGGCCCAGTTACTGTACACTTTAACTACAGCCGCACGGGAACAGTTCACAAACTTTGCTGTTTCAGAAATACTGTTACCCTTGGCCCAAAAGCCAAGGATCATCCCCTTTTCAAAGTTGGATAAACAGCACATTTTACCCATATCAGAGATAGTTGATATGTTTGCAGACCACCTACATGTCACCTTATATATCCACCAAATTAGCTCACGCCACATGCCAAATTTCATTGGCTACTCGCTGCTGACGTTAAAAGTGGTGGTAGTCATAATAATGTGACTGTAGTAAATAAATACTACAACTATACAATAATTATACCATTTAGTAAAAGGTGGCATATACATTGTACAAAAAATGTATTTAGTCATCTTTATAAATAATTCAGAACCATTAAAGTATAATTCCTCTTTAACTGGGCAGTTTATGATTTAATTTGGGCAACATAGATTGTTATCTGTATGGGACTGACAGATTGTTTAATTTTGAAAATTAGGCAAGGAAATATTGTATGTTTCTAACTATAATACCTGTCTTTGATCAACTGTTCTGTCTAGCAGCCTGTAACTCATTAAAATACATTTCATTGTTTGTTTTTATATAATATTGTGAAAATTAAGTTCAGTATCCTGTTGTGGACTTGTATACATACTTTGTGCTGTATTTCATTTCACAAATGTGGTTAAAGGTTAGAACTGTTTTATTACATTGGTACTTGTGACAAGAGTTATCAAGCGCTACGGAATATGTTGGCGCGATATAAATAAAGATACTGATCAATCCCCGAGATGAGGTGAACCCCAATATGAGAACCTTATTATACTGAGTGGCACTTCCAGAGGTGAGAAAAGGGGCAAAGGGGTGCGAATGGCTGATATCAAAAATGTCCCCATTAGGAATAAAGCTCAGAGTAAGAAATCGCACCACTTGCAATACTTAGTAAATGCTTCTATGAAAACATTTTTGGATAATTAAATTAAATGTTTTTCTCAGCTCACTAAATCCAATGTCCCATTTTTTTAATTGAAGGGCATACATTTTAGGTTTATCTTTCTATCTAGCACTATAGAGAGGTTTAATGTAATAGATAAAAGTGAATGGTCCATGAACATCTTATATGCAATGAGCACAAAAATACCTTTTATAATTAATTTTAATTGTCATTTTTAAATATAGCATATTGCAGCTGATTATTCAGATCTAGAATTAAACCATTAACACAATGTATAATTATTTTGCCATTAACAGTTCTGTCATGTGGAAGATAATCTCCTAGTTAATGAACCAATCTCTCATTGTATCATCAAATGTCCCAAGTTAGGTAATATTACTATTTGTTAATGTGTTTAAAGTGCTAGGAATTGAGAAGATGACAAATGCAGTTATACAGTAGGGTTCCCTGGTGGTACAGTGGTTAGGAATCAGTGCTTTCACCTTTGCGACCTGGCTTCGATTTGAGTCAGGGAACCAAGAGGTCACACCACCCTTAAGACAAGCAGCACTGGGCCTGGTTAGTACTTGAATGGGAGATCACCTGGAGCTGTATGCTGTCGGCCACTGGAGAAGGAATTGGCAACCCACTCCAGCATCTCTGCCATGAATACCAAGTGGATCAGCATGGTGTGTTGCAGTCTATGAGATTGCGGAGAGTCGGACACGACTGAGCGATGCAAACAACATTGCAGTACATTCAGTTAAATATTAGTGAAAAAAATATAACATTAAACTTGATAAAAAATAGATATATACACTGGGGCCCTCATTCTATTATCGGCCGTAAATCAGCCGCAAAGCTGCGATTCCTGGCGGGGCTCCCGTTACCTTGCAATTCAATTATACGGCGCCGCAAGGATATCCTCTTACGGCCGGCCGCATATCTTGCAATCGTCCGTAAGCTCAGAAATCTTTAAATGCAAAAATAAATTCAAGACGGCACTGTAAAGCTCTGTAAATGCTAGGGATCATAATGGGGGACATGAGGATTAATAGCAACCCCCTCTCAAGCTTGCACATCAGCCCAAATCCGAGATTTAATTAACTGTTTATTTTCCGGCCGCAGTGTGGGCGGGTCTGAGGTGCTCCAAGCCCTCGGGACTTTTTACATGGATATGTGACATAAATTAAAATAAAATTTTATTTACGGATTTGAGTGTAGGGGAATGTTGTGCTATTTTTGCTAACACCTACAATCACTTTATAGTCTCCTCAGAGTGCAGGATGGCTTTATTATGGCTTTATTATGTGCTTAATTGTGTGCCTGCGGGACCTTTTTGCTGCAAGTAAGCTGCGGCTCGGTTTTAGCCTTGCAGAGAGGGTTCCCGGAGCAATTGAATAGCAACCAGGATTTTCTTACGGCCGAAAGTCTTGCGGCTATTTAAGATCAAAGGCTTTCCTCCGGCGCGTGCGGCCGCAAGGGATAGCAAGGAGCCGGCCGCAAGCCTGTCAGAATCCCCGGCCGGAAGGGAATAGAATAGGCAAATAGCTTGCGGCCGGTCCTTGCGGCCCCGCATCTCCTACGTACGATAATAGAATGAGGCCCTAAATGAATAACATAACATTAAGTGTACTAGGAATAAAACACAAAAATATTGTTTAAAGAAGACAACAGATTTCATTATGAGGTTGTTTGTGAATAGAATCAGAACCAGGAATTTCTGACATCTGATCACTGCATGTAGTTACTGCACTGCAATCTCAGACAGACTGCTGCCCCCTGATAAATACGCCATCCTAGGCCTAGGCCTCATGAGCCTGGCCAGAAAAACAGCCCCAAAGTGGTAGATCAGTAGTTCGCCCAGTTGTTGTTATCAATAATACACAATAAGTACTCGGTATAAGTGCTCTCGAGTTATTACATCTGACTTTGGCCACCGGCTGTTCTACGAAGCAATTTAATAATTAGCACAAATCAAGATAATATTACACAGCACTTAAGGCTCCAAGCTGTTATAGCACATTAAATACAACCAGTAAGACGAGTTTCCAGAGTAATTAGAAAAAAAATATTATGTACACAGGGCTGAATAAACACAGTTTCTAGCCCTTGTGTCTAAATATCAGTTTAATGAATGTCTGAGGAAGCAATTAAGCAGAAAAAATAACCTTTTAGACAGTACAATGATTTTAGTTCTTGCTTATCGTTAATAATTCTTCGTTATTTTATGGGATTTATTCGGCAAATTATTTTTTTCTTCAACAAATAAAGGTATCAGTCTATGTTACCTTGATAAAGTATTTTTTAACCCTAAAATGCATGATCATTAACTGCATACAGAATAGTTTACAAATATGGTATAATTTAAATATATAGGTAATACATATTTTATCAATTAAATATTATAATAAATCTCATTTTATTACAATAAAGTAATTGCAGTTTGCCGTTTTTACCTGGCAGTCATGCTATCTGATCCGCGTAACAAGCATATATCATTCTGATTATTGCCAATGATTGCTAAAAGTAAACCCTGTGGGCCTCATTCAATTGCGATTTGGCCAATCGAATAGGGCTCTATATAAGCACAGAGCATATTTTATTTACAGAAGTTTTTTAATTTGTGAACTTCTATCCAAAATCAAGGTCTTCACTAACTAAAAACTTCTGTAAACAAATATGCTCTGTGCTTATATAGAGCCCTATTCAATTGGCCAAATAGCAATTGAATGAGGCCCTGTGGATCTATCTTTCTTGTTTTCAGACCAAACCATATAAAATGGAAAAGACTGAGCCGACATTAAGAAGTAATTGCCTTAGCAACATAGTTATTCCCTGGGTTCACTTTTCAGTGCATTTTTTTATAACATTTAATTAATAACTCATTATTGAATAATCATTATTCCCTATAGTGTTACATTATAAAATATATGGAACTTCTGCAGTGTCCTTTTAACCAGGGATATATACAGCCTTATTAAATTGCAATTCGGCCAATTGAATAGGGCTCTATATAACATAGCATTTTTTTTTTTACAGAAGTTTTTAGTTATCTAGCAGAGTATGGGAAAATTACATATATATTAACAATTTATTAGGAACTTGTACCTCACAACGACGATTAAAAAGTTAAAATCAAGGATAAGAAGGATAAACTAAAAACAATGCCTTCCATATGGCTTAAAGAACCCAAAATCAGTAGGATAATCAATATCTCATATCTTATATTTTATCAATTTTCAGGATTCTAAAGTACTGCTGTTCTATTATGCGCCCAAAACACTATGGGCCTCATTCTATATCGGCTGTAAAACGGCCGCAAGGCTGCGATTCCTTGCGGGGGTTCCGTTATCTTGGAATTCAATTATACGACCCCGCAAGGATCTCCTCTTACGGACAGCCGTATATCTTGCAACCGGCCGTAAGCTCAGAAATCTTTAAACACAAAAATAAATTCAAGACGGCACTGTAAAGCTCTGTAAATGCTAGGGATCATATTGGGGGACATGAGGATTAATAGTAACCCACTCTCAAGCTTGCACATCAGCCCAAACCCGAGTTTACATTAACTGTTTATTTTCCGGCCGCAGCGTGGGCGGGTCTGAGGTGCTCCAAGACCTCTGGACTTTTTACATGGATATTTGACATATATAAAAAATAAAATTATTTACGGATTTGAGAATAGGAGAATGTTGTGCTATTTTTGCTAACACTTACAATCACTTTATAGTCTCCTCAGAGTGCAGGATGCCTTTATTTCGGCTTTATAATGTGCTTAATTGGTGCTAGCGGGACCTTTTTGCTGCAAGTAAGCTGCGGCTCGGTTTTAGCCTTGCAGAGAGGGTTCCCGGAGCAATAAAATAGCAACCAGGATTTTCTTGCGGCCGAAACTCTTGCGGCCGTTTTAAATCAAAGGCTTTCCTCCGGCGCGAGCGGCCGCAAGGGATAGCAAGGCGCCGGCCGCAAGCCTGACGGAGCCCCCGGCCGGAAGGGAATAGAATAGCCGAATAGCTTGCGGCCGGTCCTTGCGGCCCCGCATCTCCTACGGCCGATAATAGAATGAGGCCCTATAAATATAAATAAATGTCTGTATAGATTGTATATAGTTTATCTATTTTTGCCTCATAAATGCCGCATAGCTGCCAATTCTAGCCTGAATGCTCCTAGTTCATGAGCGTTTTTTATACTAGAAAGTGGCTATATCACACGACTTATGAATATGAAAGCTCTGGGATTAGTCCATAAGAATGGTTGTAATGTTTAAATGCTATGCTTAATCATGTGGGATATAGCAAGATCGTCTAGGAGGTCCTGTTTGGAGATTGCATTGGAAGGGTTGCGAAGAACATGCGTCTATATGCGTGCCACTGTGTATATGACGCTCCACCTACCCCTGACGCGTTTCGCCGTCATAGAGAACGTCTTTCTCAAAGGGTAAACAGGGAAGTGGTGTCCATGCAAGGTTTTTGTACATAGCGGTTGCTAAGGCAACCATAAGCATTGGAAAATGTAATATATGCAGGTTGGGAGATAAGAGAGCAAAGTATGGGAAATAAACTAATAAACTTGTGAAATAAATAGAACAAAGGCTAAGCTTAAAACAGAAAGAGATGATGATATATTAATTGGATATATAGTAAAAATACCAAGTAAGGAATAACCTAATATGAACAAAAGTTCATAAAAGGACGTAAGTAATATGTTATGTGCTTTTAGTGACTTTTAATTCAAAAGAATATATTTATTATGTGGACACATGTTTATGAGAGATGCACGTACATGTAAAAAAAGGGTGAATAAAATAAAATGAAATAAAATAAAAAGAGCCTATAAAAAGTATATTCATAAGTGATCTATGTAATTTTTCCCATCCTCTGCTATATTACAATTTTTTTTATGGTATACTAATACCAGAGTGGAAATCACTCATTGGATTTGGAAAAAAGCCCAATTTTACCTAGAAGTTTTTAGTTAGTGAAGACCTTGCTTTTGGACAGAGGTTCACTAACTAAAAACTTCTGTAAAAAAATAGGCTCTGTGCTTATATAGAGCCCTATTCAATTGGCCGAATTGCTATTTAATAAGGCTGATAATAAGCAAGTATTCTAATGCAATTACATTTCTGTCCAATACATATTTATTTGATCATCTTGTTGTTCAGTCATTCAGTTGTGTCCGACTCTCTCTGCAAATTGTTAAGTCCCTGTTTTCGAAAGCCTGTCTTTTAAAAGGGTATGGAAGGTTTCTGGATTTTATAGGTATATAATATAAGGGAGCAATGTATAAAATTGCTACTTTTGGATTGAAAGAGTCCCCGCCTTTTAGACAAGCAAATGGGCTTATTAATGTGTTATTCCTTTTATATATATATATATACCTACTCATAAGGTTCACAACACAGGCTGAGATCCCGCTCCATGCTGATGATAGGATTCTCGGCTTGTGTTTAATCCAACCTTTGCATTAAAGCTGTGTAATACAGCAGGCATAAGCTTAAAGGAAGCCATGTTTGATAATGGCTAAAGATTAAAGAGCGAGGCATTTGTGGGCACAGTTGCATGTCCCGGCTTAGCTTCCCAGAATGCAGTGTAATAACTGTTTTTCTCGGAATTCTGAGCTGGAAGCAGGTTTTTAAACTTGTTTTAGACATTCAAGTGTGAACACAGATGTACTATTTATTTACTATATATATATATAAATAATATAAATGATGGGTCAAAGCTTTCCTGTGAATGGCATACTGCTCCTTAGCGCCCTCTGCTGACCAGTCTGGTAATGCATGATTAAGTTTAACTTTTTGTATTTTTTTTGTCCCCTGTTCACCCCCCAGTTCCTACGCCCCTGCCTGTGTATCTATTTACTTTTATGTACTGTATATTATTAAGAAGAGCTTATAAGCTCTGTTCTTTTCTGAGTCAAATCTTACAAATAGTTCCTAAATGGATTTTCCCCACTGCAGCTCATGAAGATAATGTACAATGTACTTCTAAGTATAGGGTGTGCAATATATCATAATAACCAATCGGTGTGGCTACTTTAGAGAGGTCACTAACAGGCCAATTTGAAACACTGCACTTCTCAGTCTGTCTATTAATGGACTGCAGAGGTCAGACACAAACAGGTACAAATTGTATGATCTTAGGCAGAAGAAACAGAGATTCTTAATAAAATAAAGTACCCAAAAGTAAATTGAGACATAAGTATATTATTTTCCTAGTGAAGTCCAGACACCTTCCACGTCTCTTTAGTATTGATTGTTAGTCCAATAAAAAAGTATTATAGCAATAAAGCTAAATGACATAGAAAAGGTACCCTTTGCAAATTAAATAAATCAGTTATTTAATTAATATAATTAAGAAGTATAAAATAATGTGCTTACCTTACTCCCCATTGGTCCTGGAGGGCCAGATGAACCACGTTCCCCCTGTATGCAACATAAATATAAGTTATATTGTGAACTATATTTGCTGGAAATACCTCATCTAGGATATGAAGCAAATAATGACAGTGCAAGTGAATGTAACCATGCACGTGTTATTTATTTCCTAATTTACTATATGATACGTCTTGTTAATGGCACTGTCACCCCAAAAATCAAGTTGTTAATGTTTCTAGTTATTCTGAAAGAGCAAGAATGCATTATATACATTGTACTAAAGTAAATAATTATATTATAGAAATTAGAAGCTTGTGAATACTAATTTGCTATGATGTGCTAGTTGGTAAAAATAATGGCCTCCATTCAATTGCAAGCCCGCAGTTGACTTCGTACCAGCTTGAAAATTGCTATAGTTACAGATCGATGCAATTGAACAAGCCCGCAGCTACGTGGCCGAGAGCCTAAACCGTAAACCATGCACCCGTAAGTAGCATTTCAGAGCGTGATCATGATCAATTAAGCAAGGCCGTAACTACTGATTTAGAATCAGCCAATTGTAAATGAGACCGTCATCATTATGCCAGTAAAACATGGAAGTTGAACGTCAATCAATTAGAATATAGAGGTCCGGTATGCGATCAGACTCGCAATCCGGCAATGTACAAAATAAGAAAAATGAATGCAAATACTGTTCTAGTCCATGTGGGTGGCCTGATATGTATTAACTCCTTAATTACCGAGATTGATATAACACGGTAATAAAATGTAAAAAATATATTTTTTTATTGAAGATTTAAGAGCTTGAGCCTGTTGTGCAATAATTTAAATGTCTTTCATCGCTTTCCCCGTCTTTTGAAGTGCAGCATTGAATATTTATTTGCATTTACAGTGCTATGAACAGGGGTTCTTGCAAGTCCTATCTGGTACCTGTAGGATTTTCTTCTACATTTGCCATTGACGGGTTTGAAGAAAATTGCGGGCTTGAGTAATTGTAGCAATTGAATAGCGATTTGCGATTGTAACATCTACAAGCATTAAAGATCAAAGTCTTAGATGGGTTGTAGTTACCATTTTGACAACCGCAGGGATTTTGAGCTTCTAACCTGCAAAGCGATTGCGAGTAGCTAAAAGACACCCATTAAATAGCAAAGTATTTTACGGGCTCCATTACAGGCTCTTGTAACTACAATTTGCTCAATTGAATGGAGGCCAATGTGCTTCAGTGCTATCATTAAAGGGATATGGAAGGTTCCTGGATGTTACTAGGTGTATAATATCCCTGAGTATCTATTTACTTTCCAGTACTTTGTTTTATTAAGAAGTGCTTATAAGCTCTATTTGTATAGCCTACAACCATACAAATAGACCTTGTATGGATTTGCCCATTGCAGTGTATGCAGACACAGACTCTGTAGGGCTGGACGGGCAGTTTAGTGTCCTAGCCTATCAGGGACCATGTCTCAGCAGGACATTGCAGAATGTTGTTGAGAAATGGCCCCTGATAGGCTAAGACACATAGGCTGCAGAGTCACTGCTGCACAGTCTGTGTCTGCATACGCTGCAGAGTACAGATAAATACAAGGACTATTTATTAGACTTTAGTCATTAAAAATAGAGCTTGTAAGGAAGTCTTAATAAGATAAAGTACATAACAGTAAGTAGATACACAGGGCCATTATATACCTAGTAAAATACAGGAACCTTAAGTTACATCCCCTCTCACGTATTTAGGACATGGAACTGGAAATTAGCATATTGAGTTACACATTAACATAAAGGAGTCAAATAAACAATGCTGAATATCTATGGAATAATTTACTGTAAAGAAAAACAGCTAGAACAATGTATATTGCTCTTTTAGATGAAGCCAGAAGAACATATATTAATATAATAATAATAATAATAATAATAATAATAATAAAAAGAAGGCAACTATATATTATTTTTACATAATATTTTATTACCCTCCGTACGTCTCTAAATATTGAAATGTTTGAAAAGCTCGGTTTTTACGTAATGTTACAATAAATTGCAATCACTACCTGAAATACGCACAGTAATTACACACTAAGGCCCTCATTAAATTGCAATATGGCCAATTGAACAGGGCTCTAAAAAAGCACATAACATATTTTATTAAAGAAGTTTTTAGTTAGTAAACATCTATCCAAAAGCAAGGTTTTCACTAACTAAAAAATGATTTAAAAAAAATATGCTATGTGCTTATATAGAGCCCTATTCAATTGGCCAAATCGCAATTGAATGAGGCCCTAAGTGATTCTGCAGGTGTCATGTACATATGAACTCACCCGCTCTCCATCTTTCCCCTTGCCGGGTAACCCTGGTAATCCTGCCAAGCCGGCTGGTCCTTGAGGCCCGGGCGGTCCAACCTTTCCTTCTTTTCCTGCTTCTCCCTAAAAATGATAAATATTTACCTTAGTTTGTGTTGGAAAAGGAATTAAGAATTCATTATTGAACTGAATGTTAATACATTATAAATATTGATGAATGTAAAAATATTAAGGCCGAGAATTATAAATATATGATGAAAGATAAAGCAAGCGATTCCATTTAAACCAGGCTCTTTAAATGGTGCATTTATTAGTCTTAGACTAAATTGACGAAGTAAGAGGAATATATTTCATATATAGTAACATTTACCACTAAGGTAACAAGATTCTTATGTGGAAACTTATGAAAAATACACACAGCAGGGCCCATATTATAGTTTGGTAAATACTGTAATTCCTAAGAATCCATGTACTGTAGTATGTATCGAAGTATATAATAAACTAGTAACATTACTAGCTGTATAAGTCATGAACATAAAACATTTTTGAACACTGTGTATAGAAAGTGTTCATCTTGTCTGAACGGGACACTTCCTGATAGACTGACACATGAGGGCATCTTATCTAATGAACACTGGGGAGAGAAAATGGAAAATCATTAGAGCTTTTATAATTTTGATGTCCATCCCTTCCCCCTCACTTGTCCAGAAGGAAGCAGCTTGCAATTATAACTGCAAGACAAGCTCTTGTAGAAATACAGATACCATCCCATAATGCAATCTTCACCAGAGCAGCATGTTTCTAGGGACCAGCAGAAGTATCAACAATTATTTTTTTTATACTTAAACTAGCTTTATGACATTTTTGTATCAAATATATATATATAAAAAAAAAAATATATATATATATATATATATATATATAAAATAAATATATATATATATATAGATATAGATATAGTATATATATATATATATATATATATATATATATATATATATATATTAATATTAGTTAGTATATTTGTGTTCAAATTTGAATGTCAAGAATAAAATAAAAAGCTTATTTCCTGCTTAGAATTAAAAGAAAAACAGTATTGCACTGCATTCTGGGAACCTGGCCAGGGACAAGCAAATGAGTCCACAAATACTTCACTCTTGTAATCCCATGTCATTTTAAACATGGCTCCTTGTAAGCATTTGCCTGCTATATTACACAGCTTTAAGCAAAGCCTGGGATGGATTATGCACACGCCAGGAAACTGACCCACAGACTGCTATTTCGAGCTCAAATGGCACTCATCAGTGTGGGGCTGATACCTGGTTTGTGTAGTAGATTTTGTGAGTAGGTAGTTCACCACAACAATCATTTATAATTTGGTGGGCAAAAGAGCGATAGAAGCCTCCACCGTACAGTAGTACAGTAAATAAATAGTACATCTGTGTCTAAAATAAGTTAAGCACGTTTTTCCTGCTCAGAACTGTTGTTCGGTTGTTCAGTCTTGTCCGACTCTGCGTGACTTAAGGTTTTCTTGGCAAGACACTGGCATAAGTTGGCAGTTACTTCTCCCGGTGCCTACGATTCGTCTGACCTCTGTGCTATGATCTGATCATCTAGGGTGACCCTACCTGGCATAGCTCAAAGATTCATTGTTTTACTTAAACCTCTTCACCAACTATTAGGTAGCGATCCAGAAGGGAATATATATATATATATATATATATATATATATAAATATATATATTTATATATATATATATATATATATATATATATATATATATATATATATGTGTGGGAATTGATAAAATATTTCATATATAGGTGAATCATCTCTTGACTTAATATCAGTTTAAAAATCTAATCTAATAATAGGCAGTTTTTATGTTTTTATAGAATTTCAGTAATATAAAGTAATATTAATGACATTTATTTCAAAGTTTCAATTTAATTCTGTTAAATCAAAATTGTACTGTAGAATATAATTATCTAAAAATACAGATGACAGAATTAGGCGGATGACAGAGGAGGACAGGAACTATAATTAAGGATCATTAGGTTACGCTCGCTGTGTGTTGTCTCTTGCTTTGCTGAAACAAATTCCCAGCCATTGGTAATTTGTGTCTACTGAATTGATTTGAAACTTTAATGTAGATGGTTTTACGGAAGCTCAATGTTTAACAAATAATATGGCTACTAGAGGTGATTTAAGCCTAAGTTAGAAATGCAAACATTTTCGCTGCAGATGTTTTCTTCTCTAAATGTTTAGATGTATTCTACTGACTGAAGACCGCAATTCCCCTCCTTAAGCCTAAACTTCTACCTTTTTAAGTCTGATTTCAGGGGCTTGATCATATAATCTGATGATATTTAAGCAAGCCCGTAATTGACTTCTTAGACACAGCCAATAGTAAATGAGACCATCATCATGATATCAGTAAAACATGGAAGTCACACGTAATCTGCAATCAGAGGCTACAAATTAATGAGAGGCAATAAGTAATATTTTCTGATCTGGCTCACAATCTAACAATCTGTAAAATGCATTTGATCATCTGTTTTAGTCCATGTGGGTTTCATGATATGTATTAACCCCTTGAGCACTGGGATCAAAATTACTCAGAGATAACATTTAAAAATAATATTTATTTATTTTATAATTATGGGTTCTAATGTCTTTCCATGCATTCCTATGCTTTTAAAGTACAATATTGGGTGTTTAAAAAAAACCTTGTGAGTCCTATTTAATATTCTAATATTTTTGACAGAAAAGTGATAATTTTTTTAAGTTGCAGGTCAGACTTTATTTACAAGCTAGCGCTACGGGTCTAATAGAATATCGATTTTGTGTAACTTTAATTATTTAGAGCTTGTAATATTCGAGCTATGTTAAAACCAATATAGTTCTAATGCCGGTTTTGCATCATTTGCTGGCCCATAGTGATGGTGGGCGGGAACTCATAATCGGATTGCGACTAGCTAATAGAATAAATGACAGGGCAAGAGCAGTTTTAAGTGTGTATAAATGTATGAATTGGGCAATTTAATAGGGCCCTTTGTTTGTGTCATGGAGCTTCCATCCTGAACTGCAACTTTGACTGTAGTCTGGGAATTATTCTACTGTGAATTACTGTTCTATTTACTTCTATTGCCAAGTTCTTCCATTTCCTCTAGTCTTGCTACAAAAAATCTGCTGCAATTAAAGCAAAATGAAACATAATCATTAAAAATGTTTATAATGTTTTTAAATATTTTAATATAGATAAAGATAAATCTATAAACATGATGCTATGGCAGGCAGTTAAATATATTTTTATACATTACAGGTTGGGTAATTTCCACCTTTCCCCGATTATCCGCCTACCAAATCACAATCTCCCACCACGCACTACCTGCAGATGTGCATTGGTGATGTCAAGAGTGTGTGTGGGTGCTGTAAGGGTAAGAAGTATGAGTTTATCTGGGAAAAGGCAGGCAGAGACAGACAGCAGCTTGAAGCTTATGAACACTTGAAGAAGAGAGGATACCTGGAGTTCTGAAGGATACAGGCCAGTGCATTTAAACAAACTATTGGACTGTTTTGTTTTTACTTTACCCAGGGTTAGCTATATGAGAGCTGGATAGCAAGGGAACTGTCCAAGAGTAAAGCCAGGCCTGTTATTTTCTTTGATTTGTTTTGCTTTATTATTGTATTTTTTGTAACACTAGTTTAAGTTTTAGTAAAACTTGAAAAGGTATTAAAGCCTCCTGTAATTGTGTTCTTCCATGAAAGTACCAGAAACACGGACCAAACCCAAAGGGGTACTGTCAACTTGTCACATTTTCAACTGACACAACTAGATACCTCTATTCGCTCTAAAGGATTATCGTTCTGTCCAAGCACAGAACTCGATAAAATGTAACTGTACTCAGACCTGGAAGAAGTCTTCAGACGACTGAGACTAAAAGAATATTTCCACAACAAGGAAAATACTACATCATTAGATTATCACAGCAAGAAAAAGAACACACATTTTAATCCACCACCCGGACACAACCCTAAACTGTACAGTTACATAGAAAGCTTTCACCTGAGAACTACATCCTTGGTAACTCAACAGAAACAAAAAAGGCTTATACAATCTCTTTCTCAATGGAAATAGTTGCCATAAAGGGTTTAAAAAGCAACCCCCTAATCACCATATTGCTCGTTTTTATGAACACTCAGGACTACATAAAAGAAGGAAACTAAGAGACAGCACCTGCTATAAGAAACTTTACCAAGACCCTACAGAGGAATATAGCATTCACATTTATCAAAACATTCCCTAAGAATGTGCAGCAAAAATAGCAGCAGCTTATACAGTACCCACTCATCCTAAAACTGTGACTTTCTACATGCTGAGAAAGATCCACAAACCAGGCAACCCAGGGAGACCAATTGTTACAGGTACGGACACACTGATTGAACAGATATCTGGCTTTGTTGAAAATATCCTTAAGCCACCACTTACAAACATCATCAGCCATATAAAAGATACCACTGACTTTCTCAACAAACTCAGTCAGATTAAGGACTTACACACTACTTGTAACCATGGATGTTGAATCTCTTTACAGCAACATCCCACACAAAGATGGGATGTCTTATGCTTCTCTCAGCACACACCCAGAACCAGAGACATAACCCTGATATCATTGTCAACTAGTGGAATATATCCTGACCCACAATCACTTCACCTTCAACAAACATATTTACCTACAAATAATGGGAACTGTGATGATATCAAAATGACACCACAATACTCCAATCTATTTATGGCTGACCTAGAGATTCCTATCCACATATGTTCACAAACCCCACAGATACTACTGCTACATATATTATATGGTTATTATATGAATAGAAGGAGAAAAAAACTCAGATTTCCACAATTCTTTCACTACATTCCACCAATTTCTCAGCTTGGATTTCTCTGTATTACAGGTAAACCTTCTGGGCACTCCCATAATCATCACCAATGACACACTACACTCATCTATATATAAGAAACCCACAGAGAGATTCAGTTACCTTCACCGCTCCAGTTTCCATCCTTCCCACACTAAGCAACCCATCATCCATAACCAAGCAATTAGATATCAGCATATATGCTCAAATACTGGGGTCTGTGACAAACATTTCATAACACTATCTGAATCTTTTAGGCAGAAGGGTTACAAGCCCTGTATCGTTACACAGAATAACCTCTGCCCTGACAAAGCCCAATAAACACCTGTTACAGTAAAAACTAACTTCATATATACATCTAGAGACCACATATCATCCGGCTCTAGAAGAAATACACAAAATATTTAAGGATTTACATCCACTACTAAAAGAAGATGCAGACTTTAAAAAAAATATTCCCCAAGCCTGCCATTCTTGCAGCTACCAATCTTGAAACAAAAATTGGTCAGCAGAAGATTTACCAATGAACAGCCCAACTGAGAAAATGGTAATGCCACACATAACAACAAGACTTATAACATCAGAGGGTCATATTTATGTACATCCTCCAATGTAGTTTACATAATAATATGCACTGAATGTGAAAGGGCCTGTTAGATTGGGGAAACCGGACGTAAACTGCATCTAAGGATGAATCTGCACAGAAAGTCTACCGAAAAGCACAATGAAGAAAGTTATGGACACCATTTTACCCAGAATGATCACATCCAAAACCTGAAAATCAACATACTCAGAAGGAATTTCAAAAATATCCAGGAGATAAAAACATTTGAAATGAAGATGATCACCTTCTTTAAATCTAAACATAGAGGGCTCAATATGGCCTTGAGACTTCTGACACATTATCAAAATATCTTGTGACCCTACCACGTTCTTTGCCATGTATTATTGTTCCTATTTAACTCATTAAGGTGTGTGGATATTTATGACCCTAACTGATTTACAAGGCAATGGACACATAACATTTTTCCCCCTCTTATCTCTTGTATCTGACCTTGTTTATACTGTAGATCAACACAACTCACAGACTTGCTCTGAACAAAGTACGTATTTTATGATGCCTGTCTTCTGTCTTCCATTGGTTTGATATTTCTCAGCATTGCTGTTATGTATATTCTAATGCTGTGTTACATTTTAACCAGTATTGCTTCTGACTTGATATAGAGAGGTGCATCTTGTCCCTCTAAAAATTCTTTAAGATAAAAAAGGTTTCACTTTATACTGCAATATTCTGATTATTCATCTAAAATCTGAATAAAGAGGGGCGACATGAAGTAATGCTATAAAATCAAAACTACTTTTATTGGATACTATGTGATCTGGAAAAAATCGCTGCTAGAAAATGTTTAAAAATGTATAGAACTAATAATAATCCTGTATACCTAAACATTGATATGTCAATAAGGGGTAGAGAATTCTTATATATATATCCCTACTCTCAATGAATAATTATGGGTGAACAACCCTACATTAAACAATATAAGATGAAACAAGACAATCCTCATATATCAGGATAACCTGATAACCCTGAAAAAATTCAGGATAAACTGATAATCATAGGTATTGTCATGATTTATAATTAAAAAATATATTATAAATTCCAAATGCCAACGGGCCGTTTCGTCCATCTCATGGATTTTTTCTTAGGCTGTACTGTATGGCTTTTACACCTGGCCTTTTAAAAGCCTTTAACTTCCGGGTTTGCGTGTTGCTTTGCATGATTGCGTCACAACGTTAACATTGATGTTACGTCACAACATCATTCACTACAGCTGCGTAATGACGTCCTATGCTTATCAATGACCTCCAAATATTTAAAACGTTAGTCTAAGTACAGCCTAAGAAAAAATACAGTACAGCCTAAGAAAAAATCCATGAGATGGACGAAACGGCCCGTTGGCATTTGGAATTTATAATATATTTTTTAATTATAAATCGTGACAATACCTATGATTATCAGTTTATCCTGATTTTTTTCAGGGTTATCAGGTTATCCTGATATATGAGGATTGTCTTGTTTCGTCTTTTTCCGACTTTTTCCGGACCATATAAGTAGAGGTGTTATGCATCCAGATATTATTTTTAAAGGTCTATTAGATCATTTGTTTCCATTTTAATGAAGTAATGCTATTGTAAAATGGCGACTGTATAGTAAAAAAAAATGCACTAAATCTAACATACTTAGGCAAGAAAAATGTCATAAAGCTAGCTTTTAATTAGAAAAAAATTAAGTTTGATACTTTTCCTTGTCCCTGGAGGCATCATGATACTTCAGTGAAGTTGAGTTTGTGAGAGGGGAGTATCAACTTGGGAGGAGCAGGGCTTGCAGTTATCCCTGAACGCTGCCTACTTTTGAATATGTATAGGGGAAGGGGGAGAGGGAAAGTTATAAAACCAAACTCATTCAGGTTACAAGCTAGAATAGTTGAATGCAGACAAGATGGAACAGTCTATACACAAAGTCTTCAAAAATTAAGATTTTTTTCCCTAAAACCAGTTAATGCTCATGAGCTACACAGCTATTTGTTGTTAATTGGTTGCATACATCACAAACTTGAGATGTTTTTTTACTGAACTATAGAGGTTCCTTTAATGGACAGTCATTATAAAATATGATTTATTTATTAAAACCGCAAAAGAATAAAAATACACTATGACAGTTTCCCAAGTGAGGATTGATAGACCTCTAATGTCCCAATTGTTTCGGCCAAGGGTTTCACAAGTAAATTAATCACAAATATTTATTTTGGTGCAATAATACAGAGAAGCAGTGGTTTGGGCACCAAGGAGGAGTTTAGGGTGTGCAGAGGAATAGTGATGTCATTTGAAGGAGTATTGGTGTGTTCGATAGGCATTTTGAGGTACTCAGAGGACATTTTTAGAATTCTGTGGCTTAAGTTTCCTAAAGGGAATCTTTGCTTGATCCATTCTAGGACGCACATTACTAGGCATATTGATATTTTGTGTACACGGGAAGGGCGGGGAGTGATGGTGGACTGACTGATCTGGAAGGAAAGAAGAATCTAGGTTAACTAGGTTAAAGTGACACTGCCAAGATCCAAGTATTATCATTATTCTAAACCACACCTTCATCTTTACCATATTTCCTTCAGAGTTAATTAGTGGCCCTGGATAAAGACAGTTCTAGAGAAGAAAATATTTTATAGTTAATATATGCTTAAAATATTCAAGTTTCAAGCTTGGTTATCCAACACTTATACTCCACACCTGGCTGTGTTATTTTATCTCAATGATATTGCCTTTTTCTTCCAGATCAGAGAATCAGACCATCATTGCTCTCTGCCCTTCATGTATACTCAGAATATCTTAAATAGCTACATAGTTACATAGTAATTGAGGTTAGAAAAAAAATACGATCTCCCCTGATCCTTATAAGATGTGGATTATATGTCAATCAGATTCCTCCCTGGATCAATATTTTTTCTGCTGATATCCAGGATAATATTGAATGTCCTTTTTATTAAAAACATATATCCAACCCCTTTATAACGTGGTATTGAAAGAGGAGACAGCCTGGTGAATGGTACTACTCCATGCCTTTCGGTCTGAAGCTAAAGCGACCATATGACAGGCATCAAGGGACTGTTTCAGTGAGTCCTTGTACCTCTTCTTCGTTCCTCCTCTGTCACAATTGTCAGTGGTGAGCTCACCATATAGCACAATCTTTGGAAGCCGATCATCCTCCATCCTAGAGATTTGCCCTGCCCACCGCAACTGCTTCTTCAACAGTAAGACTCCGGCCTGTTCTAGGACTTCAGGGCTGGGGATGTGGTCATTCCAGTGAATGTTGAGGATGGTGCAGAGGCAGCGTCGATGAATGCGCTCCAGAAGTCGTAGGTGGTGGCGGTAAGTGAACCACGACACGGAACTGTACAGTAGGGTGGTCAGCACAACAGCTCCGTACACGTTGATCTTTGTGCACTTGTTCAGACGCTTGTTGTTCTAAACCCTTTTATATAACTTGTCGAATGCACTATTTGCCTCTGCCAGTCTTTTGTCAATTACCTTTTTCAACCTTCGCGTCTGAGGACCCAGGTAGGTAAACTTTTGGAATGTTTTCAGCTTAGACTTGCCAATAGTGATGCGAGGAGGACAGTAATCTTCCTGAGGTGCAGCCTGGTGGAGAACTTCAGTCTTCTTCAAACTGACTTCTAGAACGAAAAGCTCGGCAGCCTCGGCGAAGCAAGATGTAATTTGCTACAGAGCTGTTGCCGTATGGGAAACACGAGCAGCATCGCCAGCGAAGAGTAGCTCTCGAACAAGTCGTTTCACTGTCTTGGTGTGGGTCTTTAGTTGTTTAAGGTACAACAGACTGTGGTGTGGAGAACCCTTTTCTTCATTTATGGTGGAATATTTTTCCTTCACACTTCAAAGGATGTCCTCTTGTCAGCTTAAAACCTCTTGGCACCTATCTGATCATATTTGCTTTTTTTTGTGGTTCTCATCTGCTACTCTTATAATATACCTAGATATTTATTTACTTTTATTTACTTTATAATATTAAGATTCACTTAAAATCATAAAATTATAAATATAGTCCCTATATGTGTCTGCCCATGCAGAGTATACAGACTGGTCGATGTGTAGTGTAGAGTACCATGCTGCTGAGAGTTTATCATGATAGGCTAGTACACAGTGCTGCAAGGGGCAGACCCATACATGGACTACATGTATGATTCTAGGCAGTAAAAACATAACAGTAAGTAAATACAAAGGTATATTATATGCCTTCAGTCTCCCTTTAAGCTTCAAAATGCATTAAAAGGATTAAATGGTAATTTCCATGTAGAAAATATTCACAGATGATAAGTCTTTCTTATGCACAATAAATTAATATCTGTATTGATAAAAATATAAAAAATTGTTTACCTTTTCACCCTTTTGTCCTTCCTTTCCGGCCAAGCCTGGGTCTCCGGGGTTTCCCTGTAAAACAAACGTACTGTGAAAATACTATAATAAATAGACTAAATAATAGACTAAATATCAATTGGAACAGCATAAACTCGTAAATCCACATTATCAAAAATACTAAGGCCCTCATTCAATTACCGGCCGTAAATCGTCCGTAAGGCTGCGATTCCTAGCGGTGGTTCAGTTAACTCGCGATTCAATTATACGGCCCGCAAGGATCTCCTTTTACGGCCGGCCGCATATCTTGGAACCGGCCGTAAGCTCAGAAATATAAAAACGCAAAAATAAATTCAAGCCTGCACTGTACAGCTCTGTAAATGCTAGGGATCATATTGGGGGACATGAGGATTAAAAGGAACCCACTCTCAAGCTTGCACATCAGCCCAAACCCGAGTTCAAATTAACTGTTTATTTTCCAGCTGCGGCGTGGGCGTGTCTGAGGTGCTCCAAGCACTCTGGACTTTTTACATGGATATTTTACGGATATTAAAAATAAAATATTTTACGGCTTTGAGTATAGGGTAATTATGTGCTATTTTTTCTAACACCGAATATCACTTTATAGTCTTCTCAAAGTGCAGGATGGCTTTATTTGAGCTATTTTATGTGCTTAATTGGTGCTAGCGAGACCTGTTTGCTGCAAGTAAGCTGCGGCTCGTTTTTAGCCTTGCAGACAGGGTTCCCGGAGCAATAGAATCGCAACCGGGCTTTTCTTACGGCCGATTTCCTTGCGGCCGTTTTAGATCAAAGGCTTTCCTCCGGCGCGATCGGCCGCAAGAGATAGCAAGGCGCCGGCCGCAAGCCTGCCGGAGTCCCCGGCCGGAGGGGAATAGAATAGCCGTAAAGCTTGCGGCCGGTCCTTGCGGCCCCGCAGCGGCTGCGGCCGTAATAGAATGAGGCCCTAAGAAATTAGCTCCTTTAGTGGCAAACTTATTATATTATATTACTTTCTAGAGTGTAATATCTTCAGATTACTGAACTCAACTCTGTTGCACCAAATTACCTGTTGCCCTATTGTATTGTATTTGTATTTCTACCTACCTTAGAATGTATTTATACTTTTGTAATCTGCCATTACTCCCTGTGCTTTATTCTACATTGTACATAGTGATCCGGAAAATGCTGGAGCTTTATAAAGATTAACAATAATAATGTATAGCAGCAGGCAATGAAGATAAAATGCTTAACATTAAATACATAAAAATAGCTTGTGTTATAGCAGGAAAATTATAATTTAACTTTCCACACTAGTCATTTCTTACGGAGTATAGTAATTATTTCATATAATAAACTGTAGAAATATTTAATAGTTTCTAGAGGATTCAGAGACAATACATTAAAATATAAACATTTTGGGATTAAAAACATCACAATTTCTCTAGAAAAAAAAACACTATACGTACCTTAGGTGCATATTAGTGAATGTTTCCATATTAGTGAATGTTTCCCATACAGTATATACAGTAGCATTATAATATCCTAATACATTTTATGGAGAGTTGCAATTTGAGAATATGAATATTTTCAATTAATTGAGATATAATCAAACTTTATTGAGTAAGAATAACCTGTGAATTAAGCATACACCTAAATAGTGACATCTCTGACCTTAGTCATTATAGCCCTATATATCGTCATTTGTCCGTTTATTTATTTTGCCCATTTAATTATTTTTCTGTTGATATTAAAGCTTTGACTCCCATGTTTATTGCATTATTGAATTACCTTTTTCTGCATTTGGTCATTTATCTGGAATCATTTACATATATTGCCCATTGTCGCACAACGTGTCTGTGCCTTAAACTAATGTTAGACAAGGAAATACCTATATTCCAGGTGTATAGCACCAATGTATGCATAAACAATAAAATAATAGAAATGTGAAAATATATATTATATTATATAACTCTGCTTAAAAGAAAGGGAATTTATGTAAATAAACCATACATAACTTTTCTAAATGAAAGGGTTAGGAAAATACAGAAGTAATGTATATAAAACTGGTCTATAATCCCCAAGAGGTACCTCCTAACTGGAAGGCTTAGCATGAAGCTGGAGACCCAAAGCTAAGTGAATAGCCCTACTAAAGTAAATAACCACTTTAATAAGATGTAACCACCTGACATATGGCTTTAAACAGTTGGACATCCAGTGGTTATTAGCAATAATCGCCCAATAGAAAGAGGTAACAGGCTAGGTAACAGGTAATATTTGCAAATGTTCATTTAAGTTACTAGAGAAGATTATTGTTAAAAAACATTCAGTTGATAAAGTACTTGTTATTACCTATAGTTTTAAATTATTTAAATAATCCTATTTCCATTTAAATTGCTTGTTACTCAATACAAAATAAATAAATAATTAAGTAAATAAAATCTAGTGTTTATAGCACAATTGTTTAAATGGGGATTATAAGTCAAATAAATAAGTTTGCATTAATATCATGTTATTTGTTAATTATTTGCAAAGGATACACATTTCTTTAAAACCAAGCACAAGTCTGAACACGCAATGTATGCGATCGTTCTGCAAATTTGGCAACATATTCCCTTGTCATTATTTATCTTGCAGTCACTTATTTGTTTGCAGTAAGTTCCTAGTTAAACCGACCACACAGTAAATACAAAATAAAAAGTACCTGATGACGCTACAGATACTAGCGATATATAGATGATCTGGTCATCATGGACAGAAGGAGAAAAAACCTCAGAGACTTTCATAATTCTTTCAATACCTTCCACTCATCTATTAAACTTAAAATGGAGTTGTCTGCAGAACAAGTACATTTTTTGGATATTACCATTTCCATCACCAACTAATCTGCACATAGGAAAACTATAGACAGGTGCAGCTACCTTCATAGCTCCAGTTTCTATCCCCTACAAACTAACCACGCCATCATCCATAGCCAAGTCATTAGATGTTACCGAATATGCTTATATATTTACATATTATTGAAAAAAAGTGTGCAACATTTATGTTTTCGATTACATGACTCCCATAGGAATTGTTACATGTATAAACCTCCAGTTAGCCCTTACATGATGCCCGTAAAAAAAACCTAATGTATAACCACTTGCGTTTCCCTGCTACATGTGGGATGTTCCCTGCTCTGTAACAATATATAAATACCTTTCATGATGAATTTATATTTTATTTTTTTCATTTTCAACTCATACAACACTAAGTCACTGTATTTTCTGATATATTATTGAAACATAGGCACCAAAAGAAAAACCTTTGTTTAGGCCATGAGGTGATGTTGCATGTAAGCGGTAAATGCATCTGATTCCTTTTCATGATTCCAGTTGTTTTTGTGTTATCCACTTGAGACTAGTAGCTTTATTCTGTTAAATGTGAACGGTATTTGAAAGGCAATATTTTCGAAATTTTTCATATAATCCACTACTGCTTTGTGAGACAGAAATATAGAAATATTTACCACATTTCCTGGCACACCAGGGATTCCTTGTGGACCAACTGGACCTGGAGGACCCTGTTAAGAAAAGCAATTAAGGGTTAAGTTCAAACTACAGACACTATAGTGATAGTTTATATAAGTTAAAAGGAGATATTCTTCTCTTTAAGATGCAGGAATTTTGTACCAAGATTATTGTTAAAAACATTAGAGGATTTATTCTTAAGTGTTTTTTCTCCAAAACTTGAAAAAAGGAACTGTCAGGTTTGGAAAACTCTACACATAGATAATAGATTACTATGTTTGGACCAAACACATAATTCGACACTTTGCATTATGGTAAAGGTAGTTTTACAGTTTATACATGTGTGATACTTACCATGTCACCTTTTAGTCCTGACTGCCCTCTAGATCCTTCCTGTCCTTTAATTCCCTGTATAAAAAAAGATAATAATATTATTTGGCAGTAATTATAAGAATATGATTTTGTTGATTTGCTCAAATGAACCTTAAAGTGTGGTTTAAGATATCAGATATATGCTTATAGGTACCACTAAGATGACTCACAAACAGTACAATATGGGCACACTCAGAGGCGGAGCTAATGAGTGTGGGCACCCTCTGCAACTTCTTTATACAAGGTAGGCGTCTATAAAAACTCACAAATATATGGTGATCAGATCACCTTCTATAAAAATAATAATAATAATATAAAAAAATTAAGAGTCCCACTTTACTAAATGCCTGGTGCCTCACAATCACATTCTTCAACTTGGTTTACATAATACAATGTACTTTACGTGCAATGGGCTGTTACATTGTAAAAAAACAGCCAAAAACTGCATCTAAGGATGACTCTATACAGACATTCTTTTAAAAAGCACAATGGAGACAGTTATTGTAACTAAATCGGACACCATTTTACCCAGAATAATTGTTCCATGCAAAACCTGAAAATCAAAATACTCAGAGGGAATTAAAAAAAAATCCAGGAGAGAAAACATTTAAAATAAAGATGATCACATTCTTCAACACTAAAGATACAGGACTTAACATGGACTTGGGTTTTATAGCTCATTTTAATAATTTCTTGTGATTTTGCCACATTCTATCTTATGTAGTATGGTTCTTTCCCTCTTATTAATTTGAGTATCTATGATTCCAACTGACTTACTAGTAGTAGTAATGTACACAGAAGCAATTTAAGGCAATAAAACCTGCAGCACTTGGGTGATGAGTGCCCAAGGCGCTCATCGCCTGCGAGCCTTGAGTAACGAGGCGAGCCGTCAAGGCACTAAAACTCCCATCACTTGGGCGCTGTGCACCGGAGGCTCTCATTTCCTACGAGACTTGCAAATTGAGGCGAGCAGTGGAGGCAATAAAACACGGAGGACTTACCCTCCAAACACTTAGGAAACACAGGATTGCCTTAGCCTGCAAGCAGTTGACAAATGCGGGACTTAGAAAAAAAGAATTACGAGACGCAGGACTTAGGAAAAAAAAAGACGAAATAGTAAAAATATGAAGTTAACGGCGCTCAGCGTGAGGCTCGCAATGAGAGCCGAAGGTCCTTAAGAGTATAAAAAGCTTAACATTGTGTGCCAAACTGCATTGCCATGGCTTCAAACAACAAAAACAACAAAAGCAGCCTAACTAAAGAGCCAACTGTCAACACACTACTCTTCATCATGGATATGGTGTCTCTTTACAGCAACATCCCAAACGGTATTGATAAACTAAAAGAATGCATACTGACCAACAACTATTTCACTTTTTACAAGGATACTTACCTACAAATAATGGGGACTGCCATGGGTACCAAAATGGCACCACAATACGCCAATCTGTTTATGGTCAATCTGAAAGAGACATTCCTATCTATGTACATTCACAAATCTTACATATACTACTGCTACATAGATTATCGCATAATTCTTTCAATGCTTTCCAGCTATCAAACTTAAAATTAATTTCTCTGCAGAACAGGTGAACTTTAGGGATACTACCAAATCCATCACAAGTGGCACACTCCACTCATCTGTATATAGGAAATCTACAGACAGATGCAGTTACCTTCACAACTCCAGTTTTCATCCCTTCCACACTATGCAAGTCATCACCCATAGCCAAGCCATGAGATACCACCACATATGCTCCAACATGGAAGACTGTGACAAACACATAAAAACACTTTTGATTGATTGGATCTTCTTGCAGTTCAATGAATTTTAAGCAGTTTTCTTCCATGCCACAATTCAAAGGTGTCAATTCTACGATGCTCAGCCTTCTGGCTGGTCTTTCACATCTGTTTATTACTAGTTGTAATACCATATAATTACATTTTCATAGAAAAACCTTGAGTTTCGTACCTAATTCCTTGCCAAACATTTTAATAGAAAACAACTGCCACTGCAACAAAGTCTAACAACCAAAATAAGAGCGAGAAAAATGGCGGAGGAAAAAAATGAAAATGAGGCTACATTACCCCAAAAATGTGCAAAACACCACCAGGCACGTACAACTTTTGCCAGGGATGTACGAGGTACAAAAATACACAGTTAGGATGCAAGGAAAATGCTCCCAACCTGCGTAGCACATAGACAAACAACGACATTTTACAACACTAACTTGCAACTAATAACATTACGAATATAAAATGGTGCTTTACACAACTAAACCAACGGATTGCTCTCGCACACACAGCAGATCTCTAAAGCTCAGTTGGCACATTGATGACACTTTCTCCTCAGGGCAGTAACAGTGCAACTGTACATTGTATGCTGCAGGAAAACAAAAAGAGTTACTTAAATCTTCAGGATATTCATTGCTGTATATATCAATTACAAATAGGTAAAGTATATTAATTTAAGTAAATAATTAATTAATTATTATTGAAACAAATAGACATATATATATGTCTTTGTGATGAGAGCCAAAGGCACTCATAGGACCAAAAGTAAATGAGAGGAGAGGCTCGCTATGAGCGCCAAAGGCGCTCAACGCCAGGCTTTCAATGAACGCAGAAGGTCCTCAGAGTAGAAAAAGCTTTACATTGTGTGTCAAACAGCATTGTCATGGCTTTAATTACATCTGTTGGATGTAAGGGTAAATTACAACAGCAAAAATAGATTTGTAGCGCCTTTTGGATATAAAGGTGTAGAATACCAAGAAGCCCCATTCTTCTAATGCCACTTATTGGAGATGGTGTCGTAAAGTAGAGGGGAGAGAGGCTCGCAATGAGCCCTAAAGGCGCTCATTTCAGGGCTCCAATAACTGCCAAACATGCTCATTGCGATCCTCTTCCCTCCTTTACTTTACTTGGCTCGCGATGAGCACCAAAGGCGGGTTGGCCAAGGCCTGCAATGATGGAGGAGAGGCTCACAATGACAATGACCACGATGAGTGAGGCCCGCAAGTCAGAGGGCCTCACATTGTGTGGCAAACAGCATTGCCAGTCTTAAAAGGTTATTGCCGTCATTGTTGACGGGCAAGTCGCTAGAATATATATAAACTATATTCATATGTATTCCTTCTGTATCACCACTTTAATATATAAACAGTTTCATTTCCTTTACACTTACAGGATATAGGATATTCAAAGCATTTCATGGTTCTCATAGATTGTTTAACCAAGTGGAACATTGAGAAGCAGGATTTAGATGCTAAGAATGTAATAACTTGAAGGAATATAATTTAGTTATACTATTTAGAGTCCAAATGACAAATAATAACTGTACTGTACAATTAATAGTGGCAATATATTCTGTATACGATCCCAGAGAGAGCATGTATTGGGTGTTCTTAAACCTTTCATGCACTTGCTGTGCTAGTCTCTTAGGGAGCTTTATCTCAGCATTACAAACATTGCCCACTCCTATTTCCAGGGTAATTGACAGTTTTGATTACATTCTATGTAAGGTTATCACTATTATTTTATTATTTTTTTTTCCACAATAGTACTTACAAATTAATTTAGCCTCATCTCAGTGCCAATAATTTTGTTTTATTCGTTGACCCTTTAGATTTAGCAGTATTCATTCTCCTATTGTACAGAATATTAACATAGTGTAATTCAAGCAGGTAATTATATGGCCGAAGCTGACCCTGACAATTATCTGAAAACAGGTCATTAATATTGTGAACTATGTTTCATAGATGAGACACTTAAGGAGCAGATTGGTTGTTAAAGTAAAAAAATATTAAATATTTGGGATATATGAATTCTAAAAAAAAAAAAATGTTAGAGTTAAAACATTTATTAAAAAAATGAAATTACTCCCAATTTAGGTTTTCGTTGTGTGTCCCAAATTGTCTTGGTGATAGCCTCTTTGGAAATTGCTTAAGGTATGAATATTAAATGTGTTTATTTAAATTATTTTGTATTTGTTTATCTCAATTAATTTTTTTTGTTTGTTTTTTTTCCTAGTTATTGAACAGACAACAATCCATAGTCACAGATCCAAATAACATCATATATATTAAAAGCATTACAATATATATTTATACAACATGATGCATTACAAAATGATGATATTTTACACAAAATAGAATAAAATGAAATGAAGTGGAATCAGCAGTTTTTGCCATCTTTACACATATACATATCCCATAGTTTCCATTTGTCAAAAGTTTTATTACATACATTTTTTGTGGATGTTTGGAAATCTTTTTCCAGTTGTCTATTTCTTTCAACAACAGCAGCTATTTCATTCCATGTAGGAATTTTATCTTTTTTCCAGTTTTCTGATCACTAATAAAATCTGAATCATTAAACATTTTACTGGATATCTTATTTCATTTGGAAACATGTGGAACAATTTGAATTTCGGTGGAATTTCAACATGAAAAACAATGATAACCAACAACTTTTCCAAATATAGGGACCATCATTTTTTGTAGGGTATGTCCACCAAATATGAAAATAAGTACCTCTAACTCCGCAGCCTCTTCAGAATTTATCTGAATATTTATCAGGCAATATTTTTGCTATTGTGGCTGGGACCCTTTACCATCTCTGGATTAGTTTAAAGTATACTTCTCTATATGTTAAACATTTAGTTAATTTTTGAGCAAGTTCAAATGCTTGAAACCACTCTATGATATACCGTATATACTCGAGTATAAGCCAAACCGAATGTAAGCCGAGGCAGCTAATTTTACCACAAAAAACTGGGAAAACGTATTGACTGAAGTATAGGCCTAGGGTGGGAAATGCAGAAGCTACTGATAAATTTCAAAAATAAAAATAGATACCAATAAAATTACATTAATTGACGCATCAATAGGTTAAATGTTTTTGAATATTTATTTCAAAGAAAAACAGTAAACTAGCTGTGTAAGTGGAAATTAAAGTCAACAAAAACATAAATTATGAGCCATAAGCCCCCCGCATCCTCCTCCCCACTCATCCTCTTCCTTTGCCCCTCATCATCCTCCCCCCGCATCCTCCTCCTTCCCCCTCATCCTCTTCTTCCCCCTCATCCTCCTCTTCCCCCCACATCCTCCTCTTCCCCCCTTATCCCCCTCACCCCCTCTTCCCCATCATCCTCCTCTTCCCCCTTGCCCATCATCCTCCTCCTCCCCCTTCCCCATCATCCTCCTCTTCCCCCTTCTCCTCTCATCCTCCTCTCCCCCCCTTCCCCTCTCACCCTTCTCCCCCTCTCACCCTCCTCCCCTAACCCTCCTCTTCCCCCCTCATCCTCCTCATCTTCCTCTTCCCCCCTCATTGCCATCTTCTCGCCTCATCCTCCTTTTCCCCATCATCCTCCTCTTCCCCCCTCATCCTCCTCTTCCCCCCTCATCCCCCTCTTACCCTCCTCTTCCCCCCTCATCCCCTTCTTACCACATCCTCCTCTTCCTCTCCTCTTCCCCCCTCATCCTCCGCTTCTTACCTCATCCTACTCTTCCCCCCTCATCCACCTCTTCCCCCTCATCCCCCTCTTCCCCATCCAAAAAAATGTTCTGAAAAAGTTGGCTTATACTCCAGTATATACGGTACTTTATTTAGTTCTTCCCATTCCTTCATTCTGTGTATCTGAAATGTATTTCTTAGTATATTATAACACTAGCGACTTGCCCGTTGAAAAATGACGGCAATAAGATTGTAAGGCAGGTAATGTTGTTTGCGTGCAAAATTAATTTTGTTGGTGTTTTAAGATCCTTCGGCGCACATTGCGAGCCTCGCGGTGAGCGCCTTTGGCGCTCAACGCGTGGCTCCCAATGAGCCACTACGGCGCTCATTGCGAGGCTCTTGGTTGTTTGTGTCCTATGAGCAGCGTTGGTGTTTTTTTTTGGTATGGCAATAAATAATTAATAAAATAAGAAATTAATTTTACCTATTGTGAAGTAATATATGCAGCATTGTGTTGAAGAGCTGGCAATCTGTTTTCATGTTGCTGCAGCATCAGTGCTGTGGAGCTGCTGTGTAAGTGTCATGAATGTGTGCAGTGTGTAGTGTAAAAGTGTGCGCGAGGCAAATCCGTTAGGGTAGCTGTGTACTTCCGGATTGTATAAGCTATTGTTCTATCCGTAGGTGTTTGGTGGTGTTTTGCGTGTTTAGGGGCCTTTAGCCTCGTTTTCGTTTTGTTCGGCGGCCATTTTTTCTCTCGCTTAGGTGATTTTCGGGTGTCTAAACTCCGAAATTTGGAGTTAAATGGAGGTGTAACTTCACTTGCAGAGGTCCTGGGTGCCCCCCCCCCCCCCCCCCCCCTTGCTGTGGGTAACCTTTTTATGTGTTTGTTGTGTGTATTTATTGTGTTTGGAATGTTTTTAGGGTCGCGCCGGTTGCGTCCTTGTTTTTGGATCTCGTACGTCTTTTTCGGGAAATCCGTAGGTGTTTGGTGGTGTTTTGCGTCTTTAGAGTGCTGTAGCCTTGTTTTTTCTCTCGCTTTTTTGAGTGTCTAAACTCTTTTATTTGCAGTTAAATTGAGGTGTAACTTCAGTTTTCGAGGTCCTGGGTGCCCCCCCTTGCTGTAGGTAAGCTTTTTATGTATTTGTTGTGTGTATTTATTGTGTTTTTAATGTTTTCATTTGCGCGGGTTTCGGCCGATTTTTGCGAGGTCGTAATGGGTCGTTTTGTGTCTCGTATTTTGCATTCGTAACTACGTAAATTTGTCGAGGTCCGCAGTTGCTGGCAAAGAGCGCCTTCGGTCAATATAAGGCTTTGTCAAGTGAACTTTTTGTACCAAGAGATTTTTAACTGACAAGAGGACATCCCTTGAGGTTAGAGGAAAAAAGATTTATCCTTAAAAAAAGAAAAGGATTCTCTAAAGGCGCTCATTGCAAGGCCAGTAAAGTAGAGGAGGGGAGAGGAAGAGGGGGGGGAGGGTTGCAATGAGCGCCAAAGGCATTCATCGCAAGGCCAGTAAAGTAGAGGGGGGAGAGGTAGAGGGGGGAGAGGTCAAAGGCGCTCATTGCGAGGCTCATGATGAGTGCTGAAGGTGCTCATCGCAATGCCAGTAAAGTAGAGGGGGAGAAATAGAGGGGGGGGAGAGGTTCGCAATGAGCACCAAAGGCGCTTCTTTCGAGGCCTGTGATGAGTGCAGAGAATTGCAAAGCCAGTAAATTATAGGGGGGAGAGGTAGAGGGGGTGAGAGGTTTGCAATGAGCGCCAAAGGTGCTCATTGCAAGGCCAGTGATGAGTGATGCCAGAAAAGTAGAGGGTGCAGAGGCTCGCAATGAGCACCAAAGGAGCTCATCGCAATGCCAGTAAAGTAGAGGGGGGAGAGGTAGGGGGGGTTGAGAGGCTTGCAATGAGCACCAAAGGCGCTCATTGCGAGGCTTGTGATGAGCGCCAAGCATCAGAAGGCCAGTAAATTAGAGGGGGAGAGGTAAAGGGGGGAGAGACTCGCAATGAGTGCTAATTTTTTGTTAATATATGGGATCTCCATGGCTAGGTAGTGCGTAGGTTCTTTGAGTCTTTATAGGGCCCCTGTGGCATAGGGCTCGTCATGTGCCATGGGGGGCTGTTTAGAGACCCCCATTGTACAGGGTTAAAATTTAGGTGCAGGGTTACAATTTTGGAGATCCTTTAAGGAGGCCCAATTTCCTGGGTTTTAGGGGGGATCTGAGGGATCCACCAAGTTTGTGTGCACTTTTAAACCCTTAATTTTGTGGGAAATAAAGAATCAAGCTTTATGTCCAACTTAGTTGATGGAGTTATTGTGTTTCTAGCTTCATATCTGACGCTTAATTAATTTCAGACGCATTTTATGTCTCCATGTGCGAGTCTGTATGTGCATAAGTTTAGGTTGGAAAAAAGGGCTTGCGCATCGTAAGTGAATTGTGAATAGCCATGTTTAATGTGATTTTGATTGCTTGAAGAGAAATTTGAATGTGAGGGGTAACTTGGTAAAATTTTTGCAGCTCTGAACAAAAGGCTTATATTGATTGAAACCTACAAGCACTGTAACTCTTCAAAAAAAAAAAGGATTTTGATAGGGATTTGTGTATTTAGTATAAGTAGTGCAAGGATATAGGTTTTCAGTGCTGTCAGGGGTATATATTACATAGTTACATAGTTACATAGTAATTAAGGTTGAAGAAAGACTTTCAGCCCATCAAATTCAACCTTTTAAGATCTCCTCTGATCTGCAATATGCAGATTAAATATTAATTACTTAGTTGTTAATTTATTATTAATCAATTATTTAATTATTATTATTTTTTTCATTATTAATCCAGAGGAAGGCAAACTGAAAAAGACTTAGCCAGTCGTCTCAAAGGGAGAAAACAAAAAAAATTCCTTCCGGACCCCAGATACTGGCGATCGGATTTCTCCCTGGATCAATACTGTCTCTCTAATTATCCATGATAACCCTGAATTCCCTTCTTAATTAGAAATAAATCCAGTCCCCTTTTGAGATTATCTATCGAATCCGCTGTCACCACCTCCTCTGGTAGAGAATTCCACAGATTAACCACCCTTACTGTGAAGAACCCTTTTCTTTCTTTAAGGTGGAATCTTTTTACTTCTAACCTCAAGGGATGTCCTCTTGTCAGTTGAAAACCTCTTGGCACAAAAAGCTCCCTTGACAAATCTTTATACCTACCCTGGATGTATATTTCAATGGAGTACTGCACATAAATTCTAACTTTCTAAAAAAATGACTTACCTATTATTTGTTCAAAAAAGCTCACAGTAAATATAGTCCATTTAACACTATGAATGGGATTTACATCTTCAGATTTTAAAAGTTCTACAGTCTCCTAGATATGAAGCAGTGCATAACATTGAAAGCAATTCAGATTAATGAAGCAGTTTATGTGATGAATATTTGGGATGTGTCAGATAAAATCACATTTAAACTACTAACCAATTGGTATTTGATTGCGATGAGGAGTTCAGTACAGGGCTTGATGTTTAAGTTTATTACAATATTAACTGTGCTATATAGTCTTAGTTACAGGTCATCGGCCTCCAATCAGAAGAATTATCAGCTTAACATTGGAGTGCAGTCTGCATACTTTATGTACCTGTGCCGAATGTAGTCCTTGCACACTGGTCGAGGTTATCCATAATGCATACACTACTTTGACAGAATTTTAAAAAGAGCATCAAGGGTGAATTAATATTAATAGAGCAAATACTGCTCTAAAGAAAAAGGCAGCTGTTTCATACAACTGTAAAACATAACTTTTAACACATGAATAACATAGACGGATTAAAGGGGCACAGCAACTGTGAAATGTAAATGTGTATCTATAGATAAGGCTATGTGCATAATTTGTGTTAAATAATTGACCATTGTAGTTTCTGTTCCTCAAGATCCTCAATCCATTTTCTGCCTCTTTTCTTAGATGGTAAACATTATTTAGCTTATGGTGGGTGGGCAAAAGAGTGATAAACCCTCCACTGTGCAGAATACAATAAATAAATATTACATTTGTGTTCACATTTGGATATCGAAAAAAATCAGTTAAAACAATGTATCTCCTGCTCGCAATTCTGAGTTATTGCTCTGCACTCTGGGAATCTGGGTGGTGACATGCAAATGAGTCCACAATGCATTTTCACTCTTTAATCCAACTTTAAACATGTTTTTTTATTTTTTTTTAGCATATGGCTACTGTATAACACAGTTTTGATTATTATATGACATATGGGGATACAATTTAACTATGTTTGATAAAAAGCCCCTATAGAAAACATAGGAAATGGGGATAAGTAACTCCACATTTTTAACCCCATCTATCCCTGCTTTGATAAATATTAAATGGACATATAACTAGTGAGGTAAAAGTTATATATATACTTATAACATTATGTAAATGCAGCTTTACAACACTCTCAGGACCATACCTAAAATTCCAAACTCTCAGTGCTAGGTGAACTCAAAAACTAACTTGTTTTTAGTGAGACCAGTCAGGGAACCAAGCAGTGTTGGGCCTGGTCAGTACTTGAATACCTTGGAATACCAGGAGCTTTATGCTGTGGCCCACTAGAGAAGGAACTGGCACCCCACTCCAGTATCTCTGCCATGGAAACCAAGTGGATCAGCATGACCATGAGCATAAAGATGTGCCTAGTAAGCCTGAGAGTCGGAAACGACTGAACGACACAACAACAACAAAAGTGTATTGTCAGCTAGATTATCACAAGGAGATCTTGACATTATTGCCGCCTACACAAGTATTAAAAGCATATTTGAGACTTTCTCAGCAATAATTCCTTACACAAAAGCAAGAACCGTTTGTAATATTTAAAACTTGTATTTAAGATGCCATCTAGAACATATATAAGTTTCATTGCACTTTTTTAAAATAAATTTGTATAGTTTTGTGTGAGATTGTTATTGGAATTTAATTTAGAATATATAATGATTACTAACCACAAATGAATTTAGCTTATGATAGGAAAAAGAGTGAAAGAAGCCCTCCACCATATAAATACATCTGAATCTATTAAAATAAGTTAGAAACCCTTTCCCCAGCTCAGAATCCCAAGCAATACAGTGTTTGCAATGCATTCTGGGAACTTGGGCAGGGACGTGCAAATGGACCCAAAAGAGGTTACACTCATGAGTTAGAAAACATCCGCACAACTATCAGATCCAAAAGATCAAAATAATATTGTCTGTGGGAAAGGGCCCATATTAAAACTAATTTTAATTTAAAGAAAGTAACCTTTTATGGGCTCATTTGCATGCCCCGTTTCTACTGGACCCCGCTCTGTCTTTCATCCCTCACATACAATCACTAACTAAATCTTGTCTTCTCCATCTAAAAAACATTTCCAGAATACGCCACAATCTTACACAAGACACAACTAAAATCCTAATACACTCTCTCATCATCTCTCGACTCGACTACTGCAACTCGCTACTTGTTGACCTACCCACCACCCGACTATCTCCACTTCAATCCATTATGAATGCCTCTGCTAGACTCATCATCCATACACAACGTTCAGTGTCGGCATCACCTCTCTGTTAATCACTCCACTGGCTTCCCATAGCCTCCAGAATAACATTTAAAATCATGACCCTAACTTACAAAGCCCTCTACAAAAGCGCACCCCCATACATTTCTGGTCTTATCTCCAAAAACTCCCCCACCCGCCCTCATCATTCTGCTAATGACCTTCTTCTTTCCACAACTTTTGTCACCTCCTCTTACTCTCGCCTTTAGGCCTTTTCTTGTGCTGCCCCTATTCTCTGGAACTCCTTGCCTCGCTCCACCAGATTATCCTCCTGCCTCAAAACATTCAAAACCTCTCTAAAAAACACATATCTTTAAAGAAGCTTATCACCTTCCACCCTAACACACTCTCACCTCTCTCTCCCTCCTTTTCCTCACACAATACCTTTAGGTTGTTAGTCTGCGAGTTTCAATCCTACAAAGTGCTTTAGGGAAAGCACCATGGACATTATGAATTTGAGACTCCAAGACAGTGCTCTCCTTGCCTTGCTATATTTTAATTTGTATGTATCTTTGTCTTGAACTTATCTTATGTACAGCGCTACGGAACATGTTGGCGCGTTATAAATAAACGATAATAATAATAATGCCCCTGACCAGTTTCCCAGAATGCAGTGCAAACACAATTTCTTGTGATTTTGAGATAGAGACATGCAAATGTACAGACATGTACTATTTTTCTTACTTACACACCTACACATGGGATAGATAGACATATCTTATCACCATACTGCCACTGTTTTTCATCTAGGTAAATAGTAGTAAACAATATAACGACAATCAATACAGTTCTGTTCCAAAACGATAATTAGATGCTCATAATTAATAAAAAAATGCATATATTTTGTGTTGAAGTCTTCAAAATGCAAGAAATGTAACTGTCACAAACCTGAGGTCCCATTGGTCCTACACGACCATCATTTCCAGCAAGTCCTTGTGAACCCTAATAAAGAGGATAATGGCTCAGTTAGTAATGTGTTTTAATTACAGACAGCCTATCAAATTGTTGTACTTCTCTTTGAAGCTGAACTCGAGTGAATTTAACCCAATCAGAAATTTCCAAAAGTTAGGAGTTGGTGGTATAAGTGACCAGGCAGATTCGAAATAATGAATGATATTACTGTAGTTGTTTACAGTAAACAAATATGTAAACTGCATACAAAAAACTTTATTAAAAATATGTTTCACATTTTTGTATTCTGTGGAGATCTTCTACTATCAAATATGTTAACAAAATGATGGTGTTGATGGTAGTAGGTGATATCTTTTAACGCAACAACTGAATTTATTTTTTATTTTTTTATCTTTTTTATTGCATTTATAAATGTACATAAGTACATACAAAATGTAGAATGTACAGCAAACATCCATCGTCCCAACATATATACTTAGATGGATTTGGAATTGGTCTGACCAGCCAGAAAGAGGAATCATAGTTTTAAGAAATATCCAGCGCATCTTTCCCCTTTTTATAACAATCCCAAATTTTCCAATTCTGTTTGTTAATTTTTTTTATAGATCCATTTATATAAGAGTATTCCAATTCAATTTATCTGTGACTTTCCAGTATTGAGTTAATTTCACTCATAGAGGGAAGAATCCCTTTATTCAAGTTGATAGACATAAGCCACTTGGCTACCATTAGGACTTGTACAATTATTCCCTTAAATTTATAAGTAAAATCTGGTGGAAAAATATGAAATAGATCTAGCTCAGGGGATAGCATAAATTTGTTATCACAGATAATATACAACTCATTAAAAATTACTTTCCAAAAGGCTTGAACGCTCTACAGTGCCACCATATGGGCATGAGAGCCTACTTGATTACAGCCTCGCCAGCATTTATCCTAACAGGCCTCAGGAGAAATGTTATTAAGAAATGCGGGAGTTATAAACCATCTTTGAGTTTATTTAAAATAGGTCTCTCTTAAGGGCACACAAACTTTGCTCTTCCCAGTGATTTCGGATGCTCTTTTTTAATCCATGATGTCCCATTGAGATTTAAATCTTTTTCCCATAGGTTTATTCTAGGGGATTTAAAGTTAGAATGTTTATAATCCAAAACTTTCTTACAGTCGCAGATTTTAAAGTTACAGGATTACGAAAAATCTTTTTAAATCCAATTTAAACACAGTTTCTCTTGATGAGCAATACTTAAGCCACAAATTCTTCATAGATGGACTTTCAAAAACACTTGAAGAAACCTCTAGGGTTTTCAAAGTCTTGACACTCATCTATGAATATTTTTTCCTGACCATCATGGCAGTCAAATTGATGATGGGATTGATATTAACATCTAATGTGGAATAAACTACAACACACACCAAAAATAAATATAGTCTATCCCCATTCCTTCAGGGAAATTCAATTATTTTTGTGAGTGGTATGTTTCCAGTGGTTTATCTAGCAACTAGCCACTGAATTTGTATTCTCTGTTCAGTTGCCTGGTACAGATTTGGATGGACCAAGGTATCAAGAAGACATTTGCATTGTAAGACTTAAAAGGACACTGAAGTAATAAGCTTGATCTTGTGCATTTAAAATTTAACAAAATTGTTTATTTGCATTGAAATAAGAGTTTAACATTATTTTAGTTTTTGGAAGATAATCAGGGCCTCATTATAATTCTATTTAGGATGGGTCAGAGCACTGCACCAGCTGAATTATGGAACAATATGGAAAAATCGGGTATTCCCGATCGGCTGAACAGGTCACTGCTAAAATGAATCAGGAGGAGGTCCAAAAGTGCTTGTCCAGGGATCAAAAGAGCAGTTCAACTCTTGTAGCATGATATGAAATGTATGGATTCAGGATCATTTTCATTTTTAAATAAAGCTATAGCAAAAGTGTATGTCCGACTCCAAGATATCCTCCCCTACAGACCACTTGACGTCTCCTTTATAAGGCAATTAGAAGAATAACCCCTTCTCAAAAACAAATTAAAGTTGCACTCACAGGTTCTCCAGTCTCTCCTCTTTCTCCTTTTTCACCCTTCTCGCCAGGTGACCCCTGAAATAAATAAAAAACATATACAATGAATAAAGAAGAGTTTGACAAACCTCAAACTCAAAAAAAGAATATGAATAAAGAAAAGTTTGACAATCCAGAGACTTTATGGAAAAAAAATGGGCGGACGCAGAAGTGAGAGTTGCATCAATAAAAAATGAAAGGATCATAGGATAGTTTGGGAAAAACTTCACATGTCTGTGTAGCAGATATATACTGAAAGCCTAGAGTATAAAATAATGTTAGAGGAAATCTTAATTTTAGAAGATTCTGCACATAGTGGCTGTCATTATATTAAAACGTCTTGCTGGGTATATGAACATGATGAGCAAAGAAAGCAAGAATTGAAGCTTTAAGCGTGATTGTCTTCATTGGCTTTGCTGTGCCCAATATAAAACTACAACCCTAGCAGGACATACAGGCAACATGGAACCTACTATACACAAACACAGCCTGCTAAAATAGGATTTTATTATTTAGCATTTATTTAATGTATTTTATTTTATTAATAATTGCTTTTAAGCTCTGTTTTACTGCATAAAATCAAACAAATAATCCCTATATAGGTCTGTCCTCTGCATCTTATAAAGATACAGACTATGTAGTTCTTGTTGTGCAGTG
Organism: Discoglossus pictus; assembly: GCA_027410445.1. Classification (NCBI taxonomy): domain Eukaryota; kingdom Metazoa; phylum Chordata; class Amphibia; order Anura; family Alytidae; genus Discoglossus; species Discoglossus pictus. The sequence goes on along the minus strand of CM050166.1, from coordinate 20,645,514 downwards.
TCTCATACTAACCAATCAGTGACCATCTCTCACCAATGTGCTACTGAAACATGGTCCTTGATAGGCTAGGAAACTATATTGCACATCCAGCCCTTACACAGCCTGTATCTGCATATGCTTCAGTAGGCAGACCCATATAGGAACTATTTGTTTGATATTAGGCAGTAAAAACAGAGCTTATAAAGCACTACTTAATAAAATAAAGTATAAAAAAGTAAATAAATACACAGGGATATTATATATATATATATATATATATATATATATATATATATATATATAGTAAAATCCAGAAACCTTCCATATCCCTGAGAACACAACATTTCCACCAGCCAACAAATAATGTAAGAATTAAAAAAATATAGGAAAAAAATCAGTCATAAAAATGTAAATAATCAGTATAACCACCTCACGTCCAACCTTATATATCGATTGCATAAATCTGCTTGGTAAAATAACATGTTTTATTTACTTAAGGTTGTTTATATTTATTATATATTTCCAATATTTTCCCCTTGTTTTATTAAAGTAATAAAATACCTCAGTTCATGGCTGATCCTTATTTTTACACTAAGATACTGCATGTCCAGACTATCAGCCTCATTCAATTACTACGATTTAGAGATCCGGGCTCCCATATGGAGGTCGCTAGCTACTTTGCTATTCAATTGCCTTCCATTTGCGGGCTCCGATCGAGTTACTTGCTACGAGCTGTGATCCATTGCGTTTCCTAAATTCGCAAGTTACTTCCCTGCAAGCCTTTGATCTTTCACGACCAGAAGAGTTGCGGCCACTAAAATCACAAATCTCTATTCAATTGCTCCGATTCTCCCTCACGTACCACTTCGTCAAGCCCGCAAATTGAACCACAGGTTACTGGGACCAAGGAGGTCTCGCAAAGGCCTTACTTACAAATCAGAGCACTTTAAAAGCAAATATAAAATCAATCCAGCTCTGTAAATGATGGGGAACACAATGGGTGACATTAGAATGAAAAGCACAACATGCTCAAGCTGGCACATCACCAAAATAAAATACTTTATTTCATGTTTAATTTCCGTCCAAAGTCCTACGGGCTTCAACCTCCAAGTCCGTAGGACTTTGGAATCCAACCTCCATATTTCATTGAAGTCCTACGGGCTTGAATAATGAGTTACTGGCTTGGAGGTCATTCAAGCCCGTAGGACTTCGGACGGAAATAAAACATGAAATAAAGTATTATATATTGGCTATGTGCGAGCTTGAGAATGTTGTGCTTTTAATTTTAATGTCACCCATTGTGTTCCCCATCATTTACAGTGCTGTATTGATTTTATATTTGCATTTAAAGTGCTCACATTTGTTGGGTTCAAACCAAGAGTTACGGGCTTGCGTCCGCGATCTTGTTCAAGCTTGCAAATGCTACTGCCGATAACATGGTTTACGATTCTCGTGAACGGTGCCTAACTTTCGGGCCCGACCAATTGAATAGCATAGTAAAAGTAGAGCAATGTGAGCACGCAACTCAATCGCAGAACATCGGCTACTTGCGATGGAGTTACGGCCTCGAATTGAATGAGCCTGTAAGACTTTGCCTACAGGAACAGGTCAAGAGATTCCTAAATATGAGCTCCTGGGAAGAAGTGGATATCTCTTGGATTGTCTTATTAAATAGGAACAGCCAGAGATCCTTAGGGATGGCTACACCAGTCGAATCTAGAATAAAATCTAGTAGCTGTCACCAGCAAGGATATATTTTTACCCACCCTTGCACTTTTTTTCTCCAGCACGTTGGACAATTAATATTAATTTGTTGATTCCTGCATGGAAACCTATGTCATCATCAGAGTCGGAGCTAGTAAATTGAGGGCCCTGGTGCAAAATAATTTGCCCCCCTGCAACTTCTCTATCCAACTTTTGAGGTCAAAAGCCCCAAAAAATAAGTAGATGATCAGCTAAAATCAGATCACCTTTCTATGATGTAATTACCTGCCCTCTTCATCTAATAACTTAAGATGCATAATTTACTACAAGTAGCAAAGGGGCCCCTAACATGTTGTGTGCTCCAGTGCTTTGCACCTAGTGCACAAGCAGTAGCCCCGCCATTGAGCATCTTATAAGCATTCTCCCTAGTCTTCATATTTAAGACTTTTTGTTTAGGCTATTAAAAACAAAACAAAATTACTGTTAGTTAGTTAACTTTGAATGTTGGTATTTAGGCAAAATTCAAATTCCTCCCGCTTTTTCATGGTGTCTTATCTCAGGTTAATGAATAGAGGAAGAGCCATATTTTGTAATACTCTACTAGTCATTTGCATGTAATAAATGATGGTATAATATTTGATGGGCCTCTCCCCCTCCCTCCCCTGTGTCTCTTCCCTCTCCTGTGTCTCTTCCCCCTCTCCCTCCCCTGTGTCTCTTTCCTCTCCTGTGTCTCTTCCCCCTCTCCCTCCCCTGTGTCTCTTTCCTCTCCTGTGTCTCTTCCCCCTCTCCCTCCCCCGTGTCTCTTTCCCCCCTCTCCCTCCTCCGTGTCTCTCTGCCCCGTGTCTCTCCCACCCCTGTATCTCTCCCACTCCTCCCCTCACCCCCACCCCAGCACGCAATGCACGGCTAGTTTAATTTCTGCCATAATTGGAACCTTTGCTGTTTCACTTTAAATTTTAATCTTCTGTATAAACTGGAATGTTTTGTTGCTCTCCTTGGGCCTCATTCAAATGCGATTTGGCCAATTGAATAGGGCTCTATATAAGCACAAAGCATATTTTTTTTACAGAAGTTTTTAGTTAGTGAACTTCTATCCAAAAACAAGGTCTTTAATAACTAAAAACTAAAAACTTCTGTAAAAAAATATGCTCTGTGCTTATATAGAGCCCTATTCAATTGGCCAAATCGCATTTGAATGAGGCCCCTTGTCTGGAAAGACCAGTTACACCTCCACCCCAACAAACATGGAAGCAGAAGTGTACATCTAGTACTTGTTGTTCCTCATGTGCAGAGGAGACTTATCTGGACGGAGGCTGGGAGGTTATTAAAGATTATTACTAATTAACGGAGTATAATAATGACATATTTTAAACCAGAGAGTCATCAGGGATACTACACAGGGCCATGGGTAGAATAGATGGCCTACTGGATCACATCTGCCTCATTCAGGGGTTCCTTTTTTGTAATTTTGACTATTTTCTATATATTACATTGAATTTCTTGCACCAATAGCAGAAAACTCATAAAATAGCAGCGCAGCTAATTTATCATGTCTAAAAAATATTAACAATGTTGGACAATTTGTAACAATTCATAATTTTACTTTACAGGCACATTGTGAATATTTTATAATGCAATTCTAAAGAACTAGTATTAATAATGGGTTTAAAAGAAAAAACACCTTTACAAAGATTGGCTATTTATGCAAATGTATACTTGGTCATCGCCACTGTGGTCTCATTAGGCTTCCTTTATTTGTCAGCGTGATTCTTATCAAGAAGGTGGGCGACTTGGAGGGTGAGATTAGCTCATTGCTATTTGCACTTTTGTACCATAGACACCCCTTCTGGATCACTACCTTGTCGTGTGAAGGGGCTTATGTACTTCAATGAAGCAGGGAGCTCTACCATGTAGGGTCACCAGGATGGACAGGTCATAGAAGAGAGGTTAGTCACATTGTGGTCTACTGGAGAAGGAATTGGCAACCCACTCCAGTATCTTTGCCAAGAAAACCATATGGCTAAGCAGGACCAGAGATATAATAATAGATATGCCTTGCGTGCTGCTGTCCATAGGGTCATGGAGAATAGGGCATGACTAAATAACTAAACAACCAACCTTGGTTATCTTAAAGCAGGAAGGAGCCTTGGAAGATTTGTTAGCTGCGACATGACGGACAGGGAAGTCTTTACAAGACACCAAGAGTACATATGACTATATATATGCGGGTGTTTGCCTATTATTTATTCTAGTTCTTTAAAACATTGTCTCTTGATAGAGCTTTTGGAAGTATGTTGCTATCGCCACCTAGTGGTATATTAAGAGAAGCACATTATTATATACAGTAATACAAGAAAAACAAAGCAAATTAGAGCCGTCCATATCCTGGTTGCCCAGAGCCACCAATTCTACCCAACAGCTGCTGCCAAGCTCCTGTTATTTACTTATGGTGCGGCTCTTCCTGTGTTTACAAAGCAAAGTTTCAGTTGAAAAGACTCCAATTTCATTATACAGCTAATTTGCGAAATCTGCCAAATTCAGGACAAGCCTAATACTATTTCGGCATGTGCTTGTTTCTGCTTGAGGCCCAGGCCTAGGGCGGCACATTTTCAGGATGCCTGAAGTTGCCAAAGGCAAGGAACATGCACTGAAATGTCTATATGCAGAGAATATTCGC
>CM050166.1:20553654-20636154 GCA_027410445.1 Discoglossus pictus | reverse complement strand
ATAAAACTATATAAAAAATGTGGTTCATTTTGATTTGAAAACACTATAAATCTCAGTCATCATTTGTAAATTAGCACATTTATTGATAACAGGACTAAGCGTTGAACCCAATGCACAGGAGGTGATTAATTAGTGTAGATGATTAGGAAATGATGATGTGTCTGAGGAAAGGTTGGTGGGTTATGAGAATGCTGAACGCTGAATAAAGCCGGTCACCTCCAGTGTAATTAAACACTTTGTTTACCTTGTGTGGTTTCCTGGTTCATTAAATACAGTAAGGATTATAATATTGGAGATGAAACGAGCCAGAGTAGGCCGGTGACTAATCTGTTGTCATGGCAACCGCTGCTCAGGTTATCATTGCTCAGGGTGACAGTGACCTTCGGACAGCACTGGGTCTGAGGTATGCAAATGGAATGTCTTATTTCAGATTATTAGTAAGAAAAGCATTTGAATCTTAAAATTACTTACAGGGGGACCAGGTTCAGGGACCACTGATTCTACCTGAAAAAGAATATAATATATTAGTTGGAATATAGGATTATAGAATAGTGAAGATATATATATATATACATGTCTATTTCCTAATGGGAGATAGGTAGATAGATAAATAGAGAGATAGATAGACAGACAGACAAATAGATAGATAGATAGATAGAGAGAGAGAGAGAGAGACATAGATAGATAGACAGACATACAGAGACAGAGAAAGATAGGGATAGTTAGACGGATAGATAGATAGATAGATAGATAGATAGATAGATAGATAGATAGATAGATAGATAGAGAGAGAGATAGATAGAGAGAGAGATAGAGAGATTTATAGATGGATAGATACATAAATAGATAGAGAGACATAGAAAGAGACATAGATAGATAGATAGATAGATAGATAGATAGATAGATAGATAGATAGATAGATAGATAGATAGATAGAGAGAGAGATAGATAGAGAGAGAGATAGAGAGATTTATAGATGGATAGATACATAAATAGATAGAGAGACATAGAAAGAGACATAGATAGATAGATAGATAGATAGATAGATAGATAGATAGATAGATAGATAGATAGCAAGAGAGAGAGAGAGAAATAGATGGATAGATAAATAGATAGATAGACAGACAGACATACAGAGACAGAGAGAGATAGAGATAGACAGATAGATAGAGCGAGAGAGATAGAGATATATAGATGGATAGATAGATAAATAGATAAAGAGAGAGAGAGACATAGAAAGAGACATAGATAGATAGATAGTTAGACAGACAAACAGACAGATAGATAGATAGATAGATAGATAGATAGATAGATAGATAGATAGATAGACAAACAGACAGATAGATAGATAGATAGATAGATAGACAAACAGACAGATAGATAGATAGATAGATAGATAGATAGATAGATAGATAGATAGATAGATAGATAGATAGATAGATAAATAGAGAGAGAGACATAGAAAGAGACATATATAGATAGTTAGACAGACAGATAGATAGATAGATAGAGAGAGAGAGAGAGAGAGAGAGATAGATGGATAGATAGATAAATAGATAGCGAGAGAGAGAGAGAGAGAGAGAGAGAGAGAGAGAGAGAGAGAGAGAGAGAGAAATAGATGGATAGATAGATAGACAGACAGACATACAGAGACAGAGAGAGATAGAGATAGACAGATAGATAGATAGATAGATAGATAGATAGATAGATAGATAGATAGATAGATAGAGCGAGAGAGATAGAGATATATAGATGGATAGATAGATAAATAGATAGAGAGAGAGACATAGAAAGAGACATAAATAGATAGATAGTTAGACAGACCAACAGACAGATAGATAGATAGATAGATAGATAGATAGATAGATAGATAGACTATTTACATGAACATATGTATGCCCCAAGCTGGCCAGAGAACCAGATTCCCCTATTCAGTATACAAAGCTTTCACTGCAGCCAAGGTTTCTGGGTAGAGGCATGCAAATTAAGCTTTTAAACACAAGGAGAGATTCACTAAGCTACCATAAAGGCGAGATGAGAAATTTCTTCACAGGAGAAATGAGCACAGCAAAAACAAAAAAGCATGTGGCAGTCCATGTAATGCTTAGTGACCCCCCCCCCCCCCCCCCATTCACAGCCATGTTTAATAGAGAATATCCTTCTTTCTTATAGCAGTATGTAGCAATAATGTGCTATTCACAATTATATGTTTTAATGAGATGTCACACACTTTATTATGATTTTAATAAAGATATTGTGAGGTTATATCGTTACTAGTGTCACAGCTAGTGAATGGAAGGCCCCGGTGCAAAATAATTAGCATCTTCTCTATATATGGTGCCTGTAGAGGTTATTAAAGAAGGCAAAACATAGATGTAGGTCATTAAATCACCTCTAGGTAATCAGATCACCTTTCTTTAAAAATAATTAACCAAATAAAATAAGAGATCGGCTTTACTCCAAGTAACAGAGGGCTCCTACACTATTATGGGCCCTGGCACTTTGCACCTGCTGCACCAGCAGTAGCTCCGCCACTGATTGTTACTTACAGATCCTGGGGCACCTGGTGGTCCCGGTAGTCCAGTTCCTCCCTAATGAAAAAACATAAAACTGTTTAAAAAATAGTTACCTTGTGTGTACAGTTTAACAACTTAAATACAGTGTTTTGACCACTTATAAAATGTAAAATATCTAGACATGGAAAGCCATCAATTTATTATGTACTTTAATGCTTTAAATATAATATAATATATGATAATATAATAAAATATACTTACAATATCTCCCTTTTCTCCTTTAAATCCAGACTGTCCCGTAGAACCCTTTTCTCCCTGTATAATAAAAAAGGTAAAGTGGTAAAAAAAAAAAAGTGGTAAAAAAAAAAAAGTGGTAAAAAAAAAAAAGTGGTAAAAAAGTGGTAAAAAAAAAAAAAATACATGTTTCCACAATATTTTCAGAAATTTAAATATGACCAACCTGATCCCCTTTATCTCCTTTTCGTCCATCTGCTCCAGCCAATCCTGGTGGACCAAGTTCACCCTAAAAACAGTTGTTATATTATTTACATCAAATAACAAGTCACAAGAAATATAGTTATATGTTGCCAACTACTATACAGTAAGTACAGTATTATTATTCATACATGTTTTGTGAAGCAAACTGCGCGGCGGGCAGCTCTGAACATCTCCTGGTGCCCAATGATATATACTACTAGCGAATTACCCGTCAAAAAATGACGGCAATGAAATTGTAAGGTAGCTAATGCTGTTTAGTGTGTAATAATGAAATATATAATACATTAATAAATGAATATACTTTACCTATTTTAAAGCATTGTGTGGAAGAGCTGTGAATGTGTTTTGATGTTGCTGCAGCATTAGTGGTGTGGATCTGCTGTGTAAGAGTGCTGAATGTGTGCAGTGTAATAATGTGCGTGCGCGAGCCCAAACCGTTGTCGTGTACTTCCGCATTGGCGTCAAATGGCGAGTAATGTGTGTTATACGTTTGTATCGGAATATCCGTAGGTGTTTTGTGGTGTTTTGCGAGTTTCTTGTGGTGTTTTGCGAGTTTAGAGTGCTGTAGCCTCGTTTTCGTTTTGTTCGGCGGCCATTTTTTCTCTTGCTTCGTTTTTTTTTTAGTCTCTAAACTGTTTTATATGAAGTAAAATCGAGGTGTAAGTTGTATTTTTGAGGTGCTGGGTGCTCCCTCTTGGTGTAGGTAAGTTTTTTATGTATGTGGTGTGTGTATGTATTGTGTTTTACATTTTGTAATGTTCGCGAGTTGCGTCCGAGTGTTGCGAGTCCGTAATGTGTGTGAACGTGTGTCGTATGTTGTTTGCGAGTGTCGTAATGTGTGTGTCGTACTGTTTGGGTTGCGACGTGAAGTTTGCGAGGGTCGCAGTTGCTGGCAAGGAGCGCCTTCGGCGCTCCATGCCAGCAACTGCGGCCCTCGCTTTGCGAGGTCCTCAGGTGCTGGCATGGAGCGCCTATGGCGCTCCATGCCAGCAACTGAGACCCTCGGGCAGTGCCCTCGCTTCGCGAGGGCCGCAGCTCGCTACGCGAGCCCGCAGCGTTAGCAACAACTCGTACGCTCACAACTATATATGTGATAGCGACTTAAACGGATATGGGAGGTTCCTGGATTTTACTAGGTATATAATATATCTGTGTATCTATTTACTTTATTATCTTAAGAAGAGCTTATAAGCTGCCAAAAATTAAACAAATAGTCCCTGTATGGGTCTGCCCAGTGCAGCGTAAAGAGACACAGACTTTGTATGGCTGCATTTGCAGTGTAGTGTCCTAGCCTATCAGGGACCACGAATCAGCAGCATGTTGAGGCATATTGCTGAGATATGGTCACTGATTGGTTAGTATGAGACACTGTCCACCCAGTATTACAGAGTGTGCCTGCATATGCTGCAGAGGGCAGACACAATAAAGGAACTATTTGTTTGATTTTAGGCAGTAAAAATAGAGCTTATAAGCACTTCATAATATAAAAAAGTAAATAAATACACAGGTATATTATATACCTAGTAAATCCAGGAACCTTCCATATCCCTTTAAAGCAAACCAGTCACTACAACAAGTTGGGCTCTTGTTAAACTACTTTTAAAAAGACTATACATTATATTAGTGATCTTTAACTAAATAATTCTTGAGATATAAACCTAATTTTATGCAAAGTTTACTAATTATTGCATAGTGAGCTAAATTAACAACTCAATACTTAGAATGAAAAGAGCTTGGTACATGTTTACCTTTTCTCCAGGAATACCAGCTGGACCTCGATCCCCTATTGGTCCCTGCAAAATAAGAGTAACTGGGTTATTTCCACACAGTGCTGTATATGAGATATGCTTGTCACAAATACAGTGTTTGTATTACTATCACAACTATAAAACATGTTACTGTATTTTTCCGTGTTTAAGGCTATACTTTTTTCCTAAATTGTAAACGCCAAAATTGGGGGTCATCTTATACATGGGGGTCATCATATACACGGAGGTCTCCAGTTGAGAGACCCTGCGCTTGCCGTAGCCCTTGCTGTAGCGTAATTTCCGTCTCCTTGTCTCTGCGATCAAGCTTCCCCCAATCACTAGCCTGTTAACTCCTAGTCGGGGGGTAGGGTTGTGGCGTTATTGCGCTGGATGAACGAAACAGTCTGTATGTCAATCCTAGCATTAATAATTTGAGCACTAACGCTCAATATGTCTGAAGATAAAAACAATGGACATATTCTTCCACAAATACAAGTTAAAAATAATCAAATATGCAAAAGAATATGGAAATGAAGCTTCAGAGAGACAGTTTGGACCTCCCCCACTGAGTGTCCTATTTCATGTAACTGTACTAAATACACAGGTTCTTTGAACATTTGTCCTCTATTTCATGTTTAAAATATTGATTTCTTAATTTTGTGTTTGAAAACGTAGGGGGCGTCTCATTCACGGAAGAATATGGTATATAGAATCACCTACTCTTGACAGTTATTGCACCAGTGTAATAGAACAGTTTAAAGAAACACTGTAGAGTTACTGTTTGCAAATTTTAAAACCGGACTAGTAATAAAATCTGTATTTGAGAAATATAATTTCAATGTAGCCTTTAAAACTTACATTTGAACTATATATATATATATATATATATATATATATATATATATATATATATATTTCAAATGGAAGTTTTAAAGTCAGAATTATATATAATATGATATCTGCCTCCTGGGCAGATCCTCTCCATCCCTTGGATACCTAAAAGGGGAAAAAGCAGCTCCACTAGTCAATGTAAGTTTAAAAGCTGCATGGAATTTCTTTTCTTGAAGTATTGTTTGTATTGCTACTAAAAGGACCATAGTATGAAAGTTTGGCAATATGTCAATGAATGAAAACTGAACATATTACTTAAAAAGCATTAAACTTACTTATTTTTAAAATGTGTATATGGTTCCCAAAGAGATACATAAAATAAAAGTGTTTTAGAAGTTGTCATGTTGAAGGGTCATATTTTCACATAGGGCCCTATTCTATTTGCCAATTCTTAATTTAAACACACATAACATCACTCTTAATATTGCCACATATTTTATTAGCTACTTTCTATCTGAGTCTAACTACTAAATTAAAAAAGTATCACATTTCTGTCAAAAATATTACGAGTAGTAAAAAGGACTCACAATGGCTTTTTCAAACACTTATTATAGAGGTAACAGCAATTACACACAATACTGTACTAAAAGCACTTGAAGGCATGGAAAGACATTAGGATTAACTGCACAACAGTCTCAAACCCACAAATATGCAATAAAAAAAATATTTTTTCACTGTTATTTCTGAGTAATATTGATCCTGGCACTCAAGGGGTTAATACATATCATGAAACCCACATGGATAGAACAGATGCTCTAATGCATTTTATAGAGTGCTAGATTGGGAACCCGATTGGCAAATGTTACTTATTGGCACTAATTAATTCTTAGCCTCCGATTGCAGATTACATCTAACTTCCATGTTTTACGGACGTCATGATGACGGCCTCATTTACTATTAGCTGCGTCTAAGAAGTAAATTACAAGTTTGCTTAAATAATGTCAGATCACATAATCGCGCCCCCTGAAATCATACTTGAAAAATCAGGATTTACGAGTTTAGGGTTAAGGAGGTAAATTTGGAGTCAATAGAATACATGTAAACATTTATTTTAAAAAAACACCTGCAGATTTAATAAAAATAAACAAGAAATAAATAGGGACCAGGAAAAGGCAGATGAGCTAAATAGGTTATTTTCTTCGTTATACACAAGGGAGGTACCAGTGGTTGGGACACTGCAACATAATGGGGCTACACTACCTTTGCCAAATAATTGGTTAACGCAGGAAAAAATCCAAAAGTGGTTGGAAAAAATTTATATTAATAAAGCCCCAGGTCCTGATGGAATACATCCACGGGTACTGAGGGAACTGGGTTCTGTAATAGCCAAACCATTATGTCTATTTTTTTCAAGACTCAATCAACACAGGGTCTCTACCAGATGACTGGAAAAAAGCAGATGTGATACCTATATTCAAGAAGGGAGCAAGAGCAAATCCGTGGAATTATAGGCCAGTGAGCCTCACTTCTGTAGTGGGAAAGCTTTAAGAAGGATTAATAAGGTATAATATACAATAATATATCTGTTTAAACAAGATCATAAGTAGGAGTCAACATGTATTTATTAGGGATAGGTCATGCCAATCAAACCTATTTCATTTCTATGAAGAGATTAGTAAGAACCTGGATCAAGCCAACTTAGTGAATGTAGTCTTTTTGGATTTGGCAAAGGCTTTTGATCCAGTGCCACATGGAAGACTATTGTGCAAACTAAGGGACAGAGGAATTGCAGTAAATATATGCACATGGATTGAGAGCTGGCTAAAAAGACAGGAAGCAAAGGGTTGTTGTAAATGGAACATACTCAGATTGGACTAATGTGGTAAGTGGGGTTCCTCAGGGTTCAGTATTAGGTCTTTTCCATTTTAACATATTTATTAATGACTTAGAAGTAAGATTGGAAAGTATTGTCTCCATTTTTGCTGATGACACAATATTGTGCAAGGTAATTAAGTCAGATAATGATGTACTTTCCGTCCAAATGGATTTGCATAAATTAGAGAAATGGGTGGCTAAATGGCAGATGAGATTTAATACGAATAAATGTAAAGTTATGCATCTGAGAAGGAGAAATAGTCATGCAATTTATAATTTTAATGCAGCAAATCTAGGGGTATCATATTGAGAAGGATTTGGGAGTGCTTGTGGACAACCACCTAGGTAACAGTGCTCAAAGCCAAGCAGCAGCTGCAAAGGCAAATAAAAGATTAGCATGTATTAAGAAGGGTATAGAAGCCAGGGAAGCAAATATAATTCTGCCACTATACAAATCTCTAGTACGCCCTCATTTGGAATATGGAGTACAATTTTGGGCATCACTTCATAAAAAGAACATTTTAGAGCTGGAAAAGGTACAGAGAAGGGCAACAAAACTAATAAGGGGAATGGAGGGGCTAAGTTATGAAGAAAGACTAATTAAATTAAACTAATTTTCTCTAGAAAAAAGGCGTCTACAAGGGGATATGATTACCTTATATAAATACATCCAGGGTCAGTATAAAGATTTGTCAAGGGAGCTTTTTGTGCAAAGAGATTATCAACTGACAAGAGGACATCCTTTGAGATTAGAAGTAAAAATATTTCACCTTAAAGAAAGAAAAGGGTTCTTCACAGTAAGGGTGGTTAATCTGTGGAATTCTCTACCAAAGGAGGAGGTGACAGCGAATTCGATAGATATCTTTAAAAAGGGATTGAATATATTTTTTTAAATAAAAAGGGCATTCAAAATTATCCTGGACAATTAGAGAGGGAGTATTGATCTAGGGAGGAATCCGATCGCCAATATCAGTCAGGAAGGAATTTTATTTTTTTCCCTTTTTGAAATGACTGGCAAAGTTTCACTGTTTTGTTTTTTTTCTGTTTGTTTCCTCTGGATCAATTAACAACTAATCTGCATATTTCAGGTCAGAGGAGATCTTAAAAGGTTGAACTTGGTGGACTAAAAGTCTTTTTTCAACCTCAATTACTATGTAACTATGTAATATAAGGATAACATTTTATTTACCTGAGGACCAGTTTTTCCTGGAAATCCATCCAAACCCCGATCTCCTGGTTCTCCCTATGAGGGGAAAAAAGTATTTATGAAACTGAGCCCAAGTAGATTATTGGGATATTCTCATCTCTATACAAGCACACAAATATATTGTTTGAGTTTGATATGAACCTTATTAGTCCAATCAATGACTACAATTACAAATACATAATACAAAATAGTTAAAAAACTGTGTATAATTTAGATGAAAGGTTGACAACTCCAGTCATCAATGGCCAACGCCATGCCAGATTTTGGATAACTTGTTACAGATCAGGTAAGTCAGATAGTTTGATTTATTTATCTGAGATGAAAAAGGAATATCTTGAAAAACAGACTTGTTACTTCCCCTTGATGACTGAGTTGGACAACTCTGATTTAATGTGTGGGTCTGTTAAGTTGTTCATTTGTGTCTGACTGTCTGTGACCCTGTGGACTTGAGCATACCCGGCACATCTGTCGGCCACTAGCCCTCTGAGCTCCATAAAGCTCATATTCATTGAATCAATTACCTAATCTATCCATCTCCGCTTCTGCCGCCTTCAACCTTTCTAGGAAATCCTGTTTTCTCCCAAAATAATTGAGCTTCAGCCTCATGATCAAACCTTCCAGTGAAGAGTATGGGTCTATCTACCTCTATATTAAAAGTATAATTAATCAGTCGTACTTACTTTCGATCCTGTGGGTCCAGGAGCACCATCTAAACCATGTTTTCCAGTTGATCCCTAAATATAAATAAGATTCAAGTAAATACTTTTTTTTAAACAACATGTACAACTATCAACTAACTAGTAAACACAACTACCCAACATCAGTTCTGTTTTGAACTTAAACTTCAATAGTTTTTTGCATTCAGAAAATCTGTTTATATTACCCAGTTATCTAAAATATATTTTTCCTATAGTGCGAATTGGTTAAACTACTGAAGTGCGCCATCTGGTGGAACACAACAGTATAGTCATTTCCAGTGCATGGCTTATATCACTTATGCCTTTATGCGATTCCAGTGATCGACAAAGAAAGTCAGAAATTACATTAAAGCACTTTATCAATCCACATAGCTACACATACACACACACATATATATATATATATATATATATATATATATATATATATATATATACACACACATATACATATACACGCACACATACATACATACACAGCAACACATATTACACTTTTTGGAGCCATTAGTTACTATAGCTATGAGGAAGGATTAGTTAGAATATTCTTTGTTTTATACAATATTTCCACCCTGCCTCCCCCCCCCCCCCCCCCCCCCTCCATGGAGCCTCTCCTGTACTAAAGAGCTACCATCAGCCTCATTAAATTGGTCTACATTGTAAAACATAGCCCGTAACTCCAGATTTACGCATTATGAGTATTAGATTAGCCCTGTATCTGAGCAACGTTGAACTTTGCGCACGTAAATCCTTTGATACGACGAACCCATAACCGCTACTTGTTCAATCCAGCTATTAAATTGCAACGTGGTCACTCGCGAGCAAGCCCGTAACACGCAAATGGAGCCAAAAGGCCAACGTGTGCTCAAGAGCACCGGCAAGTAGGGTAAAGTCCAATACGTAGCACTTGTAATGCAAATAACATCACTCTACTGTACATTTATTATAAGGCAAAGTGATATTAGGTCTTAGAATTAATAGCACAACATTCTCAAGCCCGCAAATCAGGTCCCAAAAAATACTTTATTTCATGTTTATATTTTGTGCTATATTGATCCCTGCAATCAATTTGTTACGACATATACTGTAACTCGCATGTAATAGAATATCATATTTACGGCTTTATTAATATTGCATTATATCTGGACTGTGGGACCGATCGCAAACTGTACGTGAAGCACGTAGGACTTCCAGATCTACCCTCCCCTTTTTCAGAGATGTAACGCTAACGATGTCTTTTCCCATTGGCTCCATCTGAACCGGTAACTCCGAAATTGCCTAATTGTTTGCGTTCGAGCACGCAACTCTGCGTCTCTCGCTCGTAGCTCGCATGCCTTTCCAATTTATTAGCGGACAAATTTGAAGCACGCAGCCCTTACGTCTTACACGTTGGACTTACGAGGCTGGAGTTTAACAAGGCTGCATGTTTTTAAGATGTTGTGGATTCATCTTAAATTGACTTCATCACCCCAAAATCAATTTTTTTAGGTTATTCTTAAAGAGCATGAAAGACTGGCCATGTTATGTTATCCATTTTTGAAGTGAAAGAATCCTGGCAATTCCATGTTGTTTTTGCCATATTTATAAGCAAATGAGCAGCTTGTGCATATTTATTAGCGGCTTGGTTGTGCTAATTAGGATTACAGGCTCTCACACCATTATCAAATACTCTAACAGCCCCATTAAGAGTGTAAAACCGTAGCTCGTAACGCAGCCCACAAGACTTATGGCTATTAAATTGGCCTCGTAAAGCTACCCGCCAATGATCTGCAGTTTACATGCGGAAAAGCCCTATGGGATGTCAAAAAATGAACTCCGTTGCCGCAAAGCCTTTGATCTGTCAAGCCCGTAACTGTTTACGGGCGCAAATCACTATTAAATTGGCGTTCAGACCCATAACCCGCAAATGGAGCCAAAAAGCCTACGAGCACTAGAGAGGACCCGCAAGGGGGTAAAAGTCCTATCCGTAGCACTGTAAAAGCAAATATAAACACACTACTGTACTAATAATGAAAGGGAAAGTGATGTCAGGTATTAGAATTAATAGCACAACATTCTCAAGCTCGCAAATCTGCAATATAAAATACTTTTTGTAATGTTTAATTTCAGTGTTATATCAATCCCAGCAATCAATGTGTTAATACATATAATGGAACTTGCATGGACTGGAATATCATATTTACTGATTTATTAATATTGCATTATTTCTGGAATGCGGGTCCGATAGTAATTGAGACCTGTAAGTGATTGAAATCTAACCACCATTTTCCAGTGACATCATGATGATGATCTCTTTTACCATTGGCTCCGTCTAAACCCGTAACTATGGGTTTGACTAATTGATCATGTTCAGGCCTCACATCCAACGTGAGCAAGAATGACTTATGGGTTTGCGTCTTGGGCTCGCTGGTCGTGGCATGGTTGAATATAATAGCTCTGTAACAATTTCAAGCCTGCAGCCTTTGTGGGTGTCCCGTATCGGTTACGGGCTTGGAATGCATTGGGGCTGTAAGTCCCTTTAAAGCTTCCCTACAACATAGTAATGTCCAAATGTATTCACCTTCCCAAACATTTCCCTTTTACAGTGAGAGTCTCTGTTACACTTCTTGGGGTCATTGGCTTAGAAGACAACATGGACCTCTCACTGTAAAGGAGAACTGGCTGAAGGAACCAAGGGCCTCATTCAAATGCGATTTGGCCAATTGAAAAGGGCTCTATATAAGCACAGGGCATATTTTTTTTACAGAAGCTTTTAGTTAGTGAAGATCTTGCTTTTGGGTTGAAGTTCAATAAATAAAAACTTCTGTAAAAAAATATGCTTTGTGCATATATAGAGCCCTATTCAATTGGCCAAATCGCAATTTAATGAGGCCCCAAGTGTATCCTCTAGGGCTGCGCCAAGGTGAGTTTAAAAACACTTTACATAATATTGTGCTTAAAGGGATATAGAAGGTTCCTGGATGTTACTAGGTATATAATATACCTGAGTATCTATTTACTGACATGTACTTTGTTTTATTAAGAAGTGCTTAGAAGCTCTGCCTAAAATCAAACAAATAGTCCCTGTATGGGTCTGTCCACTGCAGCGCATGCAGACTCTGTAAAGCTGGATGTGAAGTGTAGTGTCCTAGCCTATCAGGGACAAGTTTCAGCAGCATGTTGCAAAATGTTGCACCATAGATATGGTCACTGATTGCTTAGTATGAGACATAGCACAGCAAGTACAGTAGAGTCTGTGTCTTCATAAGCTGCAGAGGGCAAGCCATACTATTTGTTTGGTTTTAGATAGTAATCACAGAACTTATATATACTTCCTAAGTACACAAAAGCAAATAGACAAACAGGTATATTGTATACCTAGTAATATCCAGAAATAAAAATACAGTATCCCTTTAAGAATACTTGTTCTTTTTTACATAATTATATGGGAAATATTTGAAAACATAAGAAATTGGGATCTTTTGCATAGTTAAGATCCAAAAGTCTTATCAAGTCTACCCATTCTATCTACCTAAAAGGCGTGGACTAATTAAGCCTCGGGATATTGTTATGCTTGACCCTATCACATCCACTGGAAGATTACTACTTATCTACTAGTTATATAGGAATTTACACCCATTACCCTTAAATCTTCAACCTTCCAATCATGACCTCTTGTTCTTGCATTCTTAATTTACCAACAACACTTCCCTACCGAACCTTAATAAATCCTTTAATCATGAAATCTTCCCTTTGTCACAATATCAGAATTATTGAAATACTTACAGTTAATCCTATTTTTCCAGGTTTACCAGGAAATCCAATTTCTCCCGGCAGCCCCTGCAGAAGCAAACAAATCAAACTTATTGCAATATAAGCATAGAAGTTACTTAAATTATGTATAGAGGTCCAATGACTCACCCGGGCCATATCTACTGACAAAGACCTCATTGCCCCTTGGGAGAGTGATTGATCTGTACCTCCAATACATGAATTTGTTTGTGCCCACACATATACGCCAAGTAGTGTCCACAGAGGGAAGCCGCGGTGCCCACACACGTAAAATCTATTGTATCGTATGAATTACTAACAAGGGAGTGGGTGGATGGACGCCATCGAGAGCCTTCTCATTACATTCTGATGAGATCTTCATGCTTGTTTGGTCCTCATGAATTTAGAGAGTGTGCCGAGCATTATAATAATCATTTTAAGGGCAAGTTCTACTTAAATTTATTTTATATCCAAGATTAACTCTTTAAGCAAACGTTATTAAACTTGCCTAGTTTACATGTACCCACCTGAAAAAGTAACAGCAGGGCAGAAAGTAACATGGAGCCACACAATAAAGCCGTCAATAACTACAGTTATTGTGTTCTCTATTTTAGTCTTTAAATGACCATTTACTTCCCTGTAAGTGCTCTTCATGGTGTGAGAGAACACAAGATTATAGGATAAAATGATCTATTACACTACTAACAGTTAACAAAGTTTTAAGTCTGTTTACATACAAAGTGTATCCTGCCCACTGGCTGTCGCATGAGTAATAACAGATAGCCAGGTCTCACACATGATGTGGGGAAGACAGTGATTGATAGCAGCTGGTTTACACTGCACTGACTGTGATGTGGTCCAAATTGTGCTGAATTAAGTGAATTGAGAAGGCTTAACCCTGCCCAAATCGTAATGTTATGTATAGGAAGGATCATTTCATTTTCTTTATTATATATATATATATTTATATATATATATATATATATATATATATATATATAAATATATACATACATACTGTATATACACACAGTATATATTTATCACTATAATAGATTGTAAAGTGCGCACTTTAGAAACTATTTGTACGGATTTCTGTACAAGCACGCACTTGCAACGGGGGTGAAAGGGGGAAAGAGACACAGGGGAGGGAGCAGGGGGGAAAGAGAAACAGAGGAGGGATCGGGGGGAAAGAGACACAGGGAATGGGGAAAAGAGACACAGGGAAGGGATGGGGGAGGAAAGAGACACAGGAGAAAAAGACACAGGAGAAAGGGACACCGGGGAGAGAGGAGGGGGAAGAGACATATGGGAAGGGGGAAAGAGACAGGGGAAAGGGGGAAAAAGACACAGGGGAGGGAGAGGGGGAAAGAGACACAGCGAAGGGAGAGGGGGGAAAGAGACACAGGGAAGGGAAAGGGGAAAAGAGACACAGGGAATGGAGATGGGGGAATGGGACACAGGGGAGAGAGGAGGGGGAAGAGACATATGGGAAAGGGGGAAAGAGACAGGGGAAAGGGGAAAAAAGACACAGGGGAGGGAGAGGGGGGAAGAGACACAGTGAAGGGAGAGGGGGAAAGAGATACAGGGAAGGGAGATCGGGTAAGAGACAAAGAGGCTGGAGAGGGGGAGGAGGAAGAGACACAGGGGATGGAGGGGAAAAGAGACACAGGGGAGGTAGAGGGGGAAGAGACACAGGGGAGGGAGAGGGGGGAAGAGTCATCTGGGAGGAGGGGAGGAGTCACAGGGGAGGGAGAGTGGGGGGAAGAGACACAGGGGAGGGAGAGGGGGTTAAGAGATACAGGGGAGGGAGAGGAAGGGAAAGAAACATGGGGCGACACAGGGGAGGGAGAGGGGGAAGATACACAGGGGAAGGAGCGGGGGGTAAGAGACACAGGGAAGGGAGAGGGGGAGGAAATAGACACAGGGGAGGGAGAGGAGGGGGAAGAGATACAGGGGAAGGGGGTGGGGGGGAAATATGTATATTATCCCATCATTTATGACGGGCAAACGACTAGTATATAATAATCTTTAGCACAAAGCACATGGAACAAACCACCCACATTATTTTTTGAGATATCATACACTGTACAATGTTTTTGGCCACAGTTGGATGGATTATTACATATTGCTATTATAACAATCAACTGTGTGTACCTGAACACCAGGAGGTCCGGGGTTTCCGGCAACACCAGGAAGTCCAGGTGGACCCTGAAAAATATAAAAAAAATTGAATTCATTAAATGAAAGAAAAAAACATACATATTTTATTATTATTATTATTATTATTATTATTATTTCCTTTATTTGTAAAGTGCCAACATATTCTGTAGAGCTACACAAAAACAAGTATATAAGGGCATAAAAGGGCTGAAGGTGATGAGCTTCTTTAAACAGGGCATATCTAGTGAGGTTTTGAGGCAGGAGGATAGTCTAATAGAGCGAGGCAAGGAGTTCCAGAGAATAGAGGCAGCATGAGAAAAGTCCTAAAGGCGGGAGTGAGAGGAGGTGATAAGAGAGGAGGAGAGAAGGTCATTAGCAGAATGAAGGGCAGAGATATAAGGGGTTTCGTTGTTGTTGAGAGCTTTATATGCTAGAGTAAAAAAATTAAATTTTATTCTATGGGAAGCCAGTGGAGTGACTGCCAGATAGATGCTGCAGACACAGAGCTTTAAATATGGTAGATGAGTCTAACAGATGGATTGGAGTGGCGACAGAGGTAATGGGGTAATGGGGAGGCCAACAAGGAGAGAGTCAAGGTGAGATATGATGAAATAATTGATTAGAATTTTAAATTTGTCTTGTGTAAGATAGTAACATATTTTGGCAAATGTTTTTTTTAGGTGAAAAAGACAAGATTTTGCTATGGGTTGTCTTTAAGGAGTGAAAGAGAAAGTAGGGTCTTATAGAACTTCAAGACAACACGCCTGAGAGGTGGGAGTGATGATGGCATTGTCAACAGTGGGAGATATGTGAGGCGTCAAAGCTGTAGTAGAGGGTGGGAAGATTAGGAGCTCAGTCTTTGACATGTTGAGCTTGAGTTGACGGTCGGACATTCAGGAGGATATGTTAGAGAGGCAGTTGGAAACTTGAGCTAAAAGAGAGGGGGATAGATCTGGTGCAGGGAGGTAGATTTGAGGATCATCTGAATAGAGATAATATTGAAACCTAAAAGAGTTTAACAGGGTTCCAAGGGAGGAAATATAGTTGTAGAAAAGGAGGGGGCCTAAGACTGAACCCTGGGGTATGTCAACAGTGAGAGGGCGAGATGAAGAAGAGGTGCCAGAGAAGGAGACACTACGTGATCGATCTTCAAGGTATGATGTGAACCATATGAGAGCAATGCGACAGATGCCAAGCGAGTGGAGAATTTAGATAAGAAAAAGGTTGTCAAGTGTGTCGAAGGCAGCAAAGAGATCAAGGATAATTAGTATAGAGATGTGACCCTTTAACTTGGCAGTGATCAAGTCATTAATGACTTTAGTGAGAGTTGTTTCTGTCGAGTGTTGGGTTGGAATTGGTAAAAATAAGGTCAAGTGGAGTGTCCGTCACGGTGAGTTGTGGATTCTGTAAAATGCGAGAGGCCAAGGGAAGAGGTGATTGAGAGTAGTTTTGCGGCTGTTGGGGAGGTGGAAGTGTCGGTGGCAATGCTCAAATGGCCAAGAACGAGTAAATACATATTTATAAAATGTTCTTATTTTGCGTTACCTTGAAATATTCATCCAAAAACGTGAGAAAAAATGGCCGCCAAACAAAATGAAAAGGAGGCTTAAGGTCCCTTAACACGCAAAACACTACCATAAACACGCAAAACACCACCAAGCAGCTACGGATATTCCGAAAAAGTCGCACGACATAGAAAACGAAGGACGCTAAATCAGCCACATTATATACACCAAACACCATTAGCTCACTTACAATTTCATCGCCGTCATTTTTTGACGGGCAATTCGCTAGTCCCATTATAAATACTAGTTCTTAAAAACATCATATTGTATGTAATATAAGGCTATAGTTGAACCTTTAAACCGTATAAAATGACTGCAATAATATACCTGCCCACTAGATGGTGTAACTGCTATTATATACTCTTTAGATTGTAAGTTTGTGAGTTTTCAATCGTTTATCGGTGCAGTGGAAACAAGCACTATGTACATTTGATTTAAGCTTAAAAACAGGGCCCTCCATTCTTTATAAGGTATTATTTTAATATTTTTGCCATGTACTAAACCCTTGTATAGTGCTACGGAATATGTTGGTGCGTTACAAATAAAATAATATTAATAATTATATCAATGTCTGCAGCACACTTCATGCTGTTTGCCACATCATAAAAGTGATCTATAAATATAAATAAATATATTATCATAAGGTTTATTTTACCGCTTAAAGTTAAAAATGGAGAAAACTTTAGTGAAAATAAGAGGCTTGAAGAGGAATTAACTAATTCCTGGCAAGATGCAACTCTATTGTGGATTAAATTTGCTTTGCTTTGTGCATTGAAGCAGGAAGGCACTGGGTAGAGCTTGAAACCTACTGATTGCCAGGTTGTCACCTTCTTATGTTTTTTGAAAATTCCATTTCTTAAAATGACAGTTTTATTGCAAAACCTAAGTTGTATGGACTTGAATGTCTGTGACGTAAATCCTGCCCATGTAATCTTGGGAACTGTCAGGGTCGTATCTATTTGGAGCCACTAGGCAGTGAAGTGGAGGAGCCCCTGCGAGTGAGTATGCAAAGTATGCACAGACCCATTTTTGCCTTTTCTGTGTATGTAAGTTCCCTTTCCTGTTGTAACTGTCTTGTTCTAGGTGGTTACCCCCTAGTAACCAGGGGGTAACCACCTAGAACAAGACAGTTACATTTCATTTTTTTTAAAGCCAGGAACCATATTTTTAAGAAGTGGCGCCCCTCACAAAGAAGCGCCCCTGGGCTCCCGCCTAGGTGGCCTAATGGGTAATCCAGCCATGGGAACTGTAGAGTATGATTGATGGAATTAGATGCTAGATGTAACTTGTTACATGTTTTACATGTATTTTCTTTTAATAAATATTTTTGAAATATATACAGCGTACCTGATTAGCGTTAAAGGACGACTGGATGGAAGTTTTCAACAGGCTAACTGTCTATGTCGAAAGTTTTCCAAAGTATTAGAAGTGAGCATATTATTCAAAAATATACTTATTTTTAAAATGTTTTATTCCTAAACCATGTGACTCCCAATTTGCAGCTCTGATCAAGCAACACTTGTCCTCCTTTGCTGCTGTGTCACTCTAGGACGCTTCTATGTAAAATTTTAGGGGAGTGAATGGCTGTGTACAGAGCGGCTTCTTGGTTCACCCACTGAGCTTGAAAGATCAACTAACAACCACCATCATTTACATGGAAGCTTTCTAGAGTCACTCAGCAGCAAAGGAGGAATGTAGTGCTCGATCAGAGCTCTAAATGGAGTCACATGGAATACAGAGAAAAATTTTATTTAAAAAAAAATTAAATTTTTTTTGGCATGCTACGTACACAGCATGACTTTTAAAAAAGAAAGTTTTCATACAGTGATCCTTTGAGTTGAAATATATGATTTCCGTAACGATTGAATGTTTTCAACAGTTTTCTGCTAAAAATCATCTCCTAGTCTACTGCAATTCAGTTCTCAGTACATTCCACTAGAGGGAGCTGAAGGACTAATATAAACCAAGGAGTCCGATTCACAATAGTAGAATAAGTCTACATAACCAGCTCTTAGTAAAAACAGTACGTCATGTACGAAAATGTATATTATGGTAAGAGATCATGAACGTTTTAATTTTTTTATATTTTGGGGAAATAATTGATTCGTATCACACTAAGAGACAACCAGATAGTGTCACAAGGATGTGTGGGTTGTAGAATGTGTGTTATACACTGAAAAAAAAAATTTAAGGTACGTTTTTTAAGATTTTGAAACTGAGAGTATTGGTCAAGTAACCTAAAGTATGTAATACTTGGCTTAAGTCATGGTAAATCAAGTGGGAAGGGGCACTGTGAGTTATAAGGGGAAGGGGTACCATACTATAATAATAATATAGTATAATTAATGACAGTATAATGATTAATAATATGCTACTGTTATGCACATACTTTAAGCCTTAGATAACAGCTATTTAAGGGATAAGTGGGGTTAAAAATTAGAATTAAATATGAGATGAGGTTTGC
Source organism: Discoglossus pictus (assembly GCA_027410445.1). NCBI lineage: Eukaryota > Metazoa > Chordata > Amphibia > Anura > Alytidae > Discoglossus > Discoglossus pictus. Next base: position 20,616,839 of record CM050166.1, on the reverse strand, counting down.
TGTTTAACTCCTTCCAGGCCTGAATAGAATCAAAAGAGAACTGGCTATTATATAAAGGACTACTTTAAAGCACTAACAAGAGGAGCTTTGTTATTTTTTTAATTGATCTATAATAATATTCCTATTAATTGATTTTGAACAGTAATATTCTATATTAAATCCATTTTTAAAAGACTAAAGTGTCAGCATCCAATTGAATGTTTGCCTCCACCCTGATAACATCAACAATGGGAGGGAGGGAAGAGCATGTCTAAAGGGCTTTAAAGGGCAATGACTGTACCCACAGTAAAAGCTCATTGGGGAAGGGGAAACCGCAAGTCTCCTGCCAACTGAAATAATTGCACTGATACAACTTTGTGTCTGAAAATTTCACACTGCTTGTTAGATAAATAGGTGGACACCACCAGCCGTTGAGTTTATACTTTGAGAGTAAGTTTAATATTGATTTTTTTTTAAATTTCCAAATACAGAAGACTCTCAGTTAGCCAGAGCTCTCAAGCAACCAGAAAAAAATGGAATACTGCACTTTAAATAAAAATAAAATTGTACAGGGCTCAACATATTCCAGGAGCCAGGTTGTCATGCCACAAAATGCTTACAGGCACCTAGATATCATCCACTGTACGTCTCTGCAATTTAATGTCACCTGGAAGCAGACAGGCATGAGTGACTGAGCCAGTTCAGTGTTGGGGTTACATTCCCTGGGCATGAGTGACTGAGCCAGGGCAGTGTTGGGGTTACATTCTCCGGGCATGAGTGACTGAGCCAGGGCAGTGTTGGGGTTACATTCTCCGGCATGAGTGACTGAGCCCGGGCAGTGTTGGGGTTACATTCCCCGGGCATGAGTGACTGAGCCAGGGCAGTGTTGGGGTTACATTCCCCGGGCATTAGTGACTGAGCCAGGGCAGTGTTGGGGCTACATTCCCCGAGCATGAGTGACTGAACCAGGGCAGTGTTGGGGTCACATACCCCGAGCATGGGTGACTGAGCCAGTGTAGTGTTGGGGTTACATTCCGTGGGCATGAGTGACTGAGCCAGTGCAGTGTTGGGGTTACATTCCGTGGGCATGAGTGACTGAGCCAGTGCAGTGTTGGGGTTACATTCCCCGGGCATGAGTGACTGAGCCAGGGCAGTGTTGTGGTTACATTCCCCAGGCATCAGTGACGGAGCCAGGGCAGTGTTGGGGTTACATTCCCCGGGCATGAGTGACTGAGCCAGGGCAGTGTTGGTGTTACATTCCCCAGGCATGAGTGACTGAGCCAGGGCAGTGTTGGCGTTACATTCCCTGGGCATGAGTGCAGTGTTTGGGTTACATTCCCCGATCATGAGTGACTAAGCCAGGGCAGTGTTGATGTTATATTCCCCGAGCATGAGTGACTGAGCCAGGGCAGTGTTTGGGTTACATTCCCCGATCATGAGTGACTGAGCCAGGGCAGTGTTGATGTTACATTCCCCGAGCATGAGTGACTGAGCCAGGGCAGTGTTGGCGTTACATTCCCAGGGCATGAGTGACTGAGCCAGGGCAGTGTTGGGGTTACATTCCCTGAGCATGAGTGACTGAGCCAGGGCAGTGTTGGCGTTACATTCCCCGGGCATAAGTGCAGTGTTGGCGTTACATTCCCCAGGCATGAGTGACTGAGCCAGGGCAGTGTTATGTTTACATTCCCCAAGCATGAGTGACTGAGCCAGGGCAGTGTTGGCGTTACATTCCCCGGGCATAAGTGCAGTGTTGGCGTTACATTCCCCAGGCATGAGTGACTGAGCCAGGGCAGTGTTGGCGTTACATTCCCCGGGCATGAGTGACTGAGCCAGGGCAGTGTTGGCGTTACATTCCCCGAGCATGAGTGCAGTGTTGGCGTTACATTCCCCGGGCATGAGTGCAGTGTTGGCGTTACATTCCCCGAGCATGAGTGACTGAGCCAGGGCAGTGTTGATGTTACATTCCCCGAGCATGAGTGACTGAGCCAGGGCAGTGTTGGCGTTACATTCCCCGGGCATGAGTGACTGAGCCAGGGCAGTGTTGGGGTTACATTCCCGAGCATGAGTGACTGAGCAAGGGCAGTGTTGGGGTTACATTCCCCGAGCATGAGTGACTGAGCCAGGGCAGTTTTGGCGTTACATTCCCAGGGCATAAGTGCAGTGTTGGCGTTACATTCCCCAGGCATGAGTGACTGAGCCAGGGCAGTGTTGGCGTTACATTCCCCGGGCATGAGTGACTGAGCCAGGGCAGTGTTGGCGTTACATTCCCCGGGCATGAGTGACTGAGCCAGGGCAGTGTTGGGGTTACATTCCCCGGGCATGAGTGACGGAGCTAGGGCAGTGTTGGGGTTACATTCCCCAGGCATGAGTGACTGAGCCTGGGTAGTGTTGGCGTTACATTCCCCGGGCATGAGTGCAGTGTTGGCGTTACATTACCCGGGCATGAGTGCAGTGTTTGGGTTACATTCCCCGGGCAAGTGTGACGGAGCCAGGGCAGTGTTGGGGTTACATTCCCCAGGCATGAGTGACTGAGCCAGGGCAGTGTTGGCATTACATTCCCCGGGCATGAGTGCAGTGTTGGCATTACATTCCCCGGGCATGAGTGACTGAGCCAGGGCAGTGTTGGGGTTACATTCCCCGAGCATGAGTGACTGAGCCAGGGCAGTGTTGATGTTACATTCACCGGGCATGAGTGCAGATTTGGCGTTACATTCCCCGGGCATGAGTGACTGAGCCAGGGCAGTGTTGGGGTTACATTCCCCGGGCATGAGTGACTGAGCCAGGGCAGTGTTGGGGTTACATTCCCCAGGCATGAGTGACTGAGCCAGGTTAGTGTTGGCGTTACATTCCCCGGGCATGAGTGACTGAGCCACGGCAGTGTTGGGGTTACATTCCCCGGGCATGAGTGACTGAGCCAGGTTAGTGTTGGGGTTACATTCCCCGAGCATGAGTGACTGAGCCAGGACAATGTTGGCGTTACATTCCCCGGGCATGAGTGACTGAGCCAGGGCAGTGTTGGGGTTACATTTCCCGGGCATGATTGACTGAGCCAGGGCAGTGTTGGTGTTACATTCTCCGGGCATGAGTGACTGAGCCAGGGCAGTGTTGGCGTTACATTCCCCGGGCATGAGTGACTGAGCCAGGGCAGTGTTGGCGTTACATTCCCCGAGCATGAGTGCAGTGTTGGCGTTACATTCCCCGGGCATGAGTGCAGTTTTTGGGTTACATTCCCCGAGCATGAGTGACTGAGCCAGGGCAGTGTTGATGTTACATTCCCCGAGCATGAGTGACTGAGCCAGGGCAGTGTTGGCGTTACATTCCCCGGGCATGAGTGACTGAGCCAGGGCAGTGTTGGGGTTACATTCCCGAGCATGAGTGACTGAGCAAGGGCAGTGTTGGGGTTACATTCCCCGAGCATGAGTGACTGAGCCAGGGCAGTGTTGGCGTTACATTCCCAGGGCATAAGTGCAGTGTTGGCGTTACATTCCCCAGGCATGAGTGACTGAGCCAGGGCAGTGTTGGCGTTACATTCCCCGGGCATGAGTGACTGAGCCAGGGCAGTGTTGGCGTTACATTCCCCGGGCATGAGTGACTGAGCCAGGGCAGTGTTGGGGTTACATTCCCCGGGCATGAGTGACGGAGCTAGGGCAGTGTTGGGGTTACATTCCCCAGGCATGAGTGACTGAGCCTGGGTAGTGTTGGCGTTACATTCCCCGGGCATGAGTGCAGTGTTGGCGTTACATTACCCGGGCATGAGTGCAGTGTTTGGGTTACATTTCCCGGGCAAGTGTGACGGAGCCAGGGCAGTGTTGGGGTTACATTCCCCAGGCATGAGTGACTGAGCCAGGGCAGTGTTGGCATTAAATTCCCCGGGCATGAGTGCAGTGTTGGCATTACATTCCCCGGGCATGAGTGACTGAGCCAGGGCAGTGTTGATGTTACATTCACCGGGCATGAGTGCAGATTTGGCGTTACATTCCCCGGGCATGAGTGACTGAGCCAGGGCAGTGTTGGGGTTACATTCCCCGGGCATGAGTGACTGAGCCAGGGCAGTGTTGGGGTTACATTCCCCAGGCATGAGTGACTGAGCCAGGTTAGTGTTGGCGTTACATTCCCCGAGCATGAGTGACTGAGCCAGGGCAGTGTTGATGTTACATTCACCGGGCATGAGTGCAGATTTGGCGTTACATTCCCCGGGCATGAGTGACTGAGCCAGGGCAGTGTTGATGTTACATTCACCGGGCATGAGTGCAGATTTGGCGTTACATTCCCCGGGCATGAGTGACTGAGCCAGGGCAGTGTTGGGGTTACATTCCCCGGGCATGAGTGACTGAGCCAGGGCAGTGTTGGGGTTACATTCCCCAGGCATGAGTGACTGAGCCAGGTTAGTGTTGGGGTTACATTCCCCGAGCATGAGTGACTGAGCCAGGGCAGTGTTGATGTTACATTCACCGGGCATGAGTGCAGATTTGGCGTTACATTCCCCGGGCATGAGTGACTGAGCCAGGGCAGTGTTGGGGTTACATTCCCCGGGCATGAGTGACTGAGCCAGGGCAGTGTTGGGGTTACATTCCCCAGGCATGAGTGACTGAGCCAGGTTAGTGTTGGCGTTACATTCCCCGGGCATGAGTGACTGAGCCAGGGCAGTGTTGGGGTTACATTCCCCGGGCATGAGTGACTGAGCCAGGTTAGTGTTGGGGTTACATTCCCCGAGCATGAGTGACTGAGCCAGTGCAGTGTTGACGTTACATTCCCCGGGCATGAGTGACGGAGCCAGGGCAGTGTTGGGGTTACATTCCCCAGGCATGAGTGACTGAGCCAGGGCAGTGTTGTTGTTACATTCCCCGGGGTCAGCATTGCACCGTCCAGCCGAACGTACTTGTGTGTAAGTGAGGAGGGAAAGCTGCTGCCGCTAGAACAGCCCTCACTGACAAATATATATCGCACAGCATCCTATGTGCAGCTAATCTAGGCCTCTTTTATATGTAACTCTCAAGCAACCTGAAATCTATATAATTCTGGAAATTAAGTCCTTGGTAAATCATTATATTAAGTGGCTGTATACAAAAAATCAGTTGGTTTTAACATAAATTGTAAACATTCATTTTTTTAATTCCTGGTGCATAATAAAGTAAATTAAAAAGTAGTATCCTAAAAGGTATATCTTCTCTGTTGATCAGTTTAATTGATCATATTGCTAATAACTCTAAAGCAACCAGAAACTACATTTATCCGGCATCTACCAATCCCTGCGAGTGCCGGATAACTGAGAGTCTACTGTATGCATAAATGAAACCTCTAGCTCATATTGTTAGGGCAGTACTGTGGTCCTGTAATATACAGTGCCTATTGTACTAGTTTTATGTGTTTTTTTGACTATATTAGAGCTGTTCCAATTTCCCTTCACATTTTCCACCACTTAATCCGATATCCCACTCACCACAGCTCCAAGACCACCATCAGCTCCAGGTGGACCAGCTTCTCCTTTGAAACCCTGTAAAATACATAAAAACCCATAAATACAAGCATTTCAAACATATAAGACAATAAATAATTTGGAAATATATGAGATAATACATTTACAGTTGAAGAACAGTGTTTCTGTGCTGTCACTTTAAAATCTTATATTTGAACTTTATTGTTAGACATCAGCCAATATGCTGAATCTTATTTTATTGTTAATCAGTTACTAAATAAACAAATGAACCCTATTATATGACCACTAGAGTGCCCTTTAAGGAAAGGGTTCAATCATCTATTGAGATGCTTCGTTATGAAGCCAATGTGTCTTGTTTTTTTATCACTATCAATGGACCATCCTGAATTTTTGTGGGCAAAGGTCTGATCATTTGTGGTAGCAGAAAGCCAATATTAAGTGATTCAAATTATTTTAAGTATATTCTAATTTTTATAAATAACATTTTTTATATATAAAATTATTTTAAGTATATGTATAGCTAAATCAGAATACAACAACAACTGCAAGTTAGATATTTTAATATAGAGTAAAAAAAACATGTAATATAGAGCAAAAAAAGAGTTTAATATAGAGTAATAAAAAGGTTTCATCCAGTGTAATAAAGGTATAATATGGAGCAAAAATGGTTTAGTATAGAACAAGAATGGTTAAATCTAGAATAAAAAAGGTTTAATATGGAGTTATAAAGGTTTAATATAGAGTAGAAAATAAGGTTTAATATAGAGTAAAAAGGTTTAAAATGGAGTTAAAAGAGGATTAATATAGAGGAATAAAAGTTTAATATATATTAGAAAAAAGGTTTAATATAGAGAAAAAAAAGGTTTAATCGAAAGGCATAAAAGGTTTAATATAAAGTAAAAAAAGGTTTGGAATAAAAAAAATGTTTTATAATAAAGTAAATATGGTTTAATAAATAAAGTTTACTATAGAATAAAAAAAGTTTAATATAGAGTAAAAAAAAAGTTTAATATAGAGTAAAAAAAAAGTTTAATATGGAGTTATAAAAGGTTTAATTAGAGGAAAAAAAGGTAAAAGGAGGATTTAGTCTTTTTTGTTTTATATTAATGATATAACTAGGTTATTTAATTATCCTCCTCAGTAACATATCTCACCCTCTGGGACTGCCCCCTCTCTTCCTGTTCTCTCTCTTGTAGGTGCCATATTTTATAACTGTGTGCTAAAGCCCCTCCCTGTGAGTGTTGCTATAGGTCACAGCTGTAAAATATGGCACCTACATGAGAGTAAACAGGAGCAAAGGGGGCAGTCCTAGAAGGTGACATTTTTTTACATTTATATTTCAAAATTGCATTTAGGTAAATACAATTATTATATATAAAAAAAATTCTCTAAATAGTATTTTTTTATTCTATTTGCTAACTCAGAAAAAGCATCTAAATCATAGAGGTATTTGAACAGGAATTTTAATAAAGTTGAAAACTTAACACGTCTAGCACTTGTTACATAGGGGATTACATTGGTCATTTAATTTGCCAATAGTTTAGGTAGAAATAATGGGCATACTAGATGGACTTTTGGTTATTGCCTACCGTCAAATTTATTTTTCTAGGTTACAAACTAACATTTTTATGATGAACTTCCTTTTATTTCCAGCATCACAATGTACACAGATGGAACAAGACTGGATCTATTATATCTGCCAGTATTTTCTTATAACATGCTGCATTCATTTTGCCATCAATTTTCACAAGATTTCCAGTGCCTTTAAAGCTCCCCCCACCCAAAACATCAGTGAGCCACCACCATGCTTAACAGTGGGGATGGTATTCTTTTCACTATAGGCCTTGTTGACCCCTCTCCAAACATAGCACTTATAGTTTTGACCATAAAGCTCTATTTTGGTCTCCTCACTCCAAATTACAGTGTGCCAGAAGCTGTGAGGCGTGTCAAGGTGGTGTCGGGCATATTGTAACTGGGCTTTTTTGTGGCATTGGTGCAGTAAAGGCTTCTTTCTGGCATCTCGACCATCTAGCTCATTTTTGTTCAAGTATCGCCATCTTTTTTCAGAGCAGCCTGTATTTCTCCTGAGGTTACCTGTGGGTTTCTCTTTGTATTCCAAACAACTCTTCTGGCAGTTGTGGTTGAAATCTTTCTTGGTCTACCTGACCTTGGCTTGGTATCAAGAGATGCCTGAATTTTCAACTTCTTAATAAGTGTTTGAACAGTATTGAATGGCAATTTCAAGGCTCTGGATATCTTTTTATATCCTTTTCCATCTTTATGAAGTTTCATTACATTGTTACACAGGTCTTTTGACAGTTCTTTTCTGCTCCCCATGGCTCAGTATCTAGCCTGCTCAGTGTATCCACGTGAGAGCTAACAAACTCATTGACTATTAATACACAGATGCTAATTGCAATTTAACAAAGCCATTTTAACCTGAGTGTGTCACCTTGTGTGTCTGTAACACTGTGGCTGTAGATAGATAGATAGATAGATAGATAGATAGATAGATAGATAGATAGATAGATAGACATGCACATAGATAGATAGATAGATAGATAGATAGATAGATAGATAGATAGATAGATAGATAGATAGATAGATAGATAGATACTGTATATAGATAGATAGATAGATAGATAGATAGATAGATAGATAGATAGATAGATAGACACATAGAGAGATAGATAGATAGATAGATAGATAGATAGATAGATAGATAGATAGACAGACACATAGATAGATAGACAGATAAATAGATAGATAGATAGATAGATAGATAGATAGATAGATAGATAGATAGATAGATAGATAGATAGATAGATACTGTATATAGATAGATAGATAGATAGATAGATAGATAGATAGATAGATAGATAGATAGATAGATAGACACATAGAGAGATAGATAGATAGATAGATAGATAGATAGATAGACATACACATAGATAGATAGATAGATAGATAGATAGATAGATAGATAGATAGATAGATAGACATAAACATAGAGAGATAGATAGATAGATAGATAGATAGATAGATAGATAGATAGATAGATAGATAGATACTGTATATAGATAGATAGATAGATAGATAGATAGATAGATAGATAGATAGATAGATAGATAGACATACACATAGATAGATAGATAGATAGATAGATAGATAGATAGATAGATAGATAGACATAAACATAGAGAGATAGATAGATAGATAGATAGATAGACACATAGATAGATAGATAGATAGATAGATAGATAGATAGATAGATAGATAGATAGATAGATAGATAGATAGATTGGGATTAAAACATCCATGAAATTTATTTTTTGCACCTTTCACTATTAATCCCCCTTGAGATATAATTTAATAAGGACCAACTTAATTGTCTTGAAAAGAAAATAACTGGAAAAAAAAATTATGACATTAAAAAAGAACTAAAACAGTAATGACATTTAAAATAAAAAAATAAAAAAATGTCCCTACTATATTACTTAAAGTTGTTTTTTTGTAAGGGTTAAATGTGCCTTTTTATTTACAGTACAAGTTATTATGCTACAAACTATCTTAAAAGAAAAAAGTTAAAATACAAAACTTAAATCTCAACATGGACAGTTTTGCTCACCCGCTGGCCTTCTAGTCCTGGAAGTCCTGTGGTGCCCCTGGGCCCTTCAGGTCCCTTTAGGAGAAATAGATACAGATGTTATTAATAATTGATACAAAGTTAATATAACCTGCCTATGATTCCCATACTGTGCAGTATAAGATCATGTATCCAGTGTGTTCCAGAGCTTTGACTGCCTTCCTGGGAGAAAAGCAATATATAAATGTATTGTTATCATCATTATTATTATTATAATGTACAGAAATAGCTAATACTGGCATTGAATATAAGTTACCAATCAACTTGCAGCATTATTATCAAGTATATAGTTTATTTATAATGCGCTGACATATTCCGTAGCGCTGCACATAAATTAGGTTCAGACAATGATAAATACAGATTAACATTGAGCTAGGAATCCAATGTCCATGGTGAATTCCCAAAGTACTTAGGATAGAACTTGCAGACTTACAATCTAAGGGATAGTGAGTGGTAAAAGAGGGAGAGAGGTGATAAGTGTGTACGGGTGGGGTTTAAAATGTTTTGAGGCAGGAGGATAATCTGGTGGAGCGAGGCAAGGAGTTCCAGAGACTAGGGGCAGCACAAGAAGTCCTAGAGGCGGGAGTGAGAGGAGGTGACAAGAGTTGTAGAAAGAAGAAGGTCATTAACAGAACGAAGAGGGCGGGTGGGGAGTATTTGGAGATGAGAGCAGAGATGTAAGGGGGAGCATTATTGTTGAGGGCTTTGTAAGTTAGGGTCCTGATTTTAAATGTTATTCTTGAGGCTAAGGGAAGCCAGTGGAGTGATTGACAGAGAGGTGATGCCGACACTGAACGTTGTGTACGGAAGGTGAGTCTAGCAGAGGCATTCATAATGGATTGAAGTGGAGATAGTTGGGTGGTGGGTAGGCCAGCAAGAAGCAAGATGCAGTAGTCTAGTCGAGAGATGATGAGAGAGTATACAAGGATTTTAGTTGTGTCTTGTGTAAGATATTGACAAATTCTGGAGATGTTTTTTTAGATGGAGAAGACAAGATTTAGTTAGTGATTGTATGTGAGGGATGAAAGACAGAGCGGGGTCCAGTAGAACTCCAAGACAACGGGCTTGGGAGGAGAGGTGATGATGTCTTCGTTGACAGTGGGAGAGATGTGAGGAATTGACACTGTGGGAGAGGGAGGGAAGATAAGGAGTTCAGTTTTAGACATGTTGAGTTTGAGATGGTGGGCGGACATCCAAGAGGATATGCTAGAGAGGCAGTTGGAGACGTGTGTTAGAAGAGAGGGGGATAGATCTGGTGCGGAGAGGTAGATTTGGGTGTCATCTGCATAGAGATGATAATGAAGCCCAAAAGAGTTTATGAGGGTACCAAGTGAGGAAGTGTAGATGGAGAAGATGAGGGGACCAAGGACAGATCCTTGGGGTACACCAACAGACAGGGGGTGAGGAGAAGAAGAGGTGTCAGAGTAAGGGAGAGGTTGAAAATATGTGTGAGAGCTGGGATTAGTGTGGTAGAGAAGGGAGATATGAGCTAAGATGGAATAGGATCCTGAGGACAGGTAGTGAGGTGAGTGGATGATAGCAGTTTGGAGACTTCATCCTCTGTCGCCGGCTCAAAGCAATTCAAAGTGGCAGTGGGATTGGGGAAGGGAGAAGACTGAGTGTTGTTGGTTAGTTGAGAGGGTGGAGTGTGTAAACCACTCAGAGATGAGAGTTCATTGCGGATGTTTTTCATTTTATGGATAAAATGGTTGGCAAAGTCTTCAGGAGGAAGGGATGGGAGGAGGTGGAGGGCAAAGGAGAGTATTGAAAGTGGCAAACAGACACTTGGGGTTAGAGGACAGAGTTGATATTAGTGTTGTAAAGTACTGCTGTTTGGCAAGGTTAAGGGTGGAGGAATAGGAGCGTAACATAAATTTGTAGTGGAGGAAATCTGCTGAAGTGCGTGATTTCCTACATAGGGAGCACCTCTGGATGTATCGTGTTTGTGTAGTGTGCCATGGTTCTGGATGAGAGTGAGGGCATCTGCGTGTGGATATGGGGGCCAGAGTGTCAAGGGTGGAAGAGAGAGTAGAGTTGTAGAGTGAGGTGGCAGTGTCAGGGCCATGGCTTTGGGAGAAGGGGGAGGAGAAGAGACACAGGGAAGGAGGAAAGACCCAGGGGAGGAGGGGGAAATACAGGGGAGGGCAAAGAGACACAGGGGAGGGGGCCAAGAGACACAAGGTAGGGGGCAGAGACACAGGGGAGGAGGGCAGATATACAGGGGACAGGGGGAAAAACAGGGTAGGGAGTGGGGGGAAGAGACACAGGGGACACAGGAGAGGGGGACAGATACACGGGGGAGACACACTGGAGAGGAGGGAGACGAGACATGGGGAAAAAGGTACAGGGGTAGTGGAAGAGATACAGGGGAGAGAGTGGGGGGAAGAGACACAGGGGAGGAAGGAGAAGGGGAAGAGACACAGGGGAGGGAGGGGGGAAGAGACACAGGTGAGGGGGCAGAGACATAGGGGGGGACACACTGGAGAGGGGGTAGAAGAGACATGGGAGATAGGGATACAGGTGAGGGGGGAAGAGATACAGGGGAGAGAGTGGGGGAAGAGACACAGGGAAGGTGGGAGACACAAGAGTGGGGGAGACACAAGGCAGGTAGAGGGGGAGGAAAGAGACAGAGGGGGAAAGGGGGAGGGAAGAGACACAGGGGAGGGGGGTGGGAAAAAAATACCTTGGCATTTATGACGGGCAAAAAACTAGTATATATAGTATATATATATATATATTAAGTCTGTGAGTTTTCAGTCTTGAATGCGCTTTGGAGAAAGCACTTTGGACACTGGATTCTTTGCTTAAAGACGGGACCCTCCATCATTTGCAATGTGTTAATATTGCTATTGTTTTGCAGTGATTGTAACCCATGTATAGCGCTATGGAATATGTCAGTGTGTTAAAAAATTATAATAATAATACTCATAATAATATATATAGCTTTGGTTGTAGAGATATTATTTTAACAAATATAAGTATAAATATCACTTTGCATATATTACAAAAACTTGCAAGCAGCTCCATTGGGCAACTCCATTAGGAATACGAGCCAAAAAGGCCAAATCCGCATTTTAACATTGTTTTATCTTGCAAGCAGAATATGTTAAGGGAACCAATAGTTTCACATTAGAATAATTCCTTTGCACACTCTCCTATTCTGTTTTAGTAACTTACAGGAGGTCCAGCAGGTCCGATGGTGCCTGGTGGTCCACGGGGGCCAGGCATTCCCTACAAAGAACCAAATAGCAATGAATTATTAGCTGAACAGGTCTATATACAAGTATAAACTAAATGATCATGGCTTGAAATATACTCAGATGGAAAACTACTTGTATAGAAAATTTAACAATCTTTGCTTTTCTTTAGGTGCTTAGTAAATTCCCTTACAGTCTAATAAGATAACTGTTACAGTGACAAATTATTTATTAAAATAAATATTTTATTAATTTATATTGAAATTGTAAACTTATTCAAAACATTTCAAGAAGATCAATGCACCTGAATATATTGCAAACTATTTAATAGTGAAGAAAAATCATAATTATAAAGAAATAACTTACTTGTTCTCCCTTCAACCCTTCCATTTGCACCTAAAATAAGGGAAATATAATTAAGTCAAAACATTTGAGCTGTGTTACATTAAAGGGACATGGAAGGTTTATGGATTTTAGTAGGAATATAATATATCTGTGTATTTATATTTAGTTTTAGGTATATTATTTTATTTAGACGTACTTATAAGCTCAGTTTGTATACATACAATCTTAAAAGTAGTTCCTAATTAGCTTCTCCCCTTTGCACCTCGTGAAGACAGGGGTTGCACAATCTCATAGTAACCAATCCCTGACAACATTCTGGAACATGCTACTTGAGAGAAGTCACTGACAGGCTATTTGAAACACTGCACTTCACAGTCTGAGTATTCATGAGCTGCATGAGCTACAGGGGACAGATCCAAACTCGTACAAATTCTGTGACTTTAGTGAAATCCAGGAAACTTTCATCTCCCTTTAAACTGGCACGGACACTATTTTTTTATCCAATATGGTGAACTGGAACATGGACCTGCTTTGGGAGATCTACTTTGGGAATCTAGATTCATTAAGATGTGACACAGTAACAAAGCGTGAATATGGGTATCTTTCTCGGCTTTGTTACCATGTTTTATCTTAGAAATACAAATTGATACATTATTATATTACAATTGTATTGTGTTATAGGAGATCAAATTGCTACATTAGACCTTGTTCCATAAAAATAAAAACACATAAGCAGGCACCAATGTAAAAACACTGTTGTACCTGGCTCTGATTGGCCACAAATAATTAGGAATTTTATGCTAATTTATAGCCTTAAATTGCGATTTGGCCAATTGAATAGGGCTCTATATAGGCACAGAGCATATTTTATTTACAGAAGTTTTTAATTAGTGATCTTCTATCCAAAAGCGAGGTCTTAACTAAAAACTTCTGCAAAAATAATATGCTCTGTGCTTATATAGAGCCCTATTCAATTGGCCGAATTGCACTTTAATAAGGCTGTTAGCTTGGATTTTCAGGGACGTTCCTTCTCAAAATGACCTGCCTGAAAACTGAAGAAATTTTGCAAATTTTGGGGTAAGTTTACTATGTTTATTTTGGTATTTTTTCATGCAAAAAAGTTTTCATACACTACTGATTCTCCTCTATAAAATGATGATAAGCCATGAAACTTCCATCTACCTTTAATGCTGGTGAGGGTCTCACAAGGCCTTGTATGCCATTATTATAATAAGGAAACCTAGTGGATCTAGTAAGACTCAGCAAGACCTCTGGTAATCTTATCTCACCCAGTAGACCCCTCTTCTCTCATATAAATGCATCTTGCCCAGGGTCTATTCTCTTATCTCCACTGATAAGAAATCCTGAGATATTTGAAATTACTTGGGAAAAGTTATTTAAAAACATTAATTGCACCGCAACTGGGTGCTCAACCAAATGGCTAATAAATTCCTTACAACATTGCCAGGTAATCCAGGGGGTCCGGCTTCTCCTTTTGCACCCTATAAAGAGAGGAAATTGTACATTTTTATAAACTTGACATATTGTAGATATAATTACACTGATGATACCGTAACTAAAGTGCAAATATTTCAAATTGTTTTAGGAAGGAAAACATTCCCGTATCTCCACACATTTCAAATGGATGAACAATAAATTATACAGTATACCAGGGGTGGGCAAGTTCGGTCCTGGAGGACCACACAGAGGCCAGCATTTGAGGATATCCCTGCAACGTACGCTTCTTCACTCAGCCTGATGCACAGAAAGGAAATTCTCAAATCCAGGCCTAGTGTTTGGCTCTTCAGAACTGAACTTGCCTACCCCTGTCCTAGACTGACCCAGAATATATCAGCATAAAATTAATTAGATTGCCACTATAAAGGTTGGCCCTTAAAGGGATATGGAAGGTTTCTAGATTTTACTAGGTATGTTTTATACCTATATATTTATTCACTTGTATGTACTTTGTTTTATTAAAAAGCAATTAAAAGCTCTGTTTTTACTGCCTAAAATCAAACAAATAGTCCCTGTATATATCTGCCCTCTGTAGCGTAAGAATACACAGATTCTGTATGACTGGATGTGTAGAGTAGTGTCCTAACCTATCTTTAACTTGTTTTCTGGGATGTGGTTAGGACACAACATTGTATATCCCTACGTAGTCTGTGTCTGCATGAGCTGCAGTGGACAGACCCATACAGGGACTATTTGTTTGATTTTAGGTAGTAAAAACAGAGCTTATTAGCACTTCTTAAAAAAAGAAAGTACATAAAATACACAGGTATTGTTATATATTGAGTAAATTCCAGAAACCTTCTGTACTCCTTTAAATGTGGTACTTACCTTCAAAAGAGGGACATTAAGAAAGCTAACAGGGACAAGGGGACTTCCCTTGAAAAGAGGGTCTGACCCTCCAAAAAAAAGAATAAGTTGGGATGTATGAGTTCCAGTACTAAACTACTGCTTCTCACTTACCGTTCCTCCTTTAGATCCCTGCAGACCAGGCAACCCAACGCTTCCTTTAGGACCCTGTAATTAAATATATATTTGTTATAGATTGATTACATTCTGGTGACAGCAAGTACTAATGTGTACTAATGCAATACTAATGTAGGAACCATTGTTTGTTTTTTATTTATCAATTTATACTAATTGATGCACTGTAATATAATACAATATGTACCAACTATTAAAGTACCAAGCTGTTGAAATTAAAGTGCATGCATAATTATTGTTATTAGTTATATTTTTAAGCTCATATCTTTATAGGTTTCTGACTGTCACTCTGTGCCGATTAGCTCTGCCGCTACTGTATAATTAGAGCAGGGGCAGCTGTAGCAGACTTCCTGCCGCGTGCTGTGGTGTAGACCAGGCCTCAGATTTACTCCTGTCCCGCCCCTAATTATGCAAAAGGGGCAGAGCTAAGTAGCATAGAGCATTTGACAGAAACATATAAAGGCAAGAGCTTTAAAGTATAACTACTAGCATTACAAAGTTTAAACTTTAAGAAACCACTTTCTCTCTCTTTTTGTAAAGAAGAAATTATCTAATCAGAATACATTAGATGTGTAGATATTTAAGTGGTAACTGGAGAGTGACCAAGGTTTTTACAATTCTGTTAAGTAGGTGGAGTATCATTTTAATTTAATAATAAGCTAGTCTTGACCATACAGTTTCATAGTCGGGGTAAGTTGGCTGACTCCCTACTAGCTTGAATCACTCAAGGAGATTTACTAAAATTGATTAAATGAGCAGTAATAGACTGCAGTCTATCAAAGCAGATCCCTTCATGGTATTCAATACATTAATGTATTAAAATAAAGTCCACTATACACTTACTAATTTTTACATTGCATTGGTAGTGATTGCAATTTCACCTGTGCCTTGATGATGGTGAAGGAAATTTTTGTAAATAATTTAGTCATTTCACTTCTTCGCTTTGATAAGCAGAAAAGTTATCAGTAATGTTTACTATTGAATTATGTTTGTTATATGTTGATTGATTCCTATTTTGATAGTATAAGAAATATAATTCAATCAATATAGATATTTCAAACTTGCTGCTTCTATTAAAATAGGAATCATACTCATTGTTTTTGCATATACAGTAAAATCCCACCTAACCAACTGGCACTCTCAAGCAACCGGCACCGGCATTAATTCCCCGTTCTACAGAAACTCCCGCTAAACCGGCATAACCGGCACTATCCGGCAGTTTGAGACTGCCAAAAAAAAATACTAACTTTTTTTCTAAATGTTTTTTTTTTTTTTGCCTAAATGGCCCAGTTAAGGTGCTAATGCCTTTTTAAATGTATTTTGATGGATTTTTGGGGGTTTAAGGGCCGTTTAGACCCATTTTTTCGAGGACTCTCGATTAACCGGCAACTACACTTATCCAGCAATAGGGAGTCCCCGTGAGTGCCGGATAACAGGGTCGAGGAAAATAAATAGTTATGGGTGATTCCTATTTTAATAGTATAATAAATAATTCAATAGTTTTAAATATTTTGACCTTGCTACTTCTATGAAAATAGGAATCATGTTGATTAATTCAATAATATACATTCTCTTTTTTTCTACATATATCAATGCAAATAAATAATTATGAGTGATTCCTATTTTAATAGTATAATAACTATATTCAATAATTATAAATATGTTGACCTTGCTGCTTCTATTAAATAGGAATAATGCTGAATAAATCAATAAAATACATACTCAAATATGCAATGTTAGATAACAACATCACAGAGTGCGGAGAGCAGAGAAATGCCTTAGTAAATACTGTAATGGTGATTTTTCCTAATGATTTACATAAAAATACTCTCCTAGCAGGCTCATAAAATGCAAATAATAAACCATAATTGCCCCAATGGTATAGTGAATGTCATCCATGATCCTTTGCTTTATAAATATATTTATGTAACTTACTTCTTTCCCTTCTGACCCAGGTTTTCCAGGAAACCCATCAAGGCCACGTTCACCCTATTAAAAAAAATATACATATTAGGTCAATAATTACAGATACCGCAAGCAAACAAAATATGACTGAGAAATAAGGACTCTCAAAATTTAACATTATTCATAGGAACAGTTTTTAATTAGATTTACAGAGCATTACATTTTTGGTTATGCTTGATACTTATTAAATTGTATTTAATAAAAATAATCACAATATTAAGTATGGACATAGCACTGAAATATTAAAACAAGATTAAATACCAACTAATAAAACATTTAAAATTCCTATTTTTCCCATACACAGATGTTACATCAGACAGAGTGTGTTCCCTGTAGAACTTTGTAAATCGGAGACTGAGAACTTATCAATTACGGATAAAAGTGTGGTATCTTATACTGATAACAATCGCTGTTAAGTTGAAAGAAAGTAACACGATTAATGATAAAGTTTAGCACATCTATATTTGGACTGTGCTAAATCAAAACAGTTCTGTCCACCACAAACATTGCAACAGATTGTGATAGGAGGAAAATGAATCACTGAGGGCCTCATTCTATTAAGGCTGTAAAATGGCCGCAAAACTGCGATTCCTTGCGGCCAGTTTACGGAGCTACAGCTACGCTGCTATTCAAATGGACTGCCCCGCAAGGAGGTCCCCCTTACCGCGGATCTTAAACAACACAATCGGCCGCAAGCAATTCCCACGCAGCCGTTGCGGGTCTGATGTGCTCCAAGCCCGTGGGACTCTGACACGGAAATTGAACATGAATTAGAAATAAAAATGATTTTCAGATTTGAGTGTTGGGGAATGTTGCGCTCTGAATTCTAACACCTCCAATCACTTTCACGTCTCATCAAAGTGCAGGATGGCTTTATTATGTGCTTAATTGGTGCTGCGATTTCTAAGTAAGAGCCTTGCGGGACCGTTTTGGTGTAAGTCAGCTCAGTTTTAGAGAATTGCTTGATGGAAGGGTTTGCGTAGCATTTGAATAGCGACCTTGGCTTTCTTGTGGCCGCAACTCTTGTGGCCACTTAAGATCAAAGGCTTTGACGGAAGTAAGCTCATCGCAAGCGACCTCAGCTCGACGTTCGCAAGCCGCCCGGAGACCGCAAATTGAATAGCGACGTAGCCTGCGGCCTCCCCTTGCGGCCTCACAGCTCTTATGGCCCTTAATAGAATGAGGCCCTGAGTCACTGAAAATGGGATACCCTTTTCTTACATTACTCTAGTTTACAGAGTATATTAAAGTGTCTCTTTAAGTGACATAAAAACTGGAATTTCTTGCAAGAACATTAAGTCCAAATGTCACGGAGCAGCATTTTGGGCTATATTCCACTTCATTGTCCTTTATAGATATATATATATTCTTTCCTATGCGTATAGAAGTTCTGTTGCTGCATTATAGGGGCATAGGCCAGATTCGCTAAGCTTCACAAGGACTTGCTAAGGTTAGTAAATCTTGGAGACTGTCAAAAAATGTCAACAATTGTCAAATAAACTATTTTTTTTCAGATTCGTATACTTAAAGAAATAAGGAAAACTGCATATTATTTTATAAGTGCATGAGGAATTATTAAAATTTGTTTTTAAACTGATGTCAGATAAGCACCAATAGGTCCATATGATATATCCATTATATCTACTTAAACAACCTCAGGCACTTTAATTCAATATCAAAAACAGGGAACCTTCCATATCCCTTTAACCCTAGTGTGAGGTTAATCCATGTACATTCCTCCTGTGTATAACACAGAGCATGGGTTCCCTGGTGGTACAGTGGTTAGGATTTGTTGCTTTCACCGCTGCGACCTGGGTTTGATTCCAGTCAGGAAACAAAGAGGTCACACCATACTAAACTCAAGCAGGGTTGGCCTGGTTAGTACTTGGATGGGAGACCACCTAGGAATACCAGGAGCTGTATGCTGTGACCAACTGGAATAGGAACTGGCAACCCTCTCCAGTATCTCTGCCATGAATGCCAAGTGGATCAGCATGGTGTGTTACGTCCATGAGGTCATTGAGAGTTGGACATGACTGAACGACACAAATAATATTGAACAGGAGCTTTATAAATAAACTTTAATAGAATAATAATAATCACAACCTGTTGATAAAAAGGACATGGAAGGATTCTGGATTTCACTAGGAATATAATATCCCTGTGTATTTGTATTTACCTTTATGTACTTTATTTTAAAATTATACAAGTCTGCCCTCTGTGGCTCCTGCAGCTCATGAATACACAGACTGTGACGTGCAGTGTTTGAAATTAACCAGTCCATGAATTCTCTCACGTAGGATGTTGAGGAATGTTGCCACTGATTGGTTACTATGAGACAGAGCAACCCCTGTACTAGAAGTACACTGTCTTCATGAGCTGCAGATTAGAGAAACCATTGATAAACTATGTGTATGATTTTAGGCAGAAAAAAACAGAGCTTGTAAATAAATACACATATATATTACATTCCTAGTGAAATCCAGAAACCTTCTATGTCCCTTTAAAGAGGAAGGCCCCCTGATCCAGGGGCGGAGCTAGATAATAGAGAGTCCCAGTGCCCAAAAAAACTGGGGCCCTTGCCCCATATGGGGGCTGTAATGTTTTTTGGCGCTAGACCCCCCCCACCTTGGTACCAACTCACTCAGTGCCCCTCCCCAAGACCCATTCCCATTGCTACCCTCCCTAAGACTCTTTCCCATAACAGCACCCCTCCCCAAGACCCTTTCCCATAGCTACTCCTCCCAAGACCCAATTCCATAACTGGGCCCCCCTCAGATGAGGGCCCTGGTGCATTGCACCACAAGCACCATTGAACAGAAACTTTTATAAGAAAGAGGGCACTTAGGTGGTCTGGGCATGTGCAAGGTTTATGAAAGGAGATCTTTATATGCCATGTAAAAGAGTTTGTTCAATGAGCTGGTAAAATGACCTAGGCGCTAATACACATATAAATACATGTAATATCAGTATTTGAGCTTGAAAATTGGTTATTTAAAGCATAAATTATCTATATATAACCTCTAACTTTTTTTATCTAGGGTCAATAATCAATTCTCCTTGTGGGGGTGATAAAGAAAAAGGTGAATGCCCAGTTGAATAAATAATAATAATAGTTGCATAGACTTATATTTGTTACATTATTATCATTATTCTAATCTTTACCAGCTACTTGTAAGCTCTTGCATTTGTGCATCTCCCCAATAAATACCCTGTGCAGCCTGTGATTGGATGAGACAGCCAAACCCTTTGTACATATTGTATGAGATTGGGATTAGGGAGAAGAAAAGACGTATAAAATGCAGCTTTAGCTCAGGGATAAAAAGTAATCTTTTGATACTTTTATACAATTCTGCTTATATTTAAGTTGCCGTGTAATATAAAAGTTATGGTTCAGGTTCTATTCTTAGAGCAGAAAACGAATTCCTGACCTTCCTGATGTGCGATCGCACAATAAAAAGAAATATATTACCAGTCCAAGACATCATCTGTCCTATCCTTGCCCTATTCTTACACTCTTTCTTTAAGGTGTCTTTCTATTCATTCAAATAGTGATTGAAGTGGCAACACCTCCTCACATCCACATTACCAGGATCACAGGAGCTTTTACACTGATGGAATTGGCTCTCAATTCATTCTTTTTGGATGGCAGAGTTTGCAGCAATTTATTTACCTGCTGAATGATACTAGAGAAAAAAATCTGGTATATCCAGATCAGCGAGCCACAGCCGTACAACTCAGTTTAGTATCTGAAAACCAATTATAGAAGAACTTACAAAAACATGACTCGTGGATATAAAAGGGAATTTAATGGGCCCACAAATGGCAAAAGTTGAACCACAAGTTAATGGAGGTCTTGCAAAGGGCCTAATGACATGTATGGAGAACTGTAAATGCAAAAATAACCACACTACTGTACATTAATTAAAACGGAAAGTGATGTTAGGTCTTAAAATTAATAGCACAACATTCTCAAGCTCGCAAATCGGCCCCCAAAAATACTTTATTTCATGTTTATTTTTCCGTGTTATATCAATCCCGGCCATCAATGTGTTAATATATATAATGGAACTCGCATGGACTAGAATATCATATTTACGGCTTTATCATTATTGCATTATATCTGGAATGTGGGTCCGATCGTAGCTCATAATTCAAGCCTGTACGACTTTGAAACCCAACCACCATTTTTCATTGAAGTCCTACGGGCTTGAACATGATCGCTGATGCCAGGCTGTAACTCGCGGTTAGAAACAGCCAATGGAATCTGGGTCCGATCGTGACACGTGGTGCATAGACAAACACTGACTATTAGAAGTTAGTTTAATTGGTGCTTTTTATTTAACTGGACCATAAAAGACAATGGTTATCTTCATATTACTGCTTGTGACTTTTATAGCTGTGTGTGCATGGTCTGGATAGAGGGGTCTCTATGTATAAGGATTTGCACATTGTATAGCTGTGCGCATAATTATATATATAAGGACTATGAGCCTCATTCAATATGGGGCTCGCAACTCGATCGCAGACAACCAAATGCCTGCGATTGAGTTGGGGCCTCCCGCTGCTCGACTTTTGCGATGCTATTCAATTGGCCGGGCTTGCAAGTTAGGGGCCGATAGCGAAAATCGGAAACCATTGCCATCGGACGTAGCATTTGCAGGCTTGAACATGTTACAGGAGTAAGCCTGTATCTCCCAATGCAGAAACAGCCAATGGAAACAGAGATTGTCATCATGACCAACCTCGAAGCACATAACTCGTAAGTGAAGGCCGTAGGACTTTGAAATCCAACCTCCATTTTTAAAAATGGAGGTTGGATTTCAAAGTTCTACGGGCTTGGAGGTTGAAGCCCGTAGGACTTCACATTGAATATGCCTTAAATTGTCTTACAGACTCCCTGCCTCTCCCACTGTGCTGTGTGTGTTTGTGTGAGTCAGGTTGCAAGTTAATTTGAGGCATATTTGCCATTTTTTTCACGATCGAAAATCGCCTAAGCAAAGGAAAAAAATGGCTGCCGAAAAAACCCAAAACAACGAAAACGAGGCTCAAAAATTAAAAAAATAGCCCTAAGCAGTAACACTTAATCCAAGCCACTACCATTTAACACAAGGCAGTAACACTCAAGCGCAGGGCCTATAAACTACACAGGGGGAGAAGCTTGCAATGAGAGCCAAAGGCGCTCATTGCGCGCCACGCGATGAGTGCTGAAGGTGCTCAGAGGGCCCATAGCCTTGAACTGTGTGGCAAACAGCATTGCTAGCCTTACACTTATACAGTAGACGGAGTGGGAGGCTCGCAATGAGTGCCAAAGGTGCTCAGCAAGGGTCTTGAGATGAGCGCAAACATTTTATTCTCGTCATTTTTGATGGGCAATTAGCTAGTATATATATATATATATAATGGTCCTTAAGAGCACTTATAACAGCATCTGTTTTGGGGATACTTCCCCTTTAAAGGTTATTGGACTTCACTAGGAATATAATAAATGTGTGCATCTATTTACTTTTATGTACTTTATTTTACTAAGAAGTGCTTAAAAGTTCTGTTTTTTGCCTGAGATCATACAATATGTAACTTTCTGTGTCTGCATTCATCCAGCTCATGAATACATAGACTCTGAAGTCCAGTGTTTCTAATTAGCATGTTAGTGATCTCTCTCAATTAGCATGTTAGTGATCTCTCTCAATTAGCATGTTCAGAATGTTGCCACTGATTTGTTACTATAACACAATACAACCCCTGTACTTAGAAGTACACTATGTTCATGAGCGGCAGAGGGTAGAAAAAAACAGAGAGCTTTTCTAACTTCTTAATAAAATAAAATAGATGAAAGTAATTAGATACACCTTCCATATCCCTTTAAGTACTCAGGATTTCGCATTGTATTATATTCTCTCTGCCGCTGGTGTTTTATTACTAATAATATAAAATACAATATATTCCAAATAACTGCTGACACAAACTGAACATTTCTTTTCACAGCAGGACTGAAATGGAGAAGAGAAAAAAGATTAAAGAAAACTATTGGCAGGTTCATGTCCCCATCTTCAAAAGGTAGGACGCTATATCGTTTTATTAGGCAATTCAGAGAGGAAAATGATGGTGTAAATCTGTATTTCTATACTCTAAAAAACATTGCAAAAATATACGTAGAACTCATCAAAAATGGTATATGCCAGACATTTGTGGAATTGAATAACTATAGACACAGAACTTCTACCTTTTATATCACAATTTAAGAAGACATTTTACACATTAGAAAACATTTTTTTTCATTAAATATCAGATTGGACGATTACATACTGAAACTTTCAACAGAACAAAAATGTCAAATATCTAAGGACTGCCCACTTAAAATTTTCAGTGTGGGCG
This sequence comes from Discoglossus pictus, assembly GCA_027410445.1. Lineage (NCBI taxonomy): Eukaryota > Metazoa > Chordata > Amphibia > Anura > Alytidae > Discoglossus > Discoglossus pictus. The sequence continues at coordinate 20,593,396 of CM050166.1, read as the reverse complement.
TGTCCGATACAGCCAATGACATCCTGCACCAGCTGGGTTATTGAGTTCTATGTGGTAATTAATAATTGTATTTGTCTAGAGCAGTTTTTAAACCATGTTTTAACCAAAGATATATCAGCAACACAACCGTGGGAGAATAATATAAAAAGTGCATTGTGTTGTTTTAGTGATAATATGGAAGTACACAAGGCAATAAACTGGAATAAAGTCAATAAAAATTGTAAACGTTTTTTGCTTTGCACGGAGACAGGGAGATAATAGAGACAGATTATATATTTTTTTCTGTGTATTTTTTATGAAACTGATACAGTTTATTCTGAATTGTAATAAATGTAGCTCAAAAGACAGTTGTAATACATCTGTGAATGCCGTCAGTGACAGTCCGCTTCATGCCTTCTAACAAAATGTAACATTTATTTTATTTCTTTTACGCACAATTTGCTTTGACAATTAAATAAAATGGAACCATGATAGAGACTGCTGTGCTTATATATATATATATATATATATATATATATATATATATATATAAATATGACAGTACCATATGTTATGTTCAATTGTCTGTTCTGGCTCTCTCTGTACAGCTTCCCCCTTCTCTGTGCACCCTCTCTCTGAGCTGTACCTTACTCTCTTTGAGTTGTCCCTCTCTCTCTCTCTCTGCACACTCTCTTTATCTCTCTGTGCACACTCTCTCTCTGTGTACCCTCTCTCTGCACGCTGTGTGCTGTCTCTCTACTTCCCCCTCTTCCTCTCCTCTCTCTCCCTCCCTCTCTCTCTCCCTCCCTCTCTCTCCCTCACTCTCTCTCTCTCCCTCCCTTTCTCTCTAGCTCTGTCTCCCTCCCTTTCTGTCTGCCTCCCTCCTTCTCACTCCCTCATCTCTCTCTCTCTTCCTCCCTCTCTTTTTCTGCCTCCCGATCTCTCCCCCCTTCTCTCTCCCTCTTCACTCTCTCTCCCTCCCACTCAATCTTCTCTCTCTGCCTGCCTCCCTCTCTTTCTCTCTGCCTCTCTCTCTCCCACTCCCTCCTTTCCCTCTCTCTCTCTCCCTCCCACTCCCTCCTCTCTCTCTGCCTCTCTCTCTCTCCCACTCCCTCCTCTCACTGCCTCCCTCCCTTTATCTCTGTATCTCTCCCTCCCACTCACTCCTTTCTCTGTGCCTCCCACTCCCTTCTCTCTCTGCCTCCCTCTCTTTCTCTCTGCCTCTCCCCCTTTCTCTCTCCCTCCCACTCCCTCCTCTCTCTCAGCCTCCCTCCCTTTCTCTTTACCTCTCTCCGTCCCACTCCCTCCTCTCTCTCTTCCTCCCTCCATTTCTCTCTGCCTGTCTCCCTCCTCTCTCTCTCCTTCCCACACCCTCCGCTCTCCCTCCTTACCACTTCCTCCTCTCTCTCCGCCTCCCTCCCACTCCCACCTCTCTCTCTGCCTCCCTCCCTTTCTCTCTGCCTCCCTCTCTCCCACTACCTCCTCTCTCTGCTTCCCTCCCTTTCTCGCTCTCTCCCTCCCACTACCTCCTCTCTCTCTCTGCCTTTCCCCTCCCTCTCTCTACCTCCCTTCCTCCCTTTCTCTCTGCCCCCCCCCCACTACCTCCTCTCTATCTCTGCCTCTCCCCTCCCTCTCTCTGCCTCCCTCTCTCCCTCCCCCCCCCCCCCCCCCCACTACCTCCTCTCTCTCTCTGCCAGCAATCATTCAAAATGCCTAGAATTCAGTTAATTTCTGATCAATTTTAAAAGTGTAAATAACTTTTCCACATGATGAGCCTCTTTCTCAGTTTTGGTGAGTTATACATCCCCTTTAAAGGCACATGGAAGTTTTCTGTATCTCCCAAGGTATATAATATGCCTGTGTATCTATTTACTTTTGTGTACTTTATTTTCTTAGGAAATGCTTTAAAGCTCTATTTTACTGCCTATGTAATTCAATTTGTGCCTGCCTGTGCCTGCCCACTGTAGCTCATGCAGCTCATGAATACACAGACTGACGTGCAGTATCTCAAAATTAGCTAATCAGAGACCTCTCTCAAGCAGCACATTGCAGAATGTTATCACTGATTGGTTACTATGCAGCACTGCACACCCTTAGTACAGTGTCCTCATGAGCCACAGAGGGGAGAAACCAATTAGGAACTGATTATAAGATTGTAGACAATAATATCAGAACTTATAATAAATAATGTTGCTGTTGCGTCGTTCAGTTGTGCTCGACCCTCCGTGACCTCTTGGACCTTAACACACCAAGCACATCTTTATGTCCATGGTCATGCTGATCCACTTGGTATTCATGGTAGAGATACTAGAGCGGGGTTACTAGTTCCTTTTCCAGTGGGCCGCAGCATACAGCTCTGGGTATTCCAAGGTGGTCTCCCATCCAAGTAATGACCAGGCCCAACCCTGAATGGCTTCAGGGTGGTGTGACGTCTTGGTTCCCAGACTAGAATCAAACCCAGGTCACAACAGTGAAAGCACTGAATCCTAACCACTGTACCATCAAGGAACCTGCACTGGACCACCATGAAACCCTATATGTCTACTATATAGATAATATTGCAACATCCTGAAACCTTCCATATCCCTTTAAGCCTAACTTCATCACACACATGCACATAGTATGTAACAATCACTATACCAGTAACAAATATGGCCATTGCAACCACACTACAATCCCAGCCAGAAACAAACATGGCTGCCGGAATCACACTACACACAAACAGTACAGCAGGCTGCTTTATAGAGAAAAATAACTTGTTAAAATTATGTATCAACATATATTTAGAAAGAAAAATCTACAGTATACATTGAAACAATGTGATAAACACTAACATTTAAATAGTTCTCACTGTAATTCTCCTGTTCGCCAGCAGGGTGCAGTAGTGATCCGCATTTGTTGTTATTTATTACACAGTAATCTGTTTTTATTGCATACGACTGGTTAATGTAACAATTAAATATATTAATAACTTTGTAAAGTAACTGGTCCAAAGGACTGTCTATGCAAAGCAGTGCACTATTATTAATGCTTTTAATCTTCCTAATTACATCAAGAGAAAAAATCATTGGAGATACAAATATGACGTTAATTCATATATGTATCCCCCATGTGCGATTACCACTCCATGTGCTCGCCTTATTACATGTTCATCCCAGGATTACAACAAACCTATTATATATATATATATATATATATATATATATATATATATATATATATATATATATATATAATATATATATATATACACACACACACATATACACACGCACCTATCTATCTATCTATCTATTTATCTACAGTGGATATAAAAAGTCTACACACCCCTGTTAAAATGTCAGGTTTCTGTGCTGTAAAAAAATGAGACAAAGATAAATCATTTCAGAACTTTTTCCACCTTTAATGTGACCTATAAACTGTACAACTTAATTGAAAAACAAACTGAAATCTTTTAGATGGAGGGAAGAAAAAGAAAAAAGAAAAATAATGTGGTTGCATAAGTCTGCACACCCTCTTATAACTGGGGATGTAGCTGTGTTCAGAATTAAGCAATCACATTCCAAATCGTGTTAAATAGTCAGCATACACCTGCCATCATTTAAAGTGCCTCTGATTAACCCCAAATAAAGTTCAGCTGCTCTAGTTGGTCTTTCCTAAAATTTTCTTAGTCGCATCCCACAGCAAAAGCCATGGCCAACAGAGAGCTTCCAAAGCATCAGAGGGGTCTCATTGTTAAAAAGTATCAGTCAGGAGAAGGGTACAAAAGACTTTCCAAGGCATTAGATATACCATGGAACACAGTGAAGACAGTCATCAAGTGGAGAAAATATGGCACAACAGTGAGTTGTCCAGTTTATAGGTCACATTAAAGGTGGAAAAAGTTCTGAAATGATGTATCTTTGTCTCATTTTTTTACAGCACAGAAACCTGACATTTTAACAGGGGTGTGTAGACTTTTTATATCTATCTATCTATCTATATATTGTCGCTATATTATGAATAATTTTGTCCAATAAAAAAGGTCACTATATACTGCAATACTCCGATTATTCATCTATATAGGGTTGGATTATACACAAGTTAGGAATCCCACCCACGTACAGCCGTTTCAAGGTTACTGCCTCTCATCAGTGTGGGGCCGGATCCTTAGCTTGTGTAGTAGATTTTGTGGGGAGAAATTTTACCACAAGCACAGTAGTGTATATATATATATATATATATATATATATATATATATATATATATATAGAGAGAGAGAGAGATAGATATATATATATATATATATATATATATATATATATAGTAAATAGTAAATTTGTGCTCACATTTGAATGTCTAAAAAAAGTAATAAAAAACTTGCATTGTGCCCAGAATTCCAAGAAATACAGTTATTATTAGACTTCTCAGAATTCTTGCCATGAAAGAAGTTTAACTTTTTTAGACATTCAGATGTGAGCACAAATGTACTATATATATATACAATCATTTATAATATGATGGGCAAAAGAGCGATAGTAGCCCCCACCGTACAGTAGTACAGTAAATAAATAGTAAATTTGTGTTCACATTTGAATGTCTAAAACAAGTTAAAAAAACCTGCTTCCAGCTCAGAATTCTGAAAAAAAAACAGTTATTACACTGCATTCTGGGAAGCTGAGCTGGGACATGCAAATGTATCCACAAATGCCTCGCTCTTCAATCCTTAGCCATTATCAAACATGGCTTCCTTTAGGCTTATACATGCTGTATTACACAGCTTTAATGCAAAGCCAAGGTTGGATTATACACAAGCTGGGAATCCTAACTGTATTTCTCCGAACTCTGAGCTGGAAGCAGGTTTTTTAACTTGCTTTAGACTCTCAAATGTTAACACAGATGTACTTTTTATTTACTAGTAATATATATATAAAACTAGCGACTTGCCCGTCAAAAATGACAACAATAAAATTGTAAGCCATGGCGATGCTGTTTACCACACAATGTAAGGCTTTGGCTCCTCTGTGGCCCTTCAGCGTTCAGTGAGTGCAGTGTAAATAGGCTGCGTGCGGAAGGCCAAACTGTTTGTTTAGGCGAGTGAAGCGGCATTTTAGAATCGTAATGTTATTATTTGCAAGTTAGTGTTGTAAAATGGCGTTTTTTTGTATGTGTTACTTGGCTCGCAAGCATTTTCCACCCATTGTAATGGTATATTTTGTATCTCCTACGTTTTTGTGTAACTCGTACATGCCTGGTGGTGATTTTCGCGGATGTGTCTCCTTTAGCCTCATTTTCATTTTTTTGGTCTGCCATTTTTTTAGTTGCGTAGCCGATTGTCAAGTGCCGAAACTTCTTAAATGCGACTTAAATTAGCGTGCAACTTCACTCCCAGACGTCCTGGCTGTCCCCCTGTTCTGTGTGTGATGTTTGTTTTATGTTGTACAGTGCCTTGCAAAAGTATTCACCCCCTCTTGACTTTTTACCTATTTTGTTGCATTACAGTCTTAAATTGAATGTTTTGTTAATCTGAATTTTATGTGATGGATCAGAGCTCAATAGTCTAAGTTGGTGAAGCTAAAGGAGAAAAATATATACATAAAACTATTTTTTAGAAATAGAAAACAGAAAATTGGCATGTGCGTATGTATTCACCCCCTTGGTTATGAAGCCCATAAAAAGCTCTGGTGCAACCGATTACCTTCAGAAGTCACATAATTAGTGAAATTATGTCCACCTGTGTGCAATCTAAGTATCACATGATCTGTCATTACATATACACACATTTTTTGAAAGGCCCAGAGGCTGCAACACCTAAGCAAGAGGCACCACTAACCAAACACTGCCACGAAGACCAAGGAACTCTCCAAACAAGTAAGGGACAATGTTGTTGAGAAGTACAAGTCAGGGTTAGGTTATAAAAAAATATCTAAACCTTTGAAGATCGCCAGGAGCACCATCAAATCTATCATAACCAAATGGAAAGAACATGGCACAACAGCAAACCTGCCAAGAGACGGCCCCCACCAAAACTCACGGACTGGGCAAGGAGGGCATTAATCAGAGAGGCAGCACAGAGACCTAAGGTAACCCTGGAAGAGCTGCAGAGTTCCACAGCAGAGACTGGAGTATCTGTACATAGGACGACAATAAGCCGTACGCTCCATAGAGTTGGACTTTATGGCAGAGTGGCCAGAAGAAAGCCATTACTTTCAGCAAAAAACAAAATGGCACGTTTTTGAGTTTGCGAAAAGGCATGTGGGAGACTCCCAAAATTTATGGAGGACGGTGCTCTGGTCTGATGAGACTAAAATTGAACTTTTCGGCCATCAAAGAAAACGCTATGTCTGGCGCAAACCCAACACATCACATCACCCAAAGAACACCAAACCCCACAGTAAAACATGGCGGTGGCAGCATCATGCTGTGGGGATGTTTTTCAGCAGCCGGGACTGGGAAACTGGTCGGAGTTGAGGGAAAGATGGATGGTGCTAAATACAGGGATATTCTTGAGCAAAACCTGTACCACTCTGTGGGTGATTTGAGGCTAGGACGGAGGTTCACCTTCCAGCAGAACAATGACCCCAAACACACTGCTAAAGCAACACTTGGGGGGTTTAAGGGGAAACATGTAAATGTGTTGGAATGGCCTAGTCACAGCCCAGACCTCAATCCAATAGGAAATCTGTGGTCAGACTTAAAGATTGCTGTTCACAAGCGCAAATCATCCAACTTCATATTTTTTTTCGACCTTGTAATTATTTTTTTTCTAAGTATCGCGGCTCTTTTTGTTGTTGTTGTTTCCACTTGCTTCACATGCTCATTGCACTTTATGACCACCTCCGCAACTACGGCCCCTCGCTTCGCGGGCTCGCAAAGCGTAACAACAACTTTTAGTTTGACAATTATAACATGTGATGGACCACTGTACTGCACTTACAAGTAAAGCAGCTCTACTTGAGTCAAAAACAGACAATTTAAAAAGTAAGTCAATGTTTATTTATTTTATACTGCATACTGTTTGTTGGGCAAAGACTAATAAAAACAAATGAGCTTTACTTGTAGGTACACCACAGTGGTCCTCTCTGTCACCCAAAATCATCTTCTTTCTTTTTTAGGTTATTCTTAAAGAGCAAAAAAAAAAAGCAATCAATCCTGGGAAATTCCATGATGTTGTTGCTGTATTTATATGCAAATGAGCATTATGCATTAATTAATTAGCTGCTTTAACATGCTTATTAGGATTACAGTGTACCTGTCTGTGACCAAAATAAACACCCCCAATGTTTTATGACAATTAAACCCCTCTCCCACCTAAGCACATTAGCATACTGAGCCGCAGCAAAAGCAATTCTAAGTATTTCAGATACGATTTACTGTAGCGAAAAACTGCTAGTACAATGTATAGCCGATTGTTTTAATGCTCTTTAAAATTAAATTAGCCTCCTTTTGTGATGACAGAGTCCCTTTAAGGGGATGCCAGTAACCTGCTAATTGCAGTATAGTTATAACCTACTAGGAAGGGAATGTCCTTTCAGACCTGTACATGGAGGGGCGGGTGGTGTAATTAGATTTTAACTAAATGCTCACATCCCATAATATGTTTAATGTTTCAATTAGTTTCAGTAGCCAAAATTATCCACATCAAAGCTGGCGATTAGGCCTATAATGGCTCATAACAAAGGGGTGTTGTTCAAGTGAGGGCCCCATGAAAATACTAATCCCTATTCATTGAGATCAGTATTTGATAATAACCGTTTAGCGTTGTATAAAAAAATATTAATATTATTTTAAGCTTTTCCCATAGAAAAAAAAGAATAACATTGTCCAACGCAGCCCTCCAGCCCCTGTGTAGTTTAGTGATTTGGCCCAATATATTACTGTCTTGAATAATTAATCTTGATAATTGGCAAAATGTAGTGAACTAATGAGCTTTCCATTGGCAAAATGAAACTACACGTATCTTAGCTGCTCGTTTTCCATTTTGCCTCCCTAGCATATTATAAAGTGTAGTTCTTCTAAAGAATATAGTTTAAGTTTAAGTTGAAAATGCTTTTTTCAGCCATCATAATGTTGAAAGAAAATAGCAGCAAGTTGTGATGTTTTAAACATACATAAATAACAATTATAAATGCTTTATAATAGATACCTTTTAGTAGTAGTAAATTAATTGTTTTTTGGGGGGGGGTTTGCATGGTAAGGGTGCTTGGAGATTTTGAGCGTATAAAAGAAAATTAGAAGAAAATTAAAAAACTAAAAAAAAACTAAATGTTTTACAAGAAATTGAAAGGTTACTAATGATATACAGATCTGTGACTTTGTAGCAAACAATAGTGGTTTAAGGATCTCTAATAATGTTTTGTTTGTTTGCTTAAGGAATTATTAAAAGAAAACAAGTGCAGAGCGATGATACAGCTGTATAACATCTCACTGGCTGCCACTGATACATCATTCTGTTCTGTTGAAGGGATATGGAAGTCTTCTGGATGTTACTAGGTATATAATATCTCAGCGCATCTATCTACTTTTATGTACTTTAAGTGCTTATATCTCTCGGCTTCCTTTGACACAGTTGACTACCCTCTTCTCATCCAAATTCTGCACCCTCTTACACCACTCTTATAGCTCTCGTCTCTAAATAATCTCTCAACCGTCCTCTTCGCTCTGCTTGTAACTCTTTTGTCTTTTTCTCTTATCACCTCCTCTCTTTCCCGCCTTCAGGACTTTTCAAGTGCTGCCCCTATTCTCTGAAACTCCTTGCCTCGCGCCACTCATCTATCCTCCTGCCTCAAATCCACCTCACTAAAAACTAATCTGTTTAAAGAAGCTTATCACCTCCAGCCTTAATATTAACAATGTATCCATCACCCTCCTGTATCACACCCAAACCCTTTAAATTTCAATCTTTTCTGTATCTTTAGGGAAAGCTCTATGCAGTGGAGGAGCTTGTGAATCTAGAGCCCTGGTGCAAAAAAAAATATTGGGCCCCTCATTTTATATATATATATATATATATATATATATATATATATATATATATATTACATATATAGTTGTGGATCTTGCGATGTTGGTGACGTTTGCGATGTTGGTCACGCAGTTGCGACCTTGCGAAGCGCGGCAAGCCAGCGGCGCCGTTACACAAGCGAGCTTCGTGAAGCGAGGCAAAGCAACTGCGCATTGCAGCCAGCGGCGCCAACACATGCAAGCCTTGCAAAGTGAGGCGAAGCAGCCGCCCAGCACTTAGGATGCAATGAGCGCCAGCGGCACCGTCACACATGCGAGCCTCGCAGCACTGTTCAAGCATGTAACTCTGAAAACCCACCAAAACACAAAAAAACATGTACAAAAAATTATAATACACTCACACACAGCACAGGAGGAGACACAGGAAGCCTGGGAGTGAGGTTGCAAGCGAATTACACCCATATTTGGCGTTTTTCTGCACTCCAAAATTAGCTAAGCAAAGGAAAAAATGGTGGACAAAAAATGCAAATTTTAAGAAAAAGCATGAAAACGAGGTTCAGCAACTCCAAGCGCGCAAAACGTACAAAATACACAACGCTTACGACTAACACTTACACGAACAACACCAGGCACACAGGATTTTTAACATACCTCACACCAAACACACTTACACGAACATCGCCAGACACGCGGGACTGTGAAAATAAAACCAACGGCAGTCACCGCTCGTCACGCAAACATTCAGCGCACACACAGAGGAGAAACACACAGGGAAGGCACAGGAGGGATATGCTGGAAAGAGACACATGGCATTCCCAAGCACTAAACTTGCAGGTTAACAAAACCTAAACAACTAAACAACATATCCTATTATTTTCCACTTTGCAAGATTGTTTATCATGGTATTCTTTTGCAAACAATACTTCCCACACAGCATTGCAGAGAATCCAGCCCTTTATCAACATTTGAGTAAAAATATTAATTAGGCAAAATTGAGTTTTCCCTTGTATAAGTATATAAAGTGGCATCTAGACATGGTACTGGCAGGAAAAATAAATTAAGCATTTTACTCCTGTCAACTATCATTTAACAAGACCTCATATTACCTACACGGAGCGTCAGCTTATACGCGCCCGCGAATTGACAAGAGGATAATGATTTAGAGCAGGGTACCCTGCAACATTATTAAAATGCCATCATTTGCTCCTTGTATGGAGCCTGTTCAAAGAGATCTGTCACCGCGGAGTAAACTGCCAAGTAGGCAAATGGAGAGCACCGCGCATCTTATCAAGACGACGCTTCTCATATACAGTACAAAGAATGCAGACAAGTTGTTTTTGTGCATACAAGCTAATTAACACTTGCTTGTTTACAGCAATTAATATTTCAATCCCTGTCAAATCACTGCCACTTCATAAAAAATAGTTATATTTTATGTAGGATTTCAAGATAATTTACTTTTTAACATATTTTTAAAGATTAAGGGATGATTTACTGAGGGATTGGTGCTCCTGCAATGGGCTCTTATCGTGATCCTGAATTACAGCCCATCACCTGATTTACTAAGCCGTGTTTCCTATTGTCTCCGCATCCATCCCATCTGTGAATATTGGCGAGTTACAGCGAATGAGACCGGAAAGAAGTTAAAAATGTCAAGTAATAAGGGGATTATTTGAATCCCAAATGACCCATGTTTAAAAAGGGTCTGCAAATCACTTGGTGCCAACATAAAAAAGCCTAAGGATACCCCTCCACATAACAAAACCCCTTTGCAATTTGATGGACATGGAACTAAATGTAGTGAGGGTCCCCAGACCATCATTTACAACCATGTGCTTTGGGGTGGTGGGTGCTGTCATGAATCAGCCAGTGGCCATACTGGGTTTGGACAAAATGCATGGCTCCTGCTGTGGAAGAAAAGATTTGGGGCCCACTTGCTATGGATATATTGTTATGTTGTGGTCTAGGGGATAAAGTATTATAAGTTTATCCCTTAGCATATTCCCATCCCTTCCATGTTTAGGCTCATTGTAATGGGTGTCATGTGAAGGAGCTGGTGGGATGTGTTGGTTGTATGTGGGTGAAACATTGGGTGTTGTATTTGTAAATATGAATGTATGTTATTATATTAGTATGTTATTATATTGTTGAATACAGGTAAGCCTCCTTTGTTCCCTAAGGCCTGTTAATCCCATTAGCTAAGTGTCCAGCAGAGAACTAACAATGGGTAGCTCACAGCTGGAGAGCAGACAGGCAGGCACCATAACCCCAGGGGGTCTACAGGGATTCCTACTCAGAGAATCAGGGCAAAGTCCAGAGGGCAGGAAGATGTTTCTCCCTTGAGAGCCAGAGACCAACTAAATTAGGTAGCCACACCTAGTGGGCGGCCCAGGGGAGGGGTCTGGAAGTTCCCAGAGCTTACCTCTAGTCCATTGGCTAGAGGTAATCAAGTTACTCTGGAGATTACCCCATTGGCCAAGAGGAAGATAAGGGTTGGACAAAGGGGTAGCCACTCCCTGTACTGGTTTTGTGAGTTGTTTAAATACTTGTGTAAAAATAAAGAAGTTGTTCATAATTTTCATCAAGACTTTGTGTGCAGGTGTATTATTGACCCAAGGGCATATGCTGGTAGAGGAGATCGTTTTTGACTCCCTGCCAGGTTTTTCCAGGCACACTACCTTAAGCTGGGACTTATGCTCTTGCATCCGCAAAGAAGGTCCATTGGTCTGAGTCACCCAAATCTTAGGTCTAAAACCTACAGGAGATAAGAGGACTAGGATCCTCTATACTCCATCATCATTGTAGGTTGTGACAGGTGCCTCCTGAGCAGCTTTCTTTCAGCCAGAGTAAAACAGATACATTGTAGTACCTGCCTCTGATTGGCCACAACTAATTATGAATTGTATTCTAATTTAGCTTTAAGTGGTGTTCCTTCTAAAATCAACTGCCTGAAAACTGAAGGCATTTTGCAGACTTTAGGGCAAGGTTATTTTTGGGACTTTTTCATGCAAGACATGTTTTCACGCACTACTGATTCTCCTCTATCAGATGCATCCATAGTCCATAACACTCCCATATACCTTTAAATTCACTTTCAGTAGAGATTTGAGGATAGAAAAAGGATTAAGATTCCCTCAACTTAGTTGTACTATGCTCCTTAAACGGATATGTAAGTGAGCTGGATTAAGAGTGCATCTGACAGAGGAGAATTAATAGTGTACGAAACATTTTTTTTCATGAAAAAATACCAAAATAAGCATTTAAAAATACCTTGAAGTTAGCAAAATTTGTTTTTTTAATTGATGTCAGTTGAAACTTACGGTTAACACCCTCCAAACCCAGGCTAAACTGGCATACATTTTGAAAAATAGTTTTGGCCAATCAGGAGGAAGTAAAGACTAAAACATTTGTATCACAATCTGGCAGTTGCTGTCTGTTTTGTTTTTTTCTGCCTGGCTCCTTATGGGCAATTTTAGCTGTGACCCCACCAACCATAATTTCCCTGCAGGGTACACTTTAAGTAAGCTTCTTAGGGGTGTGCACATCCACATATAAGTATATAGCATATAATTATGTAAGTAAATTCAAATGTTTAATAAAATACATATTTTTCTACTAATCAGTAGCTGTCTTTTAGGAAACATTTGAAACCCAGCTCACTTACATATCCCTTTAAGAAACAATCAAAGTATATACATATTACTGTAGCTGATTTTCACCACATTTGTTTAATGAGAAATGTAAAAATATGAATGAAGTCAAAAGATACAATGTAACACATCATACGAACAACCTAATCAAATTGGCTGCTTTGCCACATATCCTAGTAATGACTTTGCAGTCTAATGGTCTCCCTTAGGGCTTATAGTAATGTATTGGTAAGTATGATATGCTTGGTGTAATTAGGTCTGGGGAAATGCGGGTCTCAGAGCAGCTCAAACTGTCTTTTCAGCTCACTTGAGACATAGATCTCAGGCATTAAACCATCACCAAAGATTAAAGGTGAATGCACTAAACAAACTTCAGAAACCAACATTTATACAGAACCTGAATTTATTATAATTCTGTAAGATACAATTACATAGAGGTTATGGAAATCAGATCTCGCAGCGCTAAGTAATGAAATAACAGACAAATAATAAACTTGCTAAGCTCTCGTATAATAATGTCAAGGATAAAGCGCTCACTTGTATTACAGAAATAACAACTGGACTGCAGATAAGAGTCAATAGGCTCAATTAGTGTGTCCATTCTATCTAGAAAACAAAATAAAGTAAAATAAACAAAACATTTCTAGCTGTTATTATTTAAGCCAGGTTACATCTGTTCTACGCTGGGTGTGTCTGTGTGAGTTTATACCCATGCAAACTAGTTAGATTTCCATTACTCCTATTGACAGTATTGTCAGTTTTGGTTGGCCGGTGTCCATTGGGCAAAAAGAAACAGCCTCTGCATTCAGAAAGTTGATAAAATCCAGTACAGGATCCTTTAACACATCCACATTCTGGTCTTACATAAATCCAGTAAAGGAATTCAAGCATGCCTGGAATGTGCATATCTTACATCCACTGGAAAGCTCTTCCACTTCTTGTAATGTACTGCTTTTGCACATAACTTCTACATCTTCCACCCTCCAACTTCACATCTTGACCTCTTGTTTTTGCACTTCTCTTTTTCTGGAAAACACTTCTGTCTTGAACCTTATTAAATTATTTTATATATTTGATGGTTTCTATAATATCACGCCTCTTCATTGTTTCAGACCATTAAGTCTTTCCTTATTAGTTTTGTCTTTTAGACCAGTTGTTCTCAGTGTTTTCAGTATTAGCACCAACTGGTCACCTTCCAGTGCTCATGCAGACCAGCTGGACACCTTCCAATGCTCGTGAAGAATGGTTGGTCACCTTCCAATGCTCATGAGGACTAGCTGGAGATCTTCCAATGCTCATGGTGACTGTCTGTCACTTTCCAATGCTCATGGAGACTGGCTAGTCACCTTCCAATGCTCATGGAGACTGGCTAGTCACCTTCCAATGCTCATGGAGACTGGCTAGTCACATTCCAATGCTCGTTGGGACCAGTTGGACACCTTCCAATGCTCATGGAGACTAGCTGTCACCTTCCAATGCTCATGGGGACTAGCTGGACACATTCCAATGCTCATGGTGACTGTCTGTCACTTTTCAATGCTCATGGAGACTGGCTAGTCACCTTCCAATGCTCATGGAGACTGGCTAGTCACATTCCAATGCTCGTTGGGACCAGCTGGACACCATCCAATGCTCATGGAGACTAGCTGTCACCTTCCAATGCTCATGGGGACTAGCTGGACACTTTCCAATGCTCATGGGGACCAGCTGGACACCTTCCAATGCTCATGGGGATCGGCTGGACACCTACCAATGCTCATGGAGACCGGCTGGTCACCTTCCAATGCTTATGGGGATAGGCTGGTTACCTTCCAATACTCAGGGGAACCAGCTGTTCAGCTTCTAAAGCTCATGGGGACCAGTTGGCCACCTTTATTAAATTATTTTCTATATTTGAAGGTTTCTATAATATCATGCCTCTTCATTGTATCCTCAAGCTGTAAACTATACATATTCAGATCATTAAGTCTTTCCTTATTAGTTTTGTCTTTTAGACCAGTGGTTCTCAGTGTTTTCAGTATTGGCTCCAGCTGGTTACCTTCCAGTGCTCATCGAGACCAGCTGGACACCGTCCAATGCTCGTGAAAAATGGTTGGTCAACTTCCAATGCTCATGAGGACTAGCTGGTCACCTTCCAATGCTCATGGAGACCAGCTAGTCACCTTCCAATGCTTATGGGGACCGGCTGGACACCTTCCAATGCTCATGGAGACCAACTGGTTACCTTCCAATGCTCATGGGGACCAGCTGGACACCTTCCAGTGCTCATGGAGACCAGCTGTCACCTTCCAATGCTCATGGGGACTAGCTGGACACCTTCCAATGCTCACGGGGGCTAGCTGGACACCTTCCAATGCTTATGGAGACCGGTTGTCACCTTCCAATGCTCATGGGGATAGGCTGGTTACCTTCCAATATTCATGGAAACCAGTTGTTCAACTTCTAAAGCTCATGGGAACCAGTTGGCCACCTTCCAATGGGGACCAGCTGGTTACAACGAAGAGAACTGATTCTGACTTATTGAAGCATCAACTACTGTTTATAAAATATCTATTACATGTAACCAAGTTAACCAGTCTCAAATTCTTCCAACACCCAAGTAAATCTGCCCTATTGTGTGTTTTCATATATATGCATTATATATTTACTATACCCTCACCAATTTATTTTGTAGGTAGTCCAAAAGTTATTATACACCCAGTGTGCTGATATTCCCAACGTTCATCTGGTATAGCATTTGGTTTCTCTAATAATTTTTATTATAATTACCATTATTTTTTGTAATATTTTTCCAGTGTGCAGTAAAAAAAAAAAAAAAAAAAATCTACAGAAATGCCAACAATGTAAATACTGTTAAAGCAAGAGTAGAGGTCATGTAAGTAAATTTTCCTGTGATTCTGCCCTGTAAGTTTTATATATATATATATATATATATATATATATATATATATATATATATATATATATATATATATACCATTAAACTCACTAAGCATAAAGTGCTTTCATGGTGATGCAATCCCAAATATCCCCATAGAAAATTCCAATTCATCCACATACGGCTTCACTGCTTCTTAGGGAATTTAGGGGAATAAGAGTAAAACTGAGGGTAACACTTTTTAAAAATAGCCGACTAGACTTGAATTTGCTTTTTTACAAATGTATTAAAAACATTGAAGTATATAACACATTTTGTACCACTAGGTTATTTTGTCAAAACAGCTTGAAAATTATGCGAACTGCACATGAAAGTAGATCTTATTACATGATCACATAGGGATTACAAACAGATATTAACAAAACAGATATAGGATCTATCCTATTATGTTGTCGGGAAAGGTCCGCTGCTGCAGTGCGGCCTCCAACCGCTAGATGGCGCTGCCGATATTTTGCAGCACTGCCAATATGTGAAAGAAGTTCTAAGCTTATAATGTTAGCCTAACCCTTGAACTAACCTTAACCCTAACCCCAACCCTAATCCTAACCTTGACTTTATGATATGGCACCGGAATATCGGCATCGCCATCTAGCGGTTGCTCACTGCCACTGCTGCTGCCTTGTGCAGCGCTACCATAAGAGAATAGGACCCAGATATATGCAATATTCTCAGTTACCTTGTCTCCTCTGGATCCTTTCTCTCCTCTTTCTCCTTGCAATCCCTGTAATGAAAAAGCAAAAAAATGTAGCACCATACGTTACAGACATTAATGTGGTTTAAGATGCACTCTCCAAAAACTATAAAAATATTAAAATGTTATAGATTTCAAGTTGTTCTTTCTGCATAAATCTTATACTTTGCTAAGTAACACATCACACTTGAATATGTATAAAACACTAAGCACAATTGGTAGCCCACTCCAGGAGTATATGGTTTAAAAAGGGTGACTGAGCACTGGCCTTACTACTTATTGCTCTTGAAGTAGCTGAGATGCATCGGAAGCTGTATCATCTATTATAATACTAGTAAGTGTGTAACGCTCCACGGGAGACACAGGGGAGGCGAGAGGGAGGAAGAGACACAGGGGAGGGGAGAGGGAGGAAGAGACACAGGGGAGGGGAGAGGGAGGAAGAGACACAGGGGAGGGGAGAGGGAGGAAGAGACACAGGGGAGGGGAGAGGGAGAAAGAGACACAGGGGAGGGGAGAGGGAGGAAGAGACACAGGGGAGGGGAGAGGGAGGAAGAGACACAGGGGAGGGGAGAGGGAGGAAGAGACACAAGGGAGGGGAGAGGGAGAATGAGACATAGTGGAGGGAAGGGGGTGAGACACAGGGAAGTGGGGAAGAGACACAAGGGAGGGAGAGGGTACGATGGAGAGAACAATTTAAAATTATACCGTCATTTTTGATGGGCAATTTACTAGTATAATTTATTAGTTGTTTATATATTAATATAGTTAATACAGTTTTTGTTGTATTTTTAAAAATATATAATATGGGGACAACCAGCAGATAGAGGTTATCCAGGTCAGATGTACATGATGGGTGAGTGAGTCAAAATGATTAAAAGGAAATAGATGGTTTCTGTATTTTACTAGATATATAATATACTTGTGTATCTATTGATTTACTTTTATGTACTTTATTTTATTAAGAGGCAGACCCATAAAGGTACTATTTGTTTGATTTTAGGCAGTAAAACAGAGCTTTTAATTGCTTCTTATGTTACATAAAAGTAAATAGATACACAGGGGTATTATATATCACGTAAAATCCAAGAACCTTCCATGTCCATGTAAGACACTACCCTACAATTAGCCTCACATGGACTGGAATTATTACTCTCTATGGGTAAAAAAATCTACCCAATGATCAACCCCGTAATACTCAAGCAGGTCAGTCTATGGTGTAAGAACATCCCTCAATGGCTGGATCTGAATAACACCATGTTAGAGGGATGGAAGTTTCCATTTAAGGTTTAACCTATCAATAAATATTACCATGGACTGATTAATTTTAACCATCAGGGCCACAAAAACATTTTTACACAGCTCCTAATCATCAGTAATTTGTCATCTGCTAATCTGCTAAAATCTATTTCCAATTGCAACCTATAACAAATAAATGTGTAGCTAAATAGCACTTTAAATAAAATAGTAATATTCTCTTTTAAAATAACCTGATATACGTGGAATCAATAATAAAATTATATAATTATCAAAGTGATTAAAAAAGGGTTAAATATCCCCATTTCCTATGTTTTTTATAATTGTTATTTATCTGTTTTATAATGTATCCAGAATTATATAAAATGTTATCATTTCTGATTATCTTCCTTCTCGCAGTCCTTCGCTTCATGTTTCTACCTCCTTATTACATCTTAAATTGTAAACTCTCAGGACAGCAGGACCCTAATTTCCCCATATACCAATATGTATGTACAATCTGCTGTCTTCAAATGTATGTTAAAGAATATATTAATTAATCAATTTACCCAAGCTGGCACTCTAAAAATAAATTATTATTATTTTGAATATTATTATTAATAATAATAATATTAATAATACATATATATATATTATTAATAACATTTTATTATTATTATTATTATTATTATTAAGAGAAAAAAAAAGAAAAGAAAAAAAAGAAAAAAGAGGAAAACACGAAAAAGAAAAAGAATATTAAATTATTATTATTATTATTATTATTATTAAGAAGAAGAAAAAGAAAAAAGAAAAAAAAAGAAGAAAAAAGAGGATAACATGAAAAAGAAAACAAAAAGAAGAAAAAGAAGAATATTAAAGGGGCTGAATAGAAAAATAATTAGTTAATGTAATATATTTTAAACTCCTCTTAATTACAATTAATCCCACTTTTATCCCTGTTTCATAAACATACCCCAAAGTCTTTTAAGGAAACTGACTTGATTCTAGTGATCTGTGACTGAAGGATCACACATTTAGCAAAACTTACCAAAAAAGAACATTTGGTTAGAAAGACAGCACATATAAGGACACTGATGTCATCCATTACCTTACACTTATTAAAAAAGTGATGTGATCATTAAAACAGGTTCTTTTAAACCTTATATAAATTCCCTTGCAACAAAGTTAGGATCCCCTTCTGACTAACCAAATAATAAATATTATGTCTCAGGTCACTGCACCAGCTGATTAATGGAGTAGTATGGAGAAACACATGACTCCGCCCACTGGCTGTCCCTGATACAGTTTAACAATTTGAAGGTGGTCCTGCCTTTGTATATGAATAAACATATATATTTTTTTAAATAAAAACTAAGTGTTCTTTCAATCTTTCTTACAGTGATTGTAAATAACAAAACTGCACATGACAGCCCCCCCCCCCCCCCCCCCAAAAAAAACACAGACAAACTTCAGGTGTATTTGCATTATAACTTACAGGTGATCCAAGCTTTCCTGGAGGTCCCTCTGGGCCCTTGGGTCCCTCTAATCCCTTTGGGGGTAAGAAAAATAATTAACATTGTTACAGTTTATGATTACAAAACACAAGTGAGGACATGATTAGCCTATATTCACTAAAGTTTGAGGTTCTCAGGAGCCAGGGTGTCATGGACCCTTACTTGTAACCATCTCAAGGATTCTCTAAAACATAGCTGTATGAATGGGGCACATTTGCATGTCCCTGCCCAGGTTCCCAGAATGCAGTGCATTAACTGTATTTCTTGGAATTCTAAACCGGAAACAATATTTTTAACTTGTTTTAGACGTTCAAATGTTAACACAAATTTTATATTTATATACTTTATATAAGTGTGTGTTTTTTAAATAACTTGTTCGCATAACTAATGAAATATTTTAAATATCCATACTGACATATGCTTAATTATATACTTTAGAGCATATTTCTGATTTTTAAACAGTAAAGAACCCTATCTCTGTGGGGAATTGAACCCATGAACTTTGCCACCATAGACTGTAGCGCTACCTACTGATATATCTGCTGAGTTGCTGCACTGGCTGCTAGAATATATGGAAGTAGTCACAATGATCCAGTCACTGCCTCATTCAAAGCTTCTACACCTGATTCTAATTAATATTCATTATGTTCCTGTGGAACAGCCTGACTTCAATTGATCATAGCTCCATCAATTCACATTCATTTTAAAAACTAAACACTTTTCACATGCCTTTTCACCCTCTATCTAATGGTGCAGAGCACATATGGGGGACTTTTGTGGTCCTTTAATACTCAGTCTGCTATTTAGTAATGAACAGTTTATAAAAACATTGTACATGCCATTATTTAAAAGTTCACTTTAATGCTAAAAACACTCTAAAGTAGCTTTGCAAAATACAATATTTAAAAAAGAAATAATACAATTTTATTCCTGACTTCCTGCTTGCAATTGAATTTTTATTTTATGATCAAATTGTTTCTCCCATACCAGGTTTCACCTTGTACAATTATTGTCATAATATGCCCAGATTGGCAGCTTTATCACTCCATTGTCCCTGATAATAATATATAAAGAGATGCTATTAGGACAAGAAAGAGGTTGAAAAAAATACTTTTAGTGCATCAATTCAACCTTTTTAGATCTCCTCTGATCCTTGTAATATGTTGATTAATTGTCTTCTTCTGGATCAAACAGAAAACATTACCAATTATCTCATAAAAACAATTTCTTCCTGACCCCAGATACTGGCAATTGGATTCCTCCCCGGATCAATACTTCTCCTTCTCTAGTTATCCAGGATAACCCTGTATTCCCTATTTATTCAAAAATATATCTAACCCCGTTTTTAAGTTATCTATCAAATCTGCTCTCCTTTGGTAGAGAATTCCACAGATGAACCACTCTTACTGTGAAGAACTCTTTTCTTTCTTTAAGGTGGAATCTTTTTCTTTCTAACCTCTTGTCATTTGAAAACCTCTTGGCACAAATGCTCATATAACAAAGCCTTATATTGACCCTGGATATATTTATATAGGGTGATCATATCCCTTCTTCAACGCGTTTTTTCTATTTAAAAAATGTGATGTTTTTCCCAAACTACAATGGTCCTTTCATGCATTTGCTTTCACAACCATTCTCCCATGTCATTTGTTGGCCTGGTGCCTCCTGTATAATTATTTTATTCTTTATTTTACAATCAGCCACTACATGAATTGCCTCATGTGCTAATTCTGCATTGAAATAAAACCCCTGACGAGACCCTGTTATTGTCCGGGATTTTCCCAGAAACGACAACATTTCCTGTAAGTAAAAGACTGGAGAAGCCCCCATTGATCTGCAGACGGTGCATTTATTTCACACTTCATGGGGCTTTTTGTGGCCTCTCCTGAGCTTGGGAAGAATGAAAACTGACATTCATATGTACACTTAAAGAGACACTGGAACGGATCACTGTAGTTTAGGAAAATCTGCACATGTTTGTGAAGTATCTAACACACTAGCAATAGAAGAAGCCAATTTGTAGAGAAAATCTAATCTTTACAGATTGTTTGTATGTATGTAATTTTCCATATTGTCTTGCCTCATTACTTCCTGATAGGTTGGAGTTTTAAAAAAACGTTGCATAAACTAAACAAAAAGTTTAGTGACACATATATTATATTATTAAACTACTTACTTACATGTGTTGAAACTTATCATATGATTTAAAAGAAAATAAAAAATACTATTTATTAAAAATATTAGCAGGCAGAGCAGTAGAGTCGAAGGTTACAACTTCATAGCTACTTACGCTTACCACTAGACTAAACATCCACATGTTTTAGCAGGTGAAAAAGAACAATATATCTAATAAAGAGCTAATAATGATAATGCAATATGTCTTAGAAAAAAATGCACACCTGATTTGAATTAGTGCAACTCATTCTGATCCAACAGGAGTGGCCAGAAACAACCTAAAAAACAACCTAAAACCACTAACTTTAAGTTATTAGCAGTTTTAAAAAGGAAAGTACTTTTTCACTTGCTTTTCTGCCTCCTTTCTGATGGTGCAGAGCATGAATGATGACTTTAATTATATTATATTTGCTTAGTAAAGCCTTTTTTCTGTTTCCTGACTAACTAATCGGGCAACAATGTCATTGTGAGCAGACAGACCACGTTCTCAGTGCTTTTGTGAGAAATATAATGGTCCGAGGAGGAGGTGGCCATGTATTAGATATGAAAACATTGCATGTCTAAAGACATATACCATCTGGAGATAGTTTTACATGAAGAAAACAAGACAGTGAGTCTTACCCTGGGACCAGGTGGGCCAGCAAAACCCATCTCCCCTCTTTCACCTTTGTCTCCCTGAAATAGAACATAGGTAACAATATCAATTGATTATTTACTGGTACTGATATTTACTATGGAGATCTAATCAGAACTTACCACATTGGTGCATACAGACTAAAAAAGATTACACTTTGTCGTACTGTGCCTCACTGTATAAAACACTAATATATGTATAATATATTAGATTATTCTGTATTAAAAAAGCAGGTTTTAAACTTTGCAAATATTTTAGGGTTAGGGTTAGTTTAAGGGTTAGGATAAGAACTTGTGTGAAATATCAGCAGCGGGTCCTTGAAAGACGGCGCTGAAATTTTCATATAAGGCGTGCTGACAGAAGCGGCCTAAACATAGCGATGTCCTCGCTGTCGACTCAGCTCCATCGAGTTGCTCCACGTCGGAGGGGAGAATAGTTATTTGCCTTACATCAACCATGACGGCGCCCGAAAATTGACAGCGCCCTCTGCAGGATGGCTCCTGTAACTGCAGCTCTCAATGCTGCCGAAGAAATGTGAAGGTGAAGAGGGATAGATCCCAGCAGCGCTGCAAAATATGTGCAGCGCACATCTAGTGGTCACTTGCGGGCACTGCAGCTGTCAGTGGTGGTAAATTTAAAATGGGATAGATCCCAGTATATTTGCCCCTGATTTTTGTCTGTATAAAAAATATGTTTTTTTAAATCCCTATACAAGCTACTTTTTGTACAAAGTCAGAACCTCCCCACTGAGTTTTTTTGTTTACTTTATAAGGTTCAGCCACTAGAGGGAGTAATTTATTTTTACACAGAAATCTTACTCTTTCTCCTTTCTCTCCTTCTCTTCCATGAGTACCAGGTAAACCAAATGACCCCTAGAAACGCAACAAAAAAGATTTTAAGAAGCACATTAAAACAGTTACTTCTATGATTTTATTTTAAACAGATCATTTTACAAGTTTTACTGCAAATATTTTTTTTATTTTTTTTTAAAGGGCCTGGCCACAGAGGCCCAACAGCCTACTACTTCTAAGTAGTGTCACTTTAATAGGTATTTGCATTTTTTCCTTCTGTTTACAAAAAATAAGACGTCTCCAAGTACTACCCTTGGGCTGGTCCTGGATTTGACCTGTGAAGATGAAGTCTTTGAGGAATATTAGTAAGTAAATCTTACTTTCCTATAGCTAGAGTGGAAAATCTGTCAGTTCATGGGAGACATCTTGACTTATTGACAGGTGGTGAATAATGTATGGTATTTAAAGAATGCTGGGGACACATACATGTAACATGGATGTGGCCAATAATACATAAACAAAAGGGCCATGACTTACCTTTTCGCCTTTTTCACCTCTAATGCCAGGTAATCCTTGTTTTCCTGTTTCTCCCTAAAACATATAAAAATATTACATTATGAATACACTATCAAGGAGTGAAGGATATGCATGATTTACAAATTATATATTGTTAATTAATTTATTAATTAGTTTTTTCTCACAAGGTCATTGTAGTTCATTGTAAATTAATTGTCAAACAAAACAATAATGAGAGGCACCCTATCAGAGAATTAACTAATTTTAATAGGGTTTGTTCCTTCTCTGATTGGGCGCCTCTAATTTGGTTGTTTGTTTATTCAAATGACCCTTGGGGCTTAGTCTCCCTAAGGATGATAGAGGGCTCCAGGTGTGGACCCCTTGCTCACTGTGCCTTAGGGAGTTCAGTTATACCCAAATGATGAGTTTCAATGTTTTGACACATACTAGAGCTTGAGAGCTATCTCTTTATAGTTTTCAGTAGAGGACACATTCCTTAGCAGTATGTAGGTTCAGCCTTAACATACCCACCTTTGGTCTGTTTATATCCTATTATCTCTCATTTATAAAGTGCTAACACATTCTGTAGCACTGGGGTACAGTAAAACATGGGTATGACAATACATGTGACAGACTGTGCTAACAATCATACACCTGACATTTGCATACAAGTGCATGGCATGACTGAGAGTTTGCAAGCTTAGAGACTAAAGGATAAATGAAACAGAAGAGAGAAACAAGGGTATTTGTGACATACTATTAATTTTGTATTTGTTCCTGAATGTGTTCTTATTCTAATAATCTCTGTAGTTCATGATCTCAAGAATTTTTCACTCTACTTGCCTATCACATGTCTTGAATTCAGATTTGGAGAATGACTAGTCTTGAACATAACATCCAACTGCCCATCATCCAACCTGTTCCAACTGCCCATCATCCAACCTGTTCCAACTGCCCATCATCCAACCTGTTCCAACTGCCCATCATCCAACCTGTTCCAACTGCCCATGACCTTCAGCCCCTTTACAGACGTTGAACCCATGCTGCCAGTCTACATATTCCAAACCTGTAGTGCATGCCAGTTGACCTTGGCATGTCGACTGCATTATCTTTATTGAATTTATACTATGATCCTTCCACAGTTTCAATCTCCCAAACAGAACCCATAAGGTCAATGTGTCAATTGCACAGATTCTAAGAATCGATTATGCATGGATTTAAGAAATATCTATTGTCAAGAGGAGGAACCAGCTGGACCGGACAATGAATCCATTAGGTCCTCAATGTCTACAACACACAGGAACATGGGGTATTTACTGGGAATGAGGGTCTCCGGACCCTAGACAGTTTAAATAGGGAAAAAACGTATTTTGTTGGTCCAGTGTAGGGATTCTATTGGGAAAGACTAGACTAGGCTTGTCAAGAGGAGGGACCAGCTGAACCGGCCTAGGAATGGATCCAACTACCTATGTCCTCTCCCCTGCAGTTTTTTGTGTATTGGTGCTAGGGAGGAAGGAGGCGGCTTCAGGATCTGTAGGACATAATTTTAATGCATCTTGTTTCCTCAATATGTCTCAAGGACGCAGCAATACATAGAGAAGCACTAGGTATCCATAAAGTTAAGATGACGTTTTGCTCTCATGCAGAAAGCTAATGTTCACTTTGCAACTATAATTGTTGCTATGGCAACCCGCCGTACCGCAGCACTTCACTTCAATATTCTTCTCCATCAAAGCTGTCATGACATGCATCAGCGCCATAATACTTATTTTATAATGCATACAAGGTGACAGCAAGCTATGTTGCCCCATTGCAGACCCCAGCAAAAAAAACCTTGAGAGATTTCCTATTTGCTTCTAGTTTAAAAATTCAAAACTGGAAAACTAAACAAACATAGGGCCTGACTGTGTTGAAGATCTGAGAATCATGTCTTATGAATATATTATTTCCAATGACTACACATATTTCCATCTACAAATTATATAAACAGAACTTGTACCCCTCAATACTATTACTTGGCTCAGTGTCACTGTATTAGCCAACTCTACTGGGCATACAGGCATCATTATACAATCATTATAACAAAACAAGCTAAGCCTCAAGGTCTACTTAAGAAATATTTATATCTTGAGAAACTCCCCAGTGAAAATATAATCATATTCTAAATATCAGACTCATTTAGGGCATTTATTTCATTCCTGCCACATGGGAACCACTGCACTAATAAATATTGTTTATGTTTCATACATTTATGCAACCACTCCAATGGACATGTTTCATTTTACAAATAAAATTCTAATTAGAAATCAAATATATAACTTTCTAATAGCCAAGCATTATAAATACTTTCAATGATAACAATAAAGGACCATCTTAAGTTGTCTTTGGAAATGTTGCCTAGATAAACTTTTGAACATGTTATAATTTTTTTATTTTTTTTTAAATAACCACTTTCAGTCAGGGAAATAGGACCAAAAATATTAACTAAAGAATCAATAAGAGATCAAGCAAGATGTCTTGTTAATGTTAATAAAGCTCCAGGTGCTAATGGAATACATCCACGGGTACTGAGGGAACTGGGCTCTGTAATTGCCAAACCATTATATCTAATTTTTCAAGATTCACTAAACACAGGGTCTCTACCAGATAACTGGAGAAAAGCAGATGTGATACCTATATTTATTAAGTGAGCAAGAGCAAATCCAGGGAATTATAGACCTGTAAGCCTTACTTCTGTAGTGGGTTAACAAGGGATAGTATACAAGAACATGTATTCAAAGAGGATTATAAGTAGGAGCCAACATGGATTTATGAGGGATAGGTCATGTCAAACAAATCAAATTAGTTTCTATGAGGAGGTTAGTAGGAACTTGGATAAAGGCAACTCAGTGGATGTAGTCTTTTTCTGTAAATTTTGCAAAGGCTTTTAAAACAGTGCCACATGGGAGACTATTGTGCAAACTAAGGGATACAGGAATTGAAGTAAATATCTGCTCATGGATCGAGAGCTGGCTAAAAGACAGGAAACAAAGGATTGTTGTAAATGGAACATACTCAGATTGGACTAGTGTGGTAAGTGGGGTTCCTCAGGGCTCAGTATTAGGTCCTCTCCTTTTTAACATATTTATTAACAACTTAGAGGTGGGACTGGAAAGTAGTGTCTCCATTTTTGCTGGTAACTTGAAGTTGTGCAAGGTAATTAAATCAGAAAATGATGTACTTTCCCTCCAAAGGGATTTGCATAAATTAGAGATGTGGGCAATTAAATGGCAGATGAGATTTAATATGAATAAATGTAAAGTTATGCATCTGGGAAGGAAAAATAACCATGCAATTTAAAAACTTAATGAAACAAATCTAGGGGTTTCAGATATTGAAAGGGATTTGGGAGTGCTTGTGGACAACCACCTACGTAACAGTTCTCAATGCCAAGCAGCAGCTGCAAAGGCAGGTAAAACATTAGCATGTACAGTATATGAAGGGTATAGAAGCAAGGGAAGCAAATATAATTCTACCACTATACAAATCCCTAGTACACCCTCATTTGGAATATGGTGTACAGTTTTGGGCACCACTTCATAAAAAGGACATTTTAGAACTGGAAAAAGTATAGAGAAGAACAACAAAACTAATAAGGGGAATGGAGGGGCTAAGTGAAGGAAGAAAGACTAACCAAATTAAACGTATTTTCTCTAGAAAAAAGGCATCTAAGAGGAGATATGATTACCTTATATAAATACATCCAGGGTCGGTATAAAGATTTGTCAAGGGAACGTTTTGTGCCAAGAGGTTTTCAATTGACACGAGGACATCCTTTGAGGTTAGAAGTAAAAAGTTTCCACCTTAAAGAAAGAAAAGGGTTCTTCACAGTAAGGGTGGTTAATCTGTGGAATTCTCTACCAGAGGAAGTGGTGACAGCGGATTCGATAGATAACTTCACATTGGGAAAGCCAATCCCCTTTTAATCACAAATGTACGATATCTAAATATATATATATATTTATTTATATATATATATATATATATATATATATATATATATATATATATACCGACGGAGGATTTTGCAGAGTAAGGAATGACAGCTGTGAACCAGTAGAGCTGAGATCCAGTGGAGCTGAGAACAAGTGGATACACCCATAGAGAGAAAGGTTTTTTTTTTTGTTATACAGCTGAAAAGACACAGAGAGATTGTAGCATAGAGCTGAGAAGCAAGCCACAGATGAAGGGTGAAAGTCTGGACTTAAAAAAGAATACAGGCCAGAGTCTATATACAAATGATTTGGACTGTTTGCTTTTGCTCCACCCACGGATTAGATAAGTGGGGCCTGGTTAGTAATTAGGTAGTGCTCCATGGGAGCCAGGCTTGCTATTTATATTGTTTTATTTTATTTTATTCTTACATTGGCTGAAGATTCAGTAAAATCTGGGAACATATAGTTGTGTTCCAATTTGTCACATTATACACATGCACTAAATATACGTATACGACTCGCGGCACTTAGAAAAAAATACAAATACGAGGTCCAAAAAATACGGAAAAATAAAAAATCGCGCACATACAAAAACAACAATAAAATCACCAAAATTAACAAAAATACAAAAAAACATCACTCACAGCACGGGGGACAGCCACGACGTCTGGGAGTCAGGTTGCACGACAATTGAACCACAATTTGCCGAGTTTCCACACACGAAAACCCCTAAGCTTAAAAAAAAATGCCGGCCGAAAAAACAAAAACGAGGCTACATGTCTAATAAACACGCAAAAACCCACCAGACACATCCACTTCTACACAAGACCGTACAGGGTATAAAATACACTATTAGGGAGGACGCTAAATGCTCCACAACCGCCTAACACATAGACAATCGCCGCCATTTCACAACAATAACTTGCAACTAATAACATTACCATTCTAAAATGCCGAATTACAAACCTAAACAAATGCTTTGCGCACGCAGCCTACTTATCCTACACAGGCTACACGACCAATACACACGCAAAAAAACGCCAGACACATAAGCATTACAAAATGCCGAATTACACAGCTACACAAACGGTTTGCCCTCGGGCACGAACCCTTTTTACACTGCACACTTCACACATTGCTGACACTTACACCTCAGCTCAGCAAGAGTGCAAACCTACATTGTACATCAAAAAAGGAACATCAAAAAAGATTGTTATCTCTTCAGGATATTTCTTGCTGCATATATTAATTACAAATAGGTAAAGTATATTAATTTATGATTTTATGAATTAATTAATTATCATAAAAAAATACATATAGAGAAGAAAAAAAAAGGACCAGACGACACGATCGCAATAAACACCGAAGGTGTTCAGCGCGCGGCTCACAATGAGCGCCAAGGGTGCTCAGAGGAGCAAAAGTAGACATGGGGAGAGGCTCGCAATGAGCGCCAAAAGGCGATCAGCACGGACCTTGCAATGAGCGCCGAAGGGGCTCTGATAACCAAAAATACACTAACCGAGAGGCTCGCAATGAGCGCCGAAGGAACTCAGAAACACAGCATTACCTGCCTTACAATTTTATTGCTGTAATTTTTTGAGGTGAAATCCACTAGTAAATATATATATATATATATATATATATATATATATATGTTATTTTAATATTAAAATTAAATAACAGGCAAAGTATTAGAAAGTAACAAAATATTTTTTTGCACTTGATGGGTACTTTAAGATAGTGACATGTATCAGAAGGTGTGTGATTTTTGATGACCCTCTTATTCGTCTGTACATGAATTTTAAACCAGCAGTATTGACGTTTTGACACTTTTACTAGAGCTCGAAAGCTGTCTCTATGGGTTTCCAGTAAGTGTAGAGGACACGTTCCTTCGTGTAGGCAGATTCACCATCAACACATTTCAGACGTTCATCACATATTTCTCCCAATATGTCAGTAACTTTCTAAGCCAAGAGTCAAAGTTTTATGAACTTATTTTAATTCTAACATTCCAGCATTGAATCCTGAAGGCTGGTAACCAAGTGTATGTAAGATTTTGTAATAATGATGTCATTTTGACAGATTGGAATTTTAAATGAGCCCTGATTTTGCAATATTTCATAATTTTTACCTGATTTTACTAAGCCAAATATGTTTGGCAGATAGAATGGGCAGACTGGATTGGCCTTTTGGATTTTTATCTTCTGTCAAAATATAACGTCAAGATTTATGGTAATATTGTTCTATATGATCTTTTGAATAAATAGTCCTATTGAAAACTCAGACAGTTTTAGCTGCCACATTCCCACTGTGAAGACAGGAATTTCTGCTGCATCAAATTTGTAATATATTAGAGGCTGATTTTTATTTTCACATTCTATATATATATATAAATATATATATATATATATATATATATATATATATATATATATATATTTATATTTGTGGTCAATCCCTCTCCTATAGTGAGGGGTACCTGTAGTAGTGTGGCCATAACTACAAAATCTAGCCTGAGTAGTGGGCCTAATTGTCGTGGTAAGGAGAAAGCATGTCCTTTGTCATGGGCAAGGATAAATCTTGGTAGATGTGGGCAGAAATCTACTATGAGGGCTTGGTGGAAGCCATGTGATGATGAAAATGGCTAGAACTTGGGCAAGGATGCTAATGGGCGCCGAAATCAGCAATGGTTGCTTAGTGGCAGCCAAAAAGCATTAGCTTGGACATGGGCAAGGAAACTGCTTTAATAGGTCTGGGCTGTAGTCTACAATGAGGACTTGGTGAAAGCCACATGAAGATAAAAGAGATGTCTCCTAGACGTGGGTGAGGACACTGATGGTGCCGAAATTGACAATTAAGTGCTTAGTGAAAGGTGGTTAGGACTTATGCTACCATTGCTCTCCAGACATTAGATATGGTCAAATCTGCACTTTAGGGCTTGTTACTTTTGTTGTGAGCGACATAGCAGCTTAGTAGATATCGGCCTAAATTTGTGCTGCCTTACAATCTTATTGCCGTCATTTTTTGACGTTCAAGTTGCTAGTTTAATATATTAGCTGGTGGTCATAGTAATGTTACTTGACATATATATATATATATATATATATATATATATATATATATATATATACAGGGCCATACTGAATAAACAGTAAATAATGATTTTCCATTATCCGTGGTGTTCCTGCCTCAATATATATATATATATATATATAAATAATAGTTGTCTGGAATCCTATTTTAATTGCGACAATCAAATTTTTACTGCATAATAATTTCAAGCTAAATTATATACTTATAAATAGAAATAGAAAAATATATCTTAAAAAAATCAACAATGTACAGACATTTTTTTCTTTTTTTTGAGCATTCCAAATATTTTGCATGAAATAGCGCGGCGCACATCTCAGGTGTCAGCATCCAGCAGAATCTAATGAGCTGCTAGAAGGGAGAAGATGTAGTGCCTGTGAGACGGATACTATTTTGCGCTTTTTAAGATGTCATTTTATCTCGCTGTTTTGTAGAGGGTAAGATAACCTTATGAGCCGCCGTGGTTTAGAATAGGAGCCATATTCCTAAAATAACGCTGGGCAGAAACTGAACAAAAGAACTGAATACTTAAGAAGCCGTCTGAGGAAATGCATTCCTGAGGTCAAAACATGAAGGGCATTTAGCAGATAGGAGCAAATTGGGGAGAAAAAATGCTCATCTGCACGCATGATTGTAGGGCAAAAATGCATATATTTTTAATGAAAAAGATAAACTTGCTGTAGATGAATACTTTAAAGGAAAGTTACTTATATGAAATGCAAAACAAATGTATGGAGTACACCTATTGTGATTGTATTTATTGGTAGCGTTTGCATTTAAAGGGATATGGAAGGATTTGGGATTTTTGTGTGTATATATATATATATATATATATATATATATATATATATAATATACCTGTGTATTTATTTACTTTTACCTATTGATGAGAGTAAAAGAGGAGAGTGCAGAAGCTGGCCTGCTGTATAATGTTAAAAAAGATAAAGATCATGGCAAACAGCAATCTCAGTTCCTGGCAAATAGACAGGGAAGAAGTGGAGGCAGTGACAGATTTTATTTTACATGGATCAAAGATCTCTGCAAATGGTGACTGTATTCATAAAATTAAAAGACATTTGCTCCTGAGGATCAAAACTATGGCAAGTTTGGACAAGCTATTAAAAAGCAAACATATTAAATTATCAACAAAGGTCCATATAGTTAGCTCTACGGCTGTGAGAGCTAGACCATAATGTAGGCTGGGAGCCATAGGATTGACGCCTTTGAATTATGGTGTTGGAGAAGACTGCTTAGAGTCCCTTGTACTGCAAGAAGATCCAATAAATCATTACTACAGGAAATCTAGACTGTTGAGGCGGAGATGGATAGATGAGATCACTGGAGCAATGAACATGAACTTGATGGAGCTCAGAGGAGTAGTGACTGAGAGATGCACCTGGCGTGCTGTGGCCCATAGAGTCACTGAGAGTCGGACGTGATTGAACGACTAAACAAGAATATACCTTTGTATTTATTTACTTCTTTGTATTTAGATTTTAGGCTGAAAACAGAGCTTTTGTTTACCTCTTGATCAAATAAACAAATAGTCTCTGTATGGGTCTGCACTGCAGCATATGCAGACACTGACTCATTCGGACTGGATGTGCAATGCAGTGTCCTAGCCTATCAGACTGCAGCATGCTGCCTAGATAAGACATGATCCCTAACAGTCTAACAAATAAGCTAATAAATTATGATAATAATAATAATAATAATAATAATAATAATAATAGGCTAGGACACTACATTGCACATCCAGCCTGACAGAGTCAGTGTCTGAATACATTGCAGTGGGCAGAGCCATACACTATTTGATTTTAAGCAGTAAAAACAGAGCTTATAAGCACTTCTTAATAAGGAAGACACCGGGAGAGGAAGAGAGAGGGGAAGGAAGATGGAGGGGAGAGGGGGAGGAAGAGGGAGGGAAGGAAGAGGGAGGGGAGAGGGGGAGAAAGACACAGGGGAGGGGAGAGGAAGGGAAGAGCCACAGGAGAGGGGGGAGAGAGTAACTGGGGAGGGATAGTGGTGGAGAGACACAGCGGAGGGAGTGGGGGAGAGAGACACAGGGAAGGGAGAGGGGAGAGAGACACATGGGAGTGGAAGGAGGGGTGGGAAAAAAATAAATAATGTCCCGTCATTTATGGCGGGCAAGCGACTAGTAATCTAGATTAACAAAACATTACAGTGCCTAGAACATGGGTGTGTTTCAGCCTAGGCCATTGAAGCCCCGGCCTAGGGCAGCACATATTCAGGGGGCTGCTGGTGCCGATGTTCTGGAATATGCGCAGAAATGTCTATATACCGAGAACATTCTGTCTGTAAGTGTACCTGACACTATCTGATTTAGTAATCTTATCATTAGGATTAAGAGGAAAGGAGGGGGAATAAATGGGTCATTGGGGAACACAAATCTTAATGGGCCTAGGGCAACATAAAACATAACATACCCCTGCCCTAGAAATAGGGGATCATTCCTGGTCGCTGCCCGTGCGCAGTAGCACATATCGTCCACGACGTGGCGTGGCAGAGGGGTCCGTGAATTTCTTCAGAGACTTTCTTTGTAGTAACCTGGACAGCCCTAACCCTAACACCCCTCACCCTAACCCTAAAACCTAACCCTAACACTCCTCAATCTAACACCCCTCACCCTAAAAGCTGACCCTAACACCACTGACCCTAACATCGCTCACCCTAACACCCCTGACCCTAACACCGCTCACCCTAACACCGCTCACCCTAACCCTAACAGCTAACCCTAACAACAATCAACCTAACACCCATGACCCTAACACCCCTCACCCTAACAACGCTCACTCTAACACTAAACCATAGGAAATGAATGGACCCATGGGCTGCGCCACCTACTGGACGATGGCCGTCACTGCGCACTGGTTGCCAATAGGAAAGGTTTGAAATATTTTTTTGAGTATTACTGTTTTAACAGATGTTCAACCTTCTCTATATTCACTAAGAAGTGATGGCTTATGTGACACCTTGGTCCTTATATGGCCAGTGTACAATGCCTTGCATTACTATTCCGTTTTTCATATTTTGAAGCATTAGAATCTGAAATTAAAATTGATTTAAAGGGACATGGAGGTTCCCAGGATTTAATATTAAAATAAACTACCTAAGCGTGTGTTTGCAGATCTAAACATCATTTTATTAACAAATGATTAAAATCTCTGTATTTACTCACTGAAACCTTCCAAATAGTCCCTGCTAAAGTCTGCCGCCAGCAACTCATGCATACAGTGTTTCTATTGGCACTATATGTACTAGCCAATGACAAACTACCTCTTAAGAGCATGTTTTGAAATTCTGCAGTGACACAATCTGTGATTGGCTAGTACATCTAATACTACAGACACAAATGAGCTGCAAGGGCAGACCTTTGCAGGGACTATTTGGAAGGTTTCACAAAATAAAAATAAGAGCTTTTAAGCACTTGTTAGATATGCAAACAAACACTCTGGTAGTTTATTTTAATATTAAAAAGAGGAAAGGTTCCACATCCCTTTATTTGGGATGTTATATCACTGGTCTACATAAATACTACATAATGTAACATTGACATGTCCTGTTTTGTCCCCGCCAGTGCAGCGGCGTGAACCAGCCAGTAGGTGGAATGACAGTGGCACGCCAAGACTTTGTTCAATTTGTTCTCAGAGTGAGGGCTAGAGTAAGGGCTTAGGGTTAGGGTAGTGGCAGATGATAAGCTTTAAAAAGTAAACTAGCATGGATGACCGGCACAGTGCGCCACCCTGAACCCTAACCCTAAACCCTAACTCTATCCCTAACCGTAACCTTAATAGCTAATTCAACAGTCTCGGCGCACCACTGTTGCGCCACCTGCTGACTCTGCTGGCAAGGACAAAACAGGAAAGGTCCAATTAACATATTTTTCCAAAATATTAAGAAGTAAAAAACTGAATGTTTTACACAACCTAAATAAGCTATGGTCCAACCAATTAGCTTCAAACATTTGATAATTAGCTAAATGCAGCTTGTGTGCAATTAAAGTGTCACGTGATTAGATGCAAAGCACCAGGGCCCACAGCTGGGTAGGGGCCCTTTGCAGCCAGCCGAGGTCTGAAGGAAAGGAGGACTTTTCATTTACTAGGCTAGAGGGGCAGATAATTATTTTTACAGAAGGGTGATCAGACCACATGTATATATATATATATATATATATATATATATATATATATATATATATATATATATATATATATTGTATAGAGAGTTTGCAAAAAATATCCCAAATTTAAAGATGGGGCTACTATTATCAAAAGAAAATTATTGCGAAATAAACACATTTTTTTATTTATTTTGATTTTTCTATTTAAAAGTGATAAAAGCTGCACCATTACCATTGGGAGAGCTAGTGAATGGAAGGTGCAAAATAATTTGGGGGTGCCCTCTCAACTCCTTTGTACAAAGAGTCAAGTACAAATGGCAAAATATATGATCTTTCCTTTTATCTCCCCGCCAGGGTTAGGGTAGTGCCCGATGATAAGCTTTACGTAGTAAACTAGTGTCGCGCCACATGCTGGCCACTGCACGACACTACTTTACTTTGTAATGCTTATCGTCTGCCACTACCCTAGCCCTAACCCCTAAACCTAAGAACAACTTCAACAAAGTCTTGTTGTGCCACCTAATGGCTTCTGCACGCCACTGCGCTGATGGGAAAGGTACATAATATATACAGTATATTTCCATTATAAATAAATCTCTGCCTTCCTCCTTTTATAAATTAAGATTCCTCCTTTAACCCAGGTTGCTGTCTGTAGCAATAGGACCCTACCCTGTAGTGGGCCCCAGTGTTTTGCACCTTTTGCCCCAGCTCTGCCAATTACTATTTTATACAGTTTTAAATATAGTTCAAAATAAGCATTGCTGTAATTTTTTAACCTAATGACCTGTGTCTAAAACTGGTATACATTCTCCCATTTGGTTAATCCAAAGCAGCTGTTTTTGCTTTATGTTTGGTAAATATGGGCTGGGAGCAGACATTCCAGCCCTGACTGAGATTGACGAGGATGAGATTTACACCTAGAACAGCTGCATTAAATAATAACTCTTGGTACCTACTCTATCCATGTCTGGATCACTACCTTGTCATGGTGAAGGGGCTTGTGTACCTCAATGAAGCTGTGAGCTATACTGTCACAATCTGCTTCTCCAGTCGGGCTTGATAAGGCTGTTGTGGCCAAACCCACCCATAAGATCTTTCAGGTTCTTTTGATCTCTTCACCAAGACGTCTGATATCTTTAATGTGCCCTTACTCAGATGCAGTATTTAAAAATAATATGAACTTAGGCTCAGCATTATAAAAATCAGGAACTGTTTTAATTATTGTTGTAATTCATAACAGATTCAATAGATGTATATTTAAACTTGACCTGATAACAGTCTGTAACAGTTTGTGTATCTTCTAGATTTTGTACAAAGTACTATTAACAAGGTTTCATCTGCAAGGCACCCTAACATCGACTTCATTATCTTCTCTAGGAATGCTGACATATACATATATCTTCTAGATAGGTTTCCACCCCTTTTATTAGGAGCCTACGCACACTTTGGTTTCCTCCCCTTTGATTAGGAGCATACACACACTTTGGTTTCCTCCCCTGTAATTAGGAGCATATACACACTTTGGTTTACTCCGCTTTGATTAGGAGCAAATACACCCTTCAATAATTGTACAGGATCAGGGCAGCCATTTTCTCTGACATATACAGTGGGTGAAAAAAGTATTTGACATTATTTTAACAGCGAGAGACAAAATAACAAAAAAGTCCCAAGAAAAACGCATGTCAAAAAAGTCATTGATTTGCAGGTCAGTGAGGGAAATAAGTATTCGATCCCCTACCAATCAACAAGATTTCTGTCCAGGTGTCTTTTATACAGGTAACAAGCTGAGATTAGGAGCACTGTCTTAAAGTGGGTGCTCCAAATCTCAGCTTTTTACCTGTATAAAAGACACCTGTCCGCAAAAGTCTTCACCATGGCCAAGACCAAAGAGCTGTGCAAGGATGTCAGGGACAAGATTGTAGACCTACACAAGGCTGGAATGGGCTACAAGACCATCGCCAAGCAGCTTGGTGAGAAGGTGACAACAGTTGGTGCGATTATTCGCAAATGGAAGAAACACATAATAACTGTCAGTCTCCCTCGGTCTGATGCTCCATGCAAGATCTCACCTCGTGGAGTTTCAATGATCATGAGAATGGTGATGAATCAGCCCAGAGCTACACGGGAGGATCTTGTTAATGATCTCAAGGCAGCTGGGACCATAGTCACCAAGAAAACAATTGGTAACACACTACGCCATGAAGGACTGAAATCCTGCATTTCCCGCCAGGTCCCCCAGCTCAAGAAAGCACATGTACAGGCCCATCTGACGTTTACCAATGAACATCTGAACGATTCAAAGGATAACTGGGTGAAATGGAGTGAAACCAAAATCCAGCTCTTTGGCATTAACTCAACTCGCCGTGTTTGGAGAAGGAGGAATGCTGCCTATAACCACCAAAACACCATCTTCACCGTCAAACAAAGAGGGGGTGTTTTTCTGCTAAGGGGACAGGTATCAAAGAGACGATGGGTGGGGTCATGCACCGTCAAATCTTGGATGAGAACCTCCTTCCCTCAGCCAGGGCATTGGAAATGGATTGTGGATGGGTATGCCAGCATGACAATGACCCAAAACACACAGCAAAGGCAACAAAGGAGTGGCTCAAGAAGAAGCACATTAAGGTCCTAGAGTGGCCTAGCCAGTTTCCAGACCTTAATCCCATAGAAAATCTGTGGAGGGAGCTCAAGGTTCGAGTTGCCATACATCAGCCTCGAAACCTAAATGACTTGGAGAGAATCTGCAAAGAGGAGTGGGACAAAATCCCTCCTGAGATGTGTGCAAACCTGGTGGCAAACTACAAGAAACATCTGACCTCTGTGATTGCCAACAGGGGTTTTGCCACCAAGTACTAAGATGAAGGGGTCAAATACTTATTTCCCTCATTGACCTGCAAATCATTTTATAACTTTTTTGACATGCGTTTTTTTTTTTATTCTGTCTCTCACTGTTTAAATACACGGACCATTACAATTATAGAGTGATTCATAATCAGAGGGGATCAAATACTTTTTTCACCTACTGTATATCTTCCAGATATCTTTTCCCATATATTAATCCTATCTTCACTATGGATTCTGATACGTATATATATATATATATATATATATATATATATATATACATCTTCCAGATATCTTATTACATGTATATTCATCTTCTCAGAGTCACTTAAAGCTGTTACCTTCCTTTCCTCCTGTCAGAGACGTCACAGACTTTACCTCAGAGTCACCATTACATGACTCAATATAACTGACTCTCAACTGACTCTCTCTGACAGTTACAGACTCACAACACAACGTTCTAAATTATTTAACACTTCATGAACCAAACATGCAACATATATAATCAAACATCACAAGACAATCTCACATAGGGAAGCAACATAACATACAGTAATTAACATACATAGGGTAATCAACATATTAAATAACATTAACAATTCCTAAACTTTAAGGATGGCCAGGGGGATCATGACATATACCATATAGGGTCACACAGGATGGGCAGATCATGACAGAGAGGTCAGACAAATCCACAGGAGAAGGAACTGGCAAGCCACTCCAGTATCTTTGTCAAGAAAATCTTATGGATAAGCACAACTAGAAACACAATGATTGCACCTGGCATGCAGAGGTCCATAGGGTCACTACTGAATGACTAAACACACATACCTACTGTATATTGATTAGATACGTAGTTAATAATGGTTGAAAAATTACTTCTAGTCCATCAAGTTCAACCTTTTTAGATCTCCTCTGATCCTTGTGATATGTGGATGAATTGTTAATCAGAGGAAGCAGACAGAAAAAAACTATTGAGACATTACAATTTGTCTCATAAGGGGGGGAAATTCCTTCCTGACCCCATACTGGCGATCAGATTCCTCCCTGGATCAATATTCCCTCTCTAATTATCCTGGATATCCCTGAATGCCCGTTTTATGTAAAAATATATCCAATCCCTTTTTAAAGTTAATTATAGAATCCCCTGTCACCACTTCCTTTGGTAGAGAATTCCACAGATTAACCACCCTTACTGTGAAGAACCCTTTTCTTTCTTTAAGGTGGTTTATTTTTCTAACCTCAAGTCTTATGGTCAATTGAAAACCTCTTGGCACAAAAAGCTCCCCTGACAAAGCTATACTGACCTAGGGCCTCATTCAATTGCGATGTGGGCAATTGAATAGGGTCATAAAGAAGCACATAGCATATTTTTATTAAATAAGTTTTTAGTTAGTGAAAACCTTTCTTTTGGATAGATGCTTGCTAACAAAAAAACTTATTTAAAAAATATATGTTATGTGCTTATTTAGGGCCCTATTCAATTGGGTAAATTGCAATTGAATGAGGGCCCTAGTAACTAGCTTGTCATAAATAACGGTAGGATCATTTCTTCAATTTGTCTCTTTCTGTGCGCTCTCTCTCTCTGTCTCTCCTCCCCCCCCCTTGCCCCACCTCTCTCTCCACCTGCCTCTCTCTCTCCCCCTGCCTCTCTCTCTCCTCCCTCTCCCTCGCTCTCCCTGCCCCCCTCCATCTCCCCCTCCCTCTTTCTTTCTCTCTCTACTCCTCCCTCTCTCGCTACATTCCTCTCTCTCTCCCCTCCCCTCTCTATCCTTCCCCCTCCCCCCCTTTCTCCCACTTCTTTCCATCCCTCTCCCTTGTCTCTCCCTTCCCTCTCCCTCCCTCCCTCCCTCCCCTTTCTTTCTCTCCATCCCTGCCTCCTCTCTCTCTGCCCCGCCCTCCCTCTACCTCCCTTCCTCTCTCTCACTCTCCCCCTCCCTCTCTCTCCCCTCCCTCACTCTCCCTCCCATTTCTTTCTCTCCCTTCCTGCCTTCTCTCTCCCTCCCTCCCTCTCTCCCTCCTTCAGTCTCTCTCTCCCCTCCCTCCCTCTCACCCACTCTCCCTCTCTCTCCCCTCCTTCCCTCCCCCTTTCCCCCCTCCTTCCCTTTGTCCCTCTCTCTCCCCTCCCTCTCTCCCCTCTCTCTCTCCCCTCTCTCTCTCTCCCCTCCCTCTCTTTCTCTCCCTCTCTCTCCCTCGCTGCCTCCTCTCTCCCTCTCTCCCCTTCCTCTGTCCCTCTCCCTCCCTCTCTCTCCCCTCCCTCCCTCTCTCTACCTCTGTCCCACTCCCTCCCTCGCTCCCTCCCTCTAGCTCCCTCTCTCCCCTCCCTCATCCCCTCCCCCTCCCTCCCTCTCCCTCTGTCCCGCTCCCTCCCTCTCTTCCTCCCTCTGGCTCCCTCTCTCCCCTCCCTCCTTCCCTCCCCCTTTCTCTCCCTCCCTCCCTCTGTCTCCCAACATACATAATAAGTATACAGGGAGTGCAGAATTATTAGGCAAATGAGTATTTTGACCACATCATCCTCTTTATGCATGTTGTCTTACTCCAAGCTGTATAGGCTCAAAAGCCTACTACCAATTAAGCATATTAGGTGATGTGCATCTCTGTAATGAGAAGGGGTGTGGTCTAATGACAT